>WNGS01166226.1:6420578-6431029 GCA_020271785.1 Procambarus virginalis | reverse complement strand
CCTCTTGGGTGGCTTAATCTTCATCAATCACCTTAGAGACTATACTTCCATGTGCCTCTGTATGACTAACCATCCTGTGTGGCGGAGATTTTTAGCATCACTTGGCTAGTTTTTTTGACACACTGTACTCCCTTTCATATAGTCTAAGGTAGCTGCACAAATGCCAATGTACCGAAATGTGTTAATAAAAACAAATCTGGATTGGGTTGAGTTCTTCGCTTTTTCCATGGCACAGGAACTAAAACTTGTCTTCACTGAAGATGGTGTTTGTTTTCTGTGACCCATTGACAGACTTAGCTTACATCAGTTGGAGGTTCGCTGTGTTCCCTAGTCTCTACTCAGATAAATAATAGCGTCGTTGTCTATGTCCCTGTTTATGTCGGTGATGAGAATGAAAAGAACAATGAAGCAAGACTTAGGAGGACTAATGGCCTTTTACTCTCTTCGTTTCTCACAGTTTTATACCATTCTTGCAGCAGCTTTAGTTCAACAGCTTATATTACCCTACACAGTCTTCCATGTCGTTCTCGGGAGTGTCTGTGGGGCGTTTGATATCTGTTTCATACCACCTCAACAACAACTCGTTTGAGTAGTCTTGTCAACTGTTTACTTCGTCTATAAAGGGAGCACCACATTGGTTCATTTAGGATCATTTATTCTTTTTTTCTTAGTAGTTACCTTACTTTGCTGCTACCTTGCGTTGATTCCGGGGGTCAAGGTCCCCGCGGCCCGGTCTCTGACCAGACCTCCTATGTGGCAGGCCCAGGTGGTATGTGCAGCGTCTAGTCCCACACACCACTGGAACATTACCTAACACAGTGCACAGTTAGAAACACATTAAGATTTCAACTTGGATTCAACAGAGCAGAAGTTGTTAAAACAATGGGGCAAAATCTTACTGAAGCGACCATACGAGTCATAAATACTCATACTCCGCCCAAGTAAAACAGAAACAAGCAACACTTAGTGGGCCAGCCAGAGGCTTGGGGCTCACGCAGGAATATCCCTGAAAAAAAAGGTCTAGTTCCCCTACGTCTATTCTCTCCAGGCACCTTGTGTCAAAAATAAAATGTAAATAATTCAAAAGGTTTAAATATAATGTGCTATATTTAACACCCTTATTCAGTGATTTTATTTGTTTATTGACAAGCTTAAGTATACACAACAAATAGTGAGGTAAAAAGTGAGTGAGAGCAGAGCGCGCGCGCATGCACGCCTCACATGAAAATACTGTTTAAATTAAATGTCAACTCTGGTGTTTAAAAACATTATGGATCATCAGGCAGAATCAGAGGAACTGTGTACCCGGAAAGTTTGCACTTGTGCTGATGTAATTCTTACTAAATGTAAACTTTTAGCAAAATGTTTCACCTTGCATCACCGTGTATTTTAATATACAACAATTCAAACTCTAAATCAGCAGCATAGCAAAAAAAATACAGAAATTTAACATAGAACGTGTCTAGAGGATTAGGAATCCTTGGCTTGTAGGTTCATCTACAGGGTTATGATCTACAGGCCAGGGGTTGACCTCGTAGTGGAGCTGCCCGCGGCCCACTCCAGCAGTGTGGTGCCTGAGGGTGGGGCTGAGGGTGGGGGAAAGCTAAGAAGAGGGGGCTGAGGGTGGGGGGGGATTCATAGCCAGTTCTCACTAGCTTTAAAAGTGATGATGTTCTGCCTCACCCACAGTGTTCACAACCCAGACAACCCTCCTAACCTACTGAGGTCTAGTCTCCGTTGTCTGGTGGAGCATCACAACTACACTGCTTTGAATTGCCTTTAAATTCTAAGGCTGTGGTGGATAGTGTGGAAGTTGTGGGGTATTAAGTGTGAGGACAAGTGGAGGTGGTGGACCTTCGCCAGGTGGCTGTCGTTTTAGACTCGGCTACTTAAAAGTTGCAAGTAGCACGGGCTATGGTGAGCCCGTCGTACTCACCTGGGGATGTGTGGGATCCGCGAGGTGTTGTGTGGTGAGGCGGGTGTAGGGACTCACCTGGTGAAGTGTTGGGTGGGCCTCAGTAGTACATATCGGCTCCCCAGGCCCCGGCTCCCACACTCCGGCCCTCGCTCAACACCTGCAACAACAATGTTACCACTTTAGTCCTTGCCTCTCCCTCTACCGCCACACTCAACACCACTCACCCCAACACCATCAATAAATCTCACCCATTAAATAACATGACTATAAGGTTCAACACGCCACAACTCAAACCACAAAATAATTACCACTAAAGTATTTTTCGATTGCAGCCGAACCAAGGAAACAAACAACATTATCATGTTCTTAAAAACAATACTCGTTATAAACAATATGAAATATTCTTACCAAGCAAATACCACCGTCTCAGATGTGTTATAGTGTGTGACCCCAGCCTGTGTCACACACAACTACAACAGGTGTAATGTGTGACCCCAGCCTGTGTCACACACAACTACAACAGGTGTAGTGTGTGACCCCAGCCTGTGTCACGCACAACTACAACAGGTGTAGTGTGTGACCCCAGCCTGTGTCACACAAAACTACAACAGGTGTAATGTGTGACCCCAGCCTGTGTCACACACAACTACAACAGGTGTAATGTGTGACCCCAGCCTGTGTCACGCACAACTACAACAGGTGTAGTGTGTGACCCCAGCCTGTGTCACACACAACTACAACAGGTGTAGTGTGTGACCCCAGCCTGTGTCACACAAAACTACAACAGGTGTAATGTGTGACCCCAGCCTGTGTCACACACACCTACAACAGGTGTAGTGTTTGACCCCAGCCTGTGTCACACACACCTACAACACGTGTAGTGTGATCTAGTCCCCCATACAAGCTTTACTGAGTTGGACAAACTGGAGAACTATTTTTTACCTGTGTTGCTTTGATAAAGTCAACTAACCTAACCTCCCTAGGCCTAAAACACGCTATCTGAGGCCTAATATAGTACATATGTGTGCTATACTAGACCTAGGGATATTTAAGTTTGGTTTTAGCTTCATTTATTTTAAAAGAATTCCTTACTAGTCAGTATACTACTAAATAAAAGCCAAGTACGTACGAATTCATTACTACTGAGGACCGTCACAATAGATACTATCTAAACAGGAGGATGGGTTAACAACGCCAAAGAACAAACACTTGAATACACTAAAGAATTTGTGAGAAAGCGATTGAAAGTCAACTCCAACTCTGCCCAATCAGACTTGCACAACACGTGCGCACAACTCTAGCAACAGCGTCTCTTGCATGTAAATAATTTCTGGGAGAGGACGCCCCACGCTGCCCTCCGCACCCGCCCACACCACCACAGACAACGGCCACATCACAAACTTAATGTGTTGTGATCGCTGCCGACTGAGGTATTCCCGGGGCAGACCGATCTCCAGACACGAAGGCCCAGGGGGTTACACCGCGGCGCAGGTGATAAGTTCAAGTCAAGCCTTGTCTCGGGAAGGACTTCGGGAGAAGAAGAACCCCCAGAACCCCATCAAGCAGGTATCCTAATAAGTAGAAGGGTACGAGTTCAGGCAGCGCACATAAATTTAGGGAATAAAATACTTGTAGGGATTATAATGAGTTTAAGGAGCATAATATGCTCATGGGATATAATGAATTCAAGAATTATAATAGAGTAGGCATTAATGATTTCAGGAGGGAAAGTGATGGCCAAGTAGAGCAAGAGTTGTGTGAAAATTGATGAAGTCCTATCATGCAGCCCAATCAAGCAGGTATTGGTGAGTCCCTTATAATCTGAAGGTGTAGAAAAGACTTGGATCCTTTTCGTCTTTCTTTGTCTCTCGGAGTACTCGGCACTCGCCTGCTCCACACAAGACTCATTCTTAAGTTTAAGAACGAAATTGGCGTATCTGGCAGTGTGTTGGGAGAGCTACTCCCGTCCACCAGGGTGAACGATATGGAAGAAAATGCAGAATAGAACCAGTGAAGAGCAGAGGTGCCATAGGCACAATCAGAGAACACTGTATAACCGTCAGAGGTCCGCGGTTGTTCAACATCCTCCCAGCGAGCATAAGAAATATTGCCGGAACAACCGTGGACATCTTCAAGATAAAATTAGATAGTTTCCTCCAAGGAGTGCCGGACCAACCGGGCTGTGGTGGGTATGTGGGCCTGCGGGCCGCTCCAAGCAACAGCCTGGTGGACCAAACTCTGACAAGTCAAGCCTGGCCTCGGGCCGGGCTTGGGTAGTAGAAGAACTCCCAGAACCCCATCAAGCAGGTACCTCACCCTAGGTCATCACCACCAACTCTCCATCATCAATAATGAGACGATACATACCAGGAAGGAGGTCCAGCTTCCGGAAGGAGGTCCAGCTTCCGGAAGGAGCGTGTGCACCCGGGAGGAGCGTGGGAAAGAAGGCGTTGGGGTGAGAAAACAGAGAGAAGGCTCACGGTGAATCGGCTACCTGCGTCCTAACTGTTGCTCAGCTGCCCGTTATGACCGACAAATTATCGCCATGTTTTCTGGGGTGGGAGGAGGCTATCGCCCCGTCCTCACTCCCTCGCTGGGACGCCTGTATTCACTTAGTTGTATTTTTCACTTAGTTGTATTTTTTTTTTTTTTACGGGGGTTGAGCTTTGCTCTTTCGGCCGCCTCTCAACTGTCAATCAACTGTTTACTAACTACACTAACTACTTTTTTAACTACACTACCACTTTAACTACTAACTACTACTGTGGGAGGCGTGGCATCACCAACCTCACTCCTCGTACTCCTGGGGGCGCGCGCAAATAAAATCGACAACAAGAATGAAAGAAAACATCATGGATCAGGATTTCGAAATCTCAACTTATCTTGCTGTGTGTATGTATGTATGTATGTATGTATATCGTGGCATGGTTCACCACCCAAAAGTTTCTCTGACACTCAAGTCTGAAAGATTTCAAAAATGTCTGTGGGACTTATGCTTGCGCCCACTGATATAATTCCTTTTCCTAGTTTATGCACTGGTGAGTACCCAATGTTTTCTTATACAATAACGAACTGAGATCTAAAATACTTGCGGGATTTTAACTGGACTGGTATTCCCAGTTCCAAATAGAAACCACCAACTAGTTACTGGTTACAATAATCTGGACCGGATAGCCCAACATCTCCGCGATCTCCGTACTGAATGAACCGCATGAATTTGAGGTCAAATTAAATCGCCAGCGACGTAACATCAAGGAACCACATCCTGTCTACCCAGACGGCCACACCCTCACGCCCTCCCTTCATCTTCCCCACACCACACCGGAACCTTCGTATCCTAGAAACCACTTCAAGGCTGCTCATCAACATTTTAGAACGCATTACTTTTTAATACACAAAACCAACGAAAAGCAAGTGAGGAAGAAGGGAGAAGTGATATTTTGCTAATCAAAAGTAACATTAGGGAAATGAATAATTAAAAGTAAATGACTACAGATTATGTCAGACGAATAGCAACAAAGGTGAAAATATAGTGGTCTTTGATGTAAAACTTCCAAGGACCAACAGAGAGAGGTAGCTTGTGTTCACACACACCCACACAACTAAATAAGACCAATTGAATCTAATGCAAATCTTCCTGGGGTACTACAGTATTAAAATTAGACGGAATAAAATCATTACGGAGAACATTTTAAGAAAGTCTATGGCCCCTTCGTAACATACCTAATAAGGGGTAATCGACCAGTGGACAAAGAAGAAAGTTTACCATGAGAAATAATAGCCTGGTGGACTGAGAGAACATCGATGAAAATAGGAGTCTAAATAAGCCTCAGGGGTCAAGAGATCTCCCCATCCCTCTACCTCCCCCATCCTTTCCAAGGCCTTTGGACATCAAAGCTAAAGGTCAAGAGGTTCACCATATGAATGATAAACACTGAGCTGTAAGGGGATATTCTTGGAGTAACCTCTATACACACAGTCAAGAGAAAATACGACAAGATACATAAAGGAACTTATTCACTGGCTTAAACAACAGACAGCCACAAATACTCTCTGGGCTCAGGACAAGAACGGTCCTGCATGGCCGTCGTGGTCTTGCAGGGCTCATCCATATTTATATAATAATATATATATATATATATATATATATATTATATATATATATATAATAACACACACACACACACACACACACAGGGGCCGGTCGGTCGAGCGGACAGCACGTTGGGCACGTGATCCTGTGGTCCTGGGTTCGATTCCGGGCGCCGGCAAGAAACAATGGGCAGAGTTTCTTTGACCCTATGCCCCTGTTACCTAGCAGTAAAATAGGTACCTGGGTGTTAGTCAGCTGTTACGGGCTGCTTCCTGGGGTGTGTGGAAAAAAAAAGCAGTAACAGGAGCCGGTCAGCCAAGCGGACAGCACGCTGGACTTGTGATCCTGTGGTCCCGGGTTCGATCCCGGACGCCGGCGAGAAACAATGGGCAGAGTTTCTTTCACCCTATGCCCCTGTTACCTAGCAGTAAAATAGGTACCTGGGTGTTAGTCAGCTGTCACGGGCTGCTTCCTGGGGTGGAGGCCTGGTCGAGGACCGGGCCGCGGGGACACTAAAAAATAAAGCCCCGAAATCATCTCAAGATAACTCAAGATCAAGTTGGTCGACTGGCAGTTGAGAGGCGGGCCGAAAGAGCAGAGCTCAACCCCCGCAAGCACAACTAGGTGAATACACACATAAGCATCTACTGTAGACTAGAGCATGTACACGTACCAGTACACACCCACACACACCCACACACACCCACACACACACACACACACACACACACACACACACACACACACACACACACACACACACACACGAGTAGACACAAGGAGAATGCCATTGACTGTTTACACAAAGTTAAGTATTCCAAGTATAAGGCGAGGGGTGTTATGGGCGAGGAGATATACGAGTGATAGATGATGCTTCTCCACACAGCCACAGTCGACCTTCAGTGCTGGCTTATGGTTACACACGCTCGCTTAACTCCTTCACGATCTACAACATAATCCTTTTCAAACGTCTTATGTAAGTGATGTGTGTGTCGGACTGCGAGCTGCGAGCCCTGGAGACTTGGTGCTCTTGTGGGCTGCTTATCCACCAACTCAACACTCGTGTGAGAAGTTTTAGCAATAAAGAAAACATTTAAATATATTTTTAATTAGTAAACTCGTCGTCTTAAATAATTGTATATATCGTTTAGCCCACTTTAAAGGTGATTACAATAATCAATAATACAAATCTGACGCTGTCCCTCACCCTCCATAGTCACTAGGTAATGGCGTATACCATCAATCTCATACTGACATTTTCATTTCATTTATACACCCCCTCCCCCTCCGTACCCATCCCGTGGGTGGTGGTGGAAAATGTTACCGAGGCACAAAGTACCAAAATTGTACACGTACGATTCTCATGAAGTCTGGAATGAAATCAGGGATGTGATTTCCTTAGAGTTCACCGCGAACTCTCATGCACATATTAGCAGGCTACTAAACATATGGCCCTGTATGACTAACCATCCTGCGAGATGGTGACCTTTATTACCACCGCTACCTTAATCAATCTTGTGTTGATGATATCCTCAAAATGCATCCGGAGTCTGCCAGTGCAGACTGCCCATCACATGCCTCTGTATGACTAACCATCCTGTGTGATGGGGATTTCTTAGCATCAACTAGTTAGCTTTTTTTGACACTGTACTCCACTTCATATAGTCTAGGGTAGCTGCACTAATGCAGATTTACCTAATGTAATAATAAAAAAAACAAAAAAAAATATTAACACACTTGGGACTTACTTAGCACGGACGCACAACACAAACACACACATAAGACATACACTTCACTTTGCACAATACATAGTTATCAGACCATTCAGACCCGTTGGCATGAGGTACCTGGAGCTTTGCAATTACTTTATTCACTCTTTTGTTGATGATATCCTCATAATGCACCCAGAGTCTGCCAGTGCAGACTATTCATCACATGCCTCTGTATGACTAACCATCCTATGTGATGGGGATGTTTAGCATCACGTAGCTAGCTTTTCAACACTGCTCTCCCTCATATAGTCTAGGGTGGCTGCATAATTGCACATACACCTAAATGTGTCAATACAAACAATACTCAAAAAGATCAATTGAAATCATTAGGGTTGCAGCGATGACAAAAATGAGTAGGAAAGATGGTTATGGCGATAAAGATAGTACCTAGTTAAGATGAGGGGAGGGGGGGGCAAGATATGGATAGATGGATAAATTGACAGATGAATAGACAGACATTTATTAATTATATATATATATATATAATATATATATATATATATATATATATATATATATATATTATATATATAATGAAAACGTTTGTCTGTTCGAGACAGACATGTCTCATGGGCACAATTTAACAATTTGTGGAGAGACGAGGTGAGTGGTATGCTTCACCGTGTTGATGCGAGAGGTGACGAGGCTCCCTCATATAGCCTTCCAGAAGAGACCACATGTCACTTAACACGACATACAACTTCACGGCATACAACATGCAGCAGCGTTTAATGTATATATTAATACTGTGATGGCCATACACACGGAGGGATCACATGCCTACGATTTTTGACTTGTCGAATTGAAGTTGTATTTTCTCCCCTTTAATGGTTCAAGGCTCTACAATTCAGTTCTTAAACTGGGGTGCGCATACCCATTGTGCTGTCTTTACCTTGTGTTTATCTTATGTTCATTCCGGGGATCAACGTCCTGGGATCCGGTTTTTGATTGTGCTTCCTGGCTAGTGGCCTGGTCAACCAGGCCGTTAGACGGTGTTGCTTCCAGCCTAACGTGTGAATCACAGTCAGGTTCATCGGGTATCTTTTGGGTTGTTATCAGTTCTCTTTCCAACACCCTGAGATTTTGCTAGTTATGCACCTTATGTTCAGAGGGCGCGGGGTGGAGTCTTGTGTCCTTATGCTGATAGAATTATATCATGGATTTGAAAGTTCTCGTAATCCATCCTATATTTTTTGGCCGATGCAATATTGCTTGGTATGCTCCCTAAAACGTTAGGTCGTCCAACATCATTACTTCCAAATACTTGACATGCTGCTTTCCTACTATGGGCAGATATGATTGTTTTGTGCCCTGTATCATGACCCGGTGTGGTAGAGTGGTAGACGGTTGCAACAAGTGAAAATGTAGTGGAGGCTTAAGTACTTGCGTAACTGCTTCGTGAATCTGGCCCCAGGCCTCCTGGTCACTTATAAATCAGCAGCACGAAGCAAAGATATTTAGCAGCTGATCCTTGCGTTCAGAGGAGGGGGGGAGGGGAAGGAAGGAAGAGGAGGGGTGGGGGGGAGGAGGTTGGGGGAGGGGGGAGGGCCGCAGTAACCGGAAACGCGTCCCTGTGACTATCGGAACACACCCACATTACAGAGGAAACCCGCGCGGGGCTGGTCCTGAATGTGGCAACACTGCCTGACACAACACCGCTACTCCGTACACCTACACCTTCTGTGAGTACACCCCCACCAGCTGACCCATTCACACGCCCCATAAGGCTTCTAAATATTTAGATCTAGACGATTAAAGATAAGTCTCCCCTCCTCGTCCAGCACATCCGGGAACACGACCAAGTAATGCAATAACTCCACGGGGTACAATGATCACAGGTGCTATAATGGGTATAGGCACGGGCACGGAGTATAATGTGTTGTGTTGTGTGAGGAGCGAGATGGGTGGTGGTGGTGGTGTTTGGTATATGGTGGTACCTGATCAGCTAGGCTGTGACTTGTAACTTAGATTGCGTACACCTGCGTCAAACAGCGTGCTTGGCCAGATTCTCCCTCACCGATTCTTGGCCTGGTCAAGATCGAACCACGAGGACAGTGATCCACGGAATCACTCTAAAGGAATTTTTCAGGTGGCAGTGTGGCGATTGATATGGTGAGATGGTCGTTTGGTGTGTGGTTGTGGACGTGTTGTATTATGATGTAGTTGTGGTATAGTGTGTTGTGATGGTGTTGTAGTGGGGAGGAGTCAGTGATGGTGGTGGGTGGGTGATCTGGGGTTGTGGAGCTATATACTTCATATACTGGACCCTGTATTAGTTGTGCTACGTTTACCTGCTGATCCTGCACGTGGTCCTGGCCACGGATACCTTGATTAAAAAGGCTGTTACTTGAAGCGGCCGGCAGATCTACATATCCATTAAAACCAGTGTTGGTACGGTACTTCTTATAGTAGCTTTAATTCAGATCCATGAATAGGCTGACTTGTAAATACTTCCTGCACAGCAAGTGGGCAGTTTGCCTCAGCTGGGAGAAGAAAACAAATGGGAGCCTGGATCTAAAATCTTAAGTCCAAATGAGGAGAATAGCGCCGAGCAAACGCCACACAATAGCGCCGAATAGCGCCACACAACATTGTGAACTCCTCCACATAAACACATCTGTCCGACCCCACCCTCTTCCTTCTCGTTGCTGGCACCATCCCAGGCCAT
>WNGS01166226.1:6367637-6413179 GCA_020271785.1 Procambarus virginalis | reverse complement strand
ACACCATGAACGTCCCAGGTCCATAGCTATTCAATACCCTCAGAGCAGTATGAGAATTTGCCTGAATAAAAGTGGAAGTGTTTAAGGTCAATTAGTCACTTTCCCTTAAGACGAACTAACGGACATAGTGTGGGCCGGCGGGCCGCTCCAAAAACATCTTGCTGGACCAAGTTAGTACAAGTGTGGCCCTAAGGCCGGGCTTGGAGTAGAACTACTCTGAGAACCCACTGCAGGTATACTCTAGGTATACACAGCATAGTCTGGCGGAGTACATTACAGATCCGCCATCCCCCTCCCCCCCCTCTCTCTCTCTCCGCTCAATACCCTCTCGCCGACAAGTGGTTCATTTTGTTAATTTAGTCTTCACCCCCAATACCCATCCGGCAGGCGGTAGTGTATATGGTTACAGAGACACGTAAGTGGTGTGCAGACTTGTGTTGCCACTGTTGCAGTGCGCTACTCATTTATCTCCCGTCGTGCACTCTGACAACGGTGACCTCTGGTGGCACTGGAGTCCCTTCTCATAGTCCTTCACTTGTTCTTACCTGTGGTGGTAGTTCCTGTGTGCCTGCTCAACACTCGCTTGGTTGGGGGTAGGGGAGTGTGGGGCCAGGGGGGGGGAGTGAGAGTAGGAGAGAGAGTGAGGAGAGAGAAAGAGAAACTGTGTAAGTGAGGGTTAGGAGTGAGTGAGTGAGGGTAGGAGGAGAGAGAGTGAGGGTAAGAGGAGAGTGTAGGCAAGGGGAGAGTGTAAGAGGAGAGGTTGCATGACCCGGACGTCGTTGAGAGTTAGGTCCTGGGCAGACGAGTGGCGTCTTGTCATCAACACCCCAACAATGACGTGCTTGTCTCCTGGGCCTTGCCTGCGTCTTCCACCTGCCGCTCAGTCATCTGGTTCATCCTCCAGGTGAGGGGCGGCCATCTGCACACACCAGTAAAGGATATTATTAGATTTTACAGCGCATGGCTTTCTTCAAATTCATCCAACCTTATTACTAAGAATAAAATACCTGAAAGGTTGTCGAATAAAATACTGAGAGGGGTGAGGTCGTGGAGTGTGTGGGGCGAGGCGTGAGGTCGTGGAGTGTGTGTGGGGGCGAGGCGTGAGGTCGTGGAGTGTGTGGGGGCGAGGCGTGAGGTCGTGGAGTGTGTGGGGCGAGGCGTGAGGTCGTGGAGTTTGTGTGGGGCGAGGCGTGAGGTCGTGGAGTGTGGGGGGGGGGGCGAGGCGTGAGGTCGTGGAGTGTGGGGGGGGGGGCGAGGCGTGAGGTCGGGAGTGTGGGGGTGGGCGAGGCGGTGAGGGTCGTGGAGTGTGGGGGGGGCGAGGCGTGAGGTCGTGGAGTTGGGGGGGGGCGGGCGTGAGGTCGTGGAGTGTGTGGGGGGGCGAGGCGTGAGGTCGTGGAGTGTGTGGGGCGAAGCGTGAGGTCGTGGAGTGTGTGGGCGAGGCGTGAGGTCGTGGAGTGTGGGGGGGGCGAGGCGTGAGTCGTGGAGTGTGGGGGGGGGCGAGGCGTGAGGTCGTGGAGTGTGGGGGGCGAGGCGTGAGGTCGTGGAGTGTGGGGGGGCGAGGCGTGAGGTCGTGGAGTGTGGGGGGGGCGAGGCGTGAGGTCATGGAGTGTGGGGGGGGGCGAGGCCGTGAGGTCGTGGAGTGTTGGGGGGCGAGGCGTGAGGTCGTGGAGTTGTGTGGGGCGAGGCGTGAGGTCGTGGAGTGTGTGGGGCGAGGCGTGAGGTCGTGGAGTGTGTGGTGGCGAGGCGTGAGGTCGTGGAGAGTGTGGGGGCGAGGCGTGAGGTCGGGGGGATAGTGTGAGGGGCGAGGCGTGAGGTCGTGGAGAGTGTGGGGGCGAGGCGTGAGGTCGTGGAGAGTGTGGGGGCGAGGCGTGAGGTCGTGGAGAGTGTGGGGGCGAGGCGTGAGGTCGTGGAGAGTGTGGGGGGCGAGGCGTGAGGTCGTGGTTGTGGGGGCAAGGCGTGAGGTCGTGGAGAGTGTGGGGGCGAGGCGTGAGGTCGTGGAGTGTGTGGGGGCGAGGCGTGGGTCGTGGAGTGTGGTGGGGCGAGGCGTGAGGTCGTGGAGATGTGGGGCGAGGCGTGAGGTCGTGGAGTGTGTGGGGGGCGAGGCGTGAGGTCGTGGAGTGTGGGGGGGCGAGGGCGTGAGGTCGTGGAGTGTGTGGGGGCGAGGCGTGAGGTCGTGGAGAGTGGGGGGCGAGGCGTGAGGTCGTGGAGTGTGTGGGGGCGAGGAGTGAGGTCGTGAGTGTGGGGGGGGGGCGAGCGTGAGGTCGTGGAGAGTGTGTGGGCGAGGCGTGAGGTCGTGGAGTGTGTGGGGCGAGGCGTGAGGTCGTGGAGTGTGGGGGGGGGGCGAGGCGTGAGGTCGGGAGAGGTGGGGGCGAGGCGTGAGGTCGTGAGTGTGTGGGGCGAGGCGTGAGGTCGTGGCGTGGGGGGGGGGCGAGGCGTGAGGTCGTGGAGAGTGTGGGGGCGAGGCGTGAGGTCGTGGAGTGTGTGGGGCGAGGCGTGAGGTCGTGGAGTGTGTGGGGGCGAGGCGTGAGGTCGCGTGTTGACAAGCCTGGTGTTTGTCAGGTGGTAAATATGTGTTGTCAGTGCTGCCCTCGTTCCTCCCCTGTTACACCACCACCCGGGTGAACACCTCGAGTGTTCTCTGTTCTACATTAACTTGCCTCTCCCCCCCCCCCTGCCTCCCTCACATATACCTGGATCTGACGTAGCACCGCTCTATTGTCTCGGGAATTATCAACAATGTGTTGCAAGATAGGCCACCAGGGACCGTAGATACGACCCCTTGGTCGGCTAGAGAACTATTAGTGTGTACAAGTCCACAAGGGGCGTGATGACGGGTCATGCATCAATGGCGCCATTTGATACATCACGCTGTTGGGATTTGTGTGTGTATTAGTGTGTGTTTGTTTAAAATATGAGCCTAAATGGACTCAGGTCGGGCTTGTGGAGTAACCCACCTGCCTTGTTCTGCTGTTGTTGGTTCCAGGAATCAGTGCCCCCGCGGCCCGGTCTCTGACCAGGCCTTCCAAGTTGATGTTGGTCTGGTCAACCAAGTTGGTAAAAGCCGCTGCTCGCAGTCTGACGTATGGATCACAGCCCGGTTGGAAAGGTGCTCCATAAGTGTGTCAATTTAAGTGATCAACCGGACTGTAGTGGATACGTAGGTTTGCGGGCCGCTCCAAGCAACATTCTGCTTGACCAAGCTCACAAGTCGAGCCTGGCCCCCGGGTCTTGGGAAATAGAAGAACTCCCAGGACTCCATCAAGGTATGGTAATTTGATTTTCTCATGCAAATTGGGAACTATTGGAAGCAATATTCGATATGTTTAGACAGAGGGAGAGTGATAAAGATCCCTGGTTCCTTAGTTTATGAGAGTTCTTGTAGTGTACATGTTGCGTCCCTGCTTGTTATCGGGACGGTTACCTACCTTACCTTACTTACCTTACCTTACCTTACTTACTTACCTTACCTTACCTTACCTTATCTTACCTTACTTACCTTATCTTACTTACTTACCTTATCTTACCTTACTTAATCTTACCTTATCTTACCTTACTTACCTTCTCTTACCTTAGTGCCAACGGGGGCACACGTTACTGTGCCTCCTGGCCTCTTAAGGAATTATTTCCTGTGCAAATTTGTCAATAGTTGCAATTTGATTATTTAATTAATATAATTTTGTAGTATGTTGTGGTGTTGTTTATAATTTGCTTTGTTGCAGGTGAGGCGTGAGACTGACTACGGGGGAGGGCTGAGGTGCGCGCCAACCCTCACCTTGGAGCAGCTGTCAGGTCCCAGGGCTCCTCCTCGCTCCTAGTAATGTCCTCTCTGCCTTCTCACGTCACACTATATGCCTGCTATTAACGTTGAAAATAGATCATTTATCTTCTCGAAATATTTGTGCTTATATGCCTCGCTATCAGAGAGTATTTGTTTCCTCTCGTGGTATCTGTTACGCTTTGGTAAATGTCCTTCATGCGATGCTCCTCAGTTATGGTATAGGTCATTGAACTTGATTAAAAGAAAATAACACGGTAAAATATATTTCTAGTTTGTCTAGATGAACTTGAGGAGATTAAGGAGTTTCAGTGTGTGTAGTAACAGCCAGTTGTATCCTGCCTCGCTAGTAGTCAGTATTGACCAGCTTCAATATATCCTCAATATTGTGGCCTTCGGTTAATATAATGGAGCCTACTAGCCTAGTTTGAGATAACAATCTGTCCCTCACAGATTCCGTTCTGCGTTCCTTATTATATAATATACTGTGTGTGTGTGTGTGTATAATGGTATCAGTTTGTGTGATAATTGATGAAGTTGTATGATGGTATTCACCTAGTTGTGCTTGCGGGGGTTGAGCTTTGCTCTTTCGGCCCGCCTCTCTCTCAACTGTCAATCAACTGTTTCTACTACTTTTTTTCACACCACACACACACCCAGGAAGCAGCCTATGACAGCTGACTAACTCCCAGGTACGTATTTACTGCTAGGTAAGAGGGGCATAGGGTGAAAGAAACTCTGCCCGTCGTTTCTCGCCGGCGCCCGGGATCGAACCCGGGACCACAGGATCACGTGTCCAGCGTACTGTCCGCCCGGCCACCGGCTCCCTATTGAAGTGTGTGTGTGTTGTGTGTGTGTGTTTGTGTGTGTTTTGTGTGTGTGTTGTGTGTGTGTGTGTGTGTGGTGTGTGTGTGTGTGTGTGGTGTGTGTGTGTGTGTGTGGTAATTAGTGGTACGCTTGTGACAACTGAAGTTCTTCAAAGTAAATAGTAGTATGGGTGTAATAATTAAAGGCTATAAGAGTATACCTCTGATTACAAGCTTTGGGTCATTTTAATTTAATTAAACATTTAAGTTTCCTAGTTGGTTCGCGTTCCTCATTGGACATTTGGATTTTTATTGTTGCCCTGGCACCGTTGTGGATTGTCTTGTCTCGTAGAGGAGGAGGAGGAGTGTCTTCCCTGAGGTAGGGTAGTAGAGAAGTTTACCTGGCGGAGACTGTAAGCACCAAGAGAAGCTTGGTGCTTGAAGTCCATTGAGTATGGTGTCTTGCTGACACCGCGGCCCAAGTGGGTTTTCATTCTTGAGAATTTCGCCTCATCGTCATTTCCTTAACTTGGCCCTTCTGCGTCCGTCCGCTTGTTGACCTTTCTCCATCGTTTGTGACCCTTATCTTGCCGTTTTATCATTCAACCATTTATCATTCACTCTTTAACTTTTATCTTGAAGCTTATTTGTTAATTATCACCAGTCGAATCTCTCTCGCTCCACAGGTTTTGATCAGTAGTGGTGATCGTATATATATATATTATATATATATAATATATATATATAAAATATGCGCAAAATCAACATAGAAATGGGAAAGTAAGATGAACGTTTCGGCTGATTAGAACATCCTGGGAAGGGACAGTAATTCGACCCTGCAGGGGATGGATCTCGATATCATAAACAACATGAAAGTGGACCGCGGCCCGGTCCTCGACCAGTCGTCCTCGTTGCTGGACTTGTCAACCAGGCTGTTGGACGCGGCTGCTCGCAGCCTGACGTATGAATCACAGCCTGACGTATGAATCACAGCCTGGTTGATAAGGTATACTTTGGAGTGTTTTATCACTGTGAGGGGTCGGCCAGTTATGCCCCATATGTGTAGTGGAAGCGTGTTGAACAGTCTCCGGCCTCTGGTGTTGAGAGTTCTCTCTCAAGAGTACCTGTTGCACCTCTGTTCTTCAACGGGGTATTCTGCACATCCTGCCCTGCCTTCTGGTCTCATGTGCTGTTATTTCTGTGTACAGGTTTGGGACCAGCCCCTCTACTATTTTCCACGTATAAATTATTATGTATCTCTCCCGTCAGCGCTCAAGAGAATACAGATTTAGGCTCTTTAGTCGGTCCCAATAGTTTAGATGTTTTACTGAGTGGATTCTAGCAGTAAAGCATCTCTGCACGCTCTTGTGGTGGTGGGTGGTGCTCCGTGACGGTGGTGGGCGTGGTGGTGGTGGGTGGTGCGCCGTGACGGTGGTGCTCCGTGGTGGTGGTGGGTGGTGCTTCCGTGACGGTGGTGCTCCGTGGTGGTGGTGGTGTTGGTGGGGCTCCGTGACGGATCGATAAACTGGACCATTCTCAAGCGACTTGAGAATGGTCCAGGACGGACCGAAACGTCGTCGTCCCTTCAACTTCTAGTGTGTGGTCTGGTCAACATCGATAAACTGATTGGCTCTGTCCCTCTTGCTCTCGATACTTTATCTCTGGTATTTACGGAGCAATTGTTACTGATGGGCGATAATGGTGAGTTGTTCCTCGGCTGTACCCAGCTGGCTGCTCCAGTTTCATCCTTATCTCTCTCTCCTTATTCTTGACCAGTAGTTCGCCCCCCCCCTCCCTATTCTTGACCAGTAGGTCGCCCCTTATTTAGTTATTTCCCACCCCCCCCCCCACAATATTATTCCTCCATAGTGTGTTGTGGACATCGTGTGAGGGCGCTCCTGCCCTCGCGTGCGCGCGCCACCCACCTAATTACACCCCTCAGCTGGGTCTGTAGTTTCATTTGGTTGCATTGTCATGTTGTTGCGTGCGTGCGTGCGTGCGCGCAGCGTTCAAGGGAGTGTTCCAGGGACTTCCGTGTCCTAGTCGAGTCAGGGCTCGTTGTCTTCAATAGAGTATCTGGGTCCCTGAATGGTCTCCGTCTCCGCCACCACTCCTACTCCCTCCTTGCTCTTCCTCCTTGCTCTTCTCTATAAACGTCATTTCCTGTCGAACAGAACAGAGAGAGCACAGTCAATCAATAAAATCGAGTCCAAGCGCAGTTAAAAGCTCTGTACCTCAGGGTACAGTCCTTGCACCACTGCTTTTCCTTATTCTCATATCAGATATAGACAAAATACAAATCACAGCTTCGTATCATCCTTTGCAGATGATACAAAATCAGCATGAAAATTTACTAGGTGTGGTGGGTGACACACACACACACACACACACACACCCACACACACACACACACACACACACACACCCACACACACACACACACACACACACACACACACACACACATGGGGCCAGGTAGCCTGGTGGATAGCGTGCAGGATTCGTAATTCTGTGGCGCGGGTTCGATTCCCGCACCCGGCAGAAACAAATGGGCAAAGTTTCTTTCACCCTGTATGCCCCTGTTACCTAGCAGTAAATAGGTATCTGGGAGTTAGTCAGCTGTCACGGGCTGCTTCCTGGGGTGTGTGTGTGTGTGTGTGTGAAAAAAAAAAAAAAAAAGTAGTGTAGTTAGTAAACAGTTGATTGATAGTTGAGAGGCGGGCCGAAAGAGCAAAGCTCAACCCCCGTAAAATACAACTAAGTGAATACACACACACACACACACACACCACACACACACCACACACACACACACACACACACACACACACACACACACACACACACACACACACACACACACCACTCTGTCGTTCCCTGCTCGACACACAACACACACACACACACACACATGGCAAATTTCCTGCCAGTGTGTGTACATGGTGGTGGGAGTGGACCAATAATATATTGCTTGTGTACAAGAGTGTGGCGTATATCATGGACCGCCAGTCTTCTTGTCTGCATCACATGTATACTATACTACATACACCACGCCATTTGTTTGGTTTAAGATATAGTCATTTGCTGTACATTTTATTACACTAAATTGTCTGTTTATTGCACGTCATGTTGTGACCTCAGTATCGCTTCTTGGTCACTTTCTCAGCCCGTGACACTTGACCTTTACTCTCCTCCACCACGCCCACACCTAGTCTGCTGCCTGCCTCACCTCCCACCACGCCCACACACCTAGTCTGCTGCCTGCCTCACCTTCCCACCACCACGCCCACACACCTAGTCTGCTGCCTGCCTCACCTTCCCACCACCACGCCCACACACCTAGTCTGCTGCCTGCCTCTACTCTTTCGAAGACATATAAATATTTTGATTACAGTACTTTGATATGCATGAGACATCTTCTTGTTATTCTTTTCGAGAACGTTAGACTTTCAATCAAGTTCTCACAAACCATTTAGCAAATTCCAAGATGAAGTGGTTCCTGTTTATGTTAAGCCATATGTGTTTGTGAGGGGCAGTGACTGTCAGCACCTGGAGAGGCGCAAGTACCACTCGAGGTGCTGGTGTCGTGCTTCTTGTGTGTAAACTTTCTCTTGACATTGAAGGCTGAGTCAAGTGTTTCTGGCTTGTATTCATTTTGCTTGATTTTTACCTGTTTACCTGCTGACGATTTTGAATGATCTACTCCCGCAGCTTCGCCTGTTGTCAGCCATCACTGGTGATTGGCTGGTCTGTGAGGCTGTCTGTCCTCGTGGCCGGAGACCCACAGCCATCACAGGCCAATTCTGTATTTCCAGAATTAAATTCACTTCATTTCTCTCTTGAAAGCTTCCACAGTTTTTCCAGTGATATTTCTTGTGTCTGTTGGCAGGATATTGAAGAGTCGTGGGCCTCTGAAGTATACCTTGAGTGATTTCTGGGAGTTCAAGTCCCCAAGCCTGGCCAGGGGCCGTGATAGACCTGTGATAGTCTAAAAGGCTGTTGCTTGAAGCGGCCTGTGGGTCCACATATCCACTACTACCCGGTGTGTACGGGTTTTTCTTTAGGAACTTGCCTAATTGTTTCTATAACACTTCCACTTTTGGTCTGGCAATATTTCTTATATTGGGCGGATATTGAATATCCATAGACCTCTGATATCCATACAGTGTTCTTGGTGCCTATGGCACTTATACCCTTTACTGGGTCTATTCTGCATTTCCTACCATATTGTTCACTTCAATATGTTGTTTTACTTTGCAATTTTGGGACCTCCTCCTCCCCCTGATGTTTATACTGTTCTCTGATTGTGCTTATGGCATCGTAACTTTTCAATGGATATACTTTACCTGCTGCCTGACATATCTCAGCATGTTGTCATTTTATTGTGCAGATTTGGAACCTAACCTTCCACTGTCTTCTATGTGCATATTATGAGATCTTTGTATTTGTCCCAAGAAGTAGTTTGAGTGCGTTGAGTGTGTCCAAATAGTTTAAATATGTGAATACGTTTTGGTGAATTGCTGAAATAGGGGGAATACAGAGAACATATACGGCACGCACAGACACGATAAAGCATCTAAACTATTAGGATTGTTTCAAACTCTCAAAATATACTCTTTAGAAAGGAGACGAGAGGGGTATCAAGTAAGTAAGTAATTATCAAAAGAAGGCACCAAACCTAGAAGGCTATGTAAGAGAGGTATCAAATAATGTTATACATGGCAAATACTGAAGTCCCAAATATACACAGCAAAATATCAAGATACTGTAGCGAACGATATGGAAGGAAATGCAAAATAGAGCCAGTGAAGAATGCAAGAACAGTGTGTGAACATCAGAGGTCTACGGTTGTTTAATATTCTCCCAGCAAGTATAAGAAATATTGCCGGAACAAAAGTTAGTCTTCAAGAAATAACTGGATATTTTCTGCAAGAAGTGCCGGATCAACCGGGCTGTCGTAGATAAGTTGGGCCCGCGGGCCGCTCCAAGCAACGTCAGTAGGTAGAACAATAGGGTAGAGCTACGTCAGCGTGTATAACAGTAGATGCAGCTCGGAATTAGTGAAAATGAAGTGTGTGAAATACATTACGAAGTGCTGTCTTCCAACTTGTGCATTGTAGTATATGTGCTGGAGCTGCTGGAAACGTTCACCACATACACAGTGCGGGAAGAGACATGCACATACGCAAAACTCAATCAGCAAGGGCGAAGCCACCCACACCGTCATCAGCTTCCAGCCGCCCACCACGCCAATATCGACGAGGGGAAGGGTTGGTCATCTTTAAGCTCCCAGGCTACAGCAGGCACTTGGATGTGGCTATACTGGCTGGCATGTGCTCTCTGGTGGATGGTGGTGGTGAGAGGCTAAGGTGGATGTTGGTGGTGGCAGGCCAGGGTGGATGTTGGTGGTGGCAGGCCAGGGTGGATGTTGGTGGTGGTGGCAGGCTAAGGTGGATGTTGGTGGTGGTGCAGGCTAAGGTGGATGGTGGTGGTGGTGGTGGCAGGCTAAGGTGGATGTGGTGGTGGTGGCAGGCTAAGGTGGATGGTGGTGGTGTGGTGGTGTCAGGCTAAGGTGGATGCTGGTGGTGGCAGGCTAAGGGGAGTTGGTGGTGGTGGTGTCAGGCTAAGGTGGATGGTGGTGGTGGTGGTGGCAGGCTAAGGTGGATGTTGGTGGTGGTGGCAGGCTAAGGTGGATGGTGGTGGTGGTGGTGTCAGGCTAAGGTGGATGCTGGTGGTGGCAGGCTAAGGTGGATGTTGGTGGTGGTGGTGTCAGGCTAAGGTGGATGCTGGTGGAGGCAGGCTAAGGTGGATGCTGGGAGCACATCCCAAGCAGGTGGTGGCAGGCAATGCTGGATGCTTGAAACGGCCAGATTATGGTGTATCATTGTCCCATGTCACCCCCAGCTTGCTGACAGGGTAGGGACTACACGCTCAGATACGGGAGATATAGAAGGGGCAGATGTATTGATAGTGGGTAGGGGTGTTGGGGATATGTAAAGGGAGAGAAGTCATGAGTAGAGAATAACAGGGAGGGACAGAAGGGAAGGCAACTATCAGGGGGAAAGCACCAAGCCATTACGACTATATAGCACCTGGAAGGGGGAGGTCAGGAAAAGAATTTGGGATGGGACGGGGGAGAAGGAATGGGCCAACCCCTTGGACGGTCGGGGATTGATCGCCGACCTGCATGAAGCGAGACCGTCGCTCTACCGTCCAGCCCAAGTAGTTGGTCTGTGATTTAATTTGTCAAATCATTCATCCCTCTTCAAAGCGGGAGAGATTGCTGAAATAGAGGGAATACAGTTAACATGTACGGCATACATAGACACGATAAAGCACCTAAATTATTGAGATCGTCTCAAATTTCTCTAAATGTATTAGCTAGAAAAGAGACGAGAGAAAAATCAAATAATATACACGTGGAAAATACTGGAAGGCCAGGTCCCAAATCTACACAGGTTACCTTGAGGTGTTTCGGGGCTTAGCGTCCCAGCGGTCCGGGCCTCCACCAGGCCTCCTGGTTGCTGGACTGGTCAACCAGGCTGTTGGACGCGGCTGCCCGCAGCCTGACGTATGAATCACAGCCTCGTTGATCAGGTATCCTTTGAAGGTGCTTATCGAGTTCTCTTGAACACTGTGAGGGGTCGGCCAGTTATGCTCCTTATGTTTAGTGGAAGCGTGTTGAACAATCTCGGGCCTCTGATGTTGATAGTTCTCTCTTTCAGAGTACCTGTTGCACCTCTGCTATTCAATGGGGGTCTTTTGCACATCCTGCCGTGCCTTATGGTCTCATGTGGATATTGTTTCCACATGATATGTGGATATGACGCCGTTTCTGTGTACAGGTTTGGGACCAGCCCCTCTACTATTTTCCACGTGTGAATTATTATGCATCTCTCCCGTCAGCGCTCAAGAGAATACAGATTTAGGCTCTTTAGTCGGTCCCAGTAGTTTAGATATTTTACTGAGTGGATTCTAGCAGTAAAGGATCTCTGCACGCTCTCCAAGTCAGCAGTTTCTCCAGCTTTGAAAGGGGCTGTCATTGTGCAGAAGTACTCCACTCTAGAGAGCACTAGCATCTTGAAAAGTATCATCATTGGTATAGCATCTCTAGTGTGAAAGGCTCACACACAGTAAAATAACAACGTACTGGAGTGAACGATATGGAAGAAAATGCAGAATAGAACCAGTGAAGAGCAGGGGTGCCATAGGCATAATCAGAGAACACTGTATAAAATTAGAGGTCTACGGTTGTTCAACATCCTCCCCAGCAAGTATAAGTCGAAAATATTGCCGGAACAACCATGGACATCTTCAAGAGAAAACTAGATAGTTTTCTCCAAGGAGTGCCGGACCAACCGGGCTGTGGTGGGTATGTGGGCCTGCGGGCCGCTCCAAGCAACAGCCTTTTGGATCAAGCTCTCACAAGTCGAGCCTGGCCTCGGGCCGGGCTTGGGGAATAAAAGAACCCCCAGAACCCCATCCAGGTACAATCCAGGATATCCAGTTTGGTATAAATGGAGTGTAATGGAGAGCACTGAAGATAGTGATGATAGAAGTACTTGATGTGTACTCGCCTAGTTGTGCTTGTGGGGGTTGAGCTCTGGTTGTTTGGTCCCGCCTCTCATCTGTCAATCAACTGGTGTACAGGTTCCTGAGCCTACTGGGCTCTTATCATATCTACATTTGAAACTGTGTGTGGAGTCAGCCTCCACCACATCACTGCCTCATGAATTCCATCTGTTAACTACTGACACTGAAGAAGTTTTTTCTAACGTCCCTGTGGCTCATTTGGGCACATAATTTCCACCTGTGTCCCCTTGTTCGAGTACCCCCGTGTTAAACAATTTACTTTTATCTACCCTGTCGATTACTCTTTGAACTTCGTAGGTTACCTACAGGTAGTTGGTAACTACACTACCTACAGGTAGTGATCACGTCTTCCTGCAAAATTCTAAGAGGAATCGACAGGGTAGATAACGTAAATTGTGGACGGGGGAAGGTGGCTTGATGGCCTGGGATGGTGCCAGCAACGAGAAGGAAGAGGGTGGGGTCGGACAGATGTGTTTATGTGGAGGAGTTCACAATGTTGTGTGGCGCTATTCGGCGCTATGGTGGCGTTTGCTCGGCGCTATTCTCCCATTTGGACTTAAGATTTAGATCCAGGCTCCCATTTGTTTTCTTCTCCCCAGCTGAGGCAAACTGCCCACTTGGTGCAGGAAGTATTTACAAGTCAGCCTATCATGGATCTGAATTAAAGCTACTATAAGAAGTACCGTACCAACACTGGTTTTAATGGATATGTAGATCTGCCGGCCGCTTCAAGTAACAGCCTTTTTGATCAAGGTATCGCTGGCCAGGACCACGTGCAGATCAGCAGGTAAACGTAGCACAACTAATACAGGGTCCAGTATATGAAGTATATAGCTCCACAAGCCCCAGATCACCCACCCACCACCATCACTGACTCCTCCCACTACAACACCATCACAACACACTATACCACAACACATCATAATACAACACGTCCACAACAACACACCAAACGACCATCTCACCATATCAAGTCGCCACACTGCCACCTGAAAAATTACTTTAGAGTGGTTCCGTGGATCACTGTCCTCGTGGTTCGATCTTGACCAGGCCAAGAATCGGTGAGGGAGAATCTGGCCAAGCACGCTGTTTGACGCAGGTGTACGCAATCTAAGGTACAAGTCACAGCCTAGCTGATCAGGTACCACCATACATACCAAACCCACCACCACCCACCCATCTCGCTCCTCACACAACACAACACATTATACTCCGTGCCCCGTGCCTATACCCATTATAGCACCTGTGATCATTGTACCCCGTGGAGTTATTGCATTACTTGGGTCGTGTTCCGGATGTGCTGGACGAGGAGGGGAGACTTATCTTTAATCGTCTAGATCTAAATATTTAGAAGCCTTATGGGGCGTGTGAATGGGTCAGCTGTGGGGGTGTACTCACAGAAGGTGTAGGTGTACGGAGTAGCGGTGTTGTGTCAGGCAGTGTTGCCACATTCAGGACCAGCCCGCGCGGGGTTTCCTCTGTAATGTGGGTGTGTTCCGATAGTCACAGGGACGCGTTTCGGTTACTGCGGCCCTCCCCCCTCCCCCAACCCTCCTCCCCCCACCCCTCCTCTTCCTTCCTTCCCCTCCCCCCCTCCTCTGAACGCAAGGATCAGCTGCTAAATATCTTTGCTTCGTGCTGCTGATTTATAAGTGACCAGGAGGCCTGGGGCCAGATTCACGAAGCAGTTACGCAAGTACTAAGCCTCCACTACATTTTCACTTGTTGCAACCGTCTACCACTCTACCACACCGTGTCATGATACAGGGCACAAACAATCATATCTGCCCATAGTAGGAAAGCAGCATGTCAAGTATTTGGAAGTAATGATGTTGGACGACTTAACGTTTAGGAGCATAACCAAGCAAATATTGCATCGGCCAAAAAAATAATAGGATGGATTACGAGAACTTTCAAATCCATGATATAAATTCTATCAGCATAAGGACACAAGACTCCACCCCGCGCCTTCTGAACATAAGGTGCATAACTAGCAAAATCTCAGGGTGTTGGAAAGAGAACTGATAAACAACCCAAAAGATACCCGATGAACCTGACTGTGATTCACACGTTAGGCTGGAAGCAACACCGTCTAACGGCCTGGTTGACCAGGCCACTAGCCAGGAAGCACAATCAAAAACCGGATCCCAGGAACGTTGATCCCCGGAATGAACATAGATAAACACAAGGTAAAGACAGCACAATGGGTATGCGCACCCCAGTTTAAGAACTGAATTGTAGAGCCTTGAACCTATTAAAGGGGGAGAAATACAACTTCAATTCGACAAGTCAAAAATCGTAGGCATGTGATCCCTCCGTGTGTATGGCCATCACAGTATTAATATATACATTAAACGCTGCTGCATGTTGTATGCCGTGAAGCTGTATGTCGTGTTAAGTGACATGTGGTCTCTTCTGGAAGGCTATATGAGGGAGCTCGTCACCTCTCGCATCAACACGGTGAAGCATACCACTCACCTCGTCTCTCTACAAATTGTTAAATTGTGCCCATGAGACATGTCTGTCTCGAACAGACAAACGTTTTCATATATATATATATATATATATATATATATATATATATATATATATATATATATATATATATATATATATATATATATAATTAATAAAATGTCTGTCTATTCATCTGTCAATTTATCCATCTATCCATATCTTGCCCCCCCCCCTCCCCTCATCTTAACTAGGTACTATCTTTATCGCCATAACCATCTTTCCTACTCATTTTTGTCATCGCTGCAACCCTAATGATTTCAATTGATCTTTTTGAGTATTGTTTGTATTGACACATTTAGGTGTATGTGCAATTATGCAGCCACCCTAGACTATATGAGGGGAGAGCAGTGTTGAAAAGCTAGCTACGTGATGCTAAACATCCCCATCACATAGGATGGTTAGTCATACAGAGGCATGTGATGAATAGTCTGCACTGGCAGACTCCGGATGCATTTTGAGGATATCATCAACACAAGATTGATTAAGGTAGCGGTGGTAATAAAGGTCACCATCTCGCAGGATGGTTAATCATACAGGGCCATATGTTTAGTAGCCTGCTAATATGCGCATGAGAGTTCGCGGTGAACTCTAAGGAAATCACATCCCTGATTTCATTCCAGACTTCATGAAAATCGTACGTGTACAATTTTGGTACTTTGTGCCTCGGTAACATTTTCCACCACCACCCACGGGATGGGTACGGAGGGGGAGGAGGTGTATAAATGAAATGAAAATGTCAGTATGAGATTGATGGTATACGCCATTACCTAGTGACTATGGAGGGTGAGGGACAGCGTCAGATTTGTATTATTGATTATTGTAATCACCTTTAAAGTGGGCTAAACGATATACAATTATTTAAGACGACGAGTTTACTAATTAAAAATATATTTAAATGTTTTCTTTATTGCTAAAACTTCTCACACGAGTGTTGAGTTGGTGGATAAAGACGTATTGAAAAGGATTATGTTGTAGATCGTGAAGGAGTTAAGCGAGCGTGTGTAACCATAAGCCAGCACTGAAGGTCGACTGTGGCTGTGTGGAGAAGCATCATCTATCACTCGTATATCTCCTCGCCCATAACACCCCTCGCCTTATACTTGGAATACTTAACTTTGTGTAAACAGTCAATGGTATTCTCCTTGTGTCTACTCGTGTGTGTGTGTGTGTGTGTGTGTGTGTGTGTGTGTGTGTGTGTGTGTGTGTGTGTGGGTGTGTGTGTGTACTGGTGCGTGTACATGCTCTAGTCTACAGTAGATGCTTATGTGTGTATTCACCTAGTTGTGCTTGCGGGGGTTGAGCTCTGCTCTTTCGGCCCGCCTCTCAACTGCCAATCGACCAACTTGATCTTGAGTTATCTTGAGATGATTTCGGGGCTTTATTTTTTTAGTGTCCCCGCGGCCCGGTCCTCGACCAGGCCTCCACCCCCAGGAAGCAGCCCGTGACAGCTGACACGGGCTGTCACGGGTAAAATAGAATTAAAATTAAAAATAAAATAAAATAAAATAGGTACCCAGGTACCTATTTTACTGCTAGGTAACAGGGGCATAGGGTGAAAGAAACTCGGCCCATTGTTTCTTGCCGGCGCCCGGAATCGAACCCAGGACCACAGGATCACGTGCCCAACGTGCTGTCCGCTCGACCGACCGGCCCCTGTGTGTGTGGTGTGTATTATATATATATATATATATATATATATATATATATATATATATATATATATATATATATATATATATATATATATTAATATTATTATATAAAATATGGATGAGCCCTGCAAGACCACGACGGCCTTGCAGGGCCGTTCTTGTCCTGAGCCCAGAGAGTATTTGTGGCTGTCTGTTGTTTAAGCCAGTGAATAAGTTCCTTTATGTATCTTGTCGTATTTTCTCTTGAATGTGTGTATAGAGGTTACTCCAAGAATATCCCCTTACAGCTCAGTGTTTATCATTCATATGGTGAATCTCTTGACCTTTAGCTTTGATGTCCAAAGGGCTTGGAAAGGATGGGGGAGGTAGAGGGATGGGGAGATCTCTTGACCCCTGAGGCTTATTTAGACTCCTATTTTCATCGATGTTCTCTCAGTCCACCAGGCTATTATTTCTCATGGTAAACTTTCTTCTTTGTCCACTGGTCGATTACCCCTTATTAGGTATGTTACGAAGGGGCCATAGACTTTCTTAAAATGTTCTCCGTAATGATTTTATTCCGTCTAATTTTAAATACTGTAGTACCCCAGGAAGATTTGCATTAGATTCAATTGGTCTTATTTAGTTGTGTGGGTGTGTGTGAACACAAGCTACCTCTCTCTGTTGGTCCTTGGAAGTTTTACATCAAAGACCACTATATTTTCACCTTTGTTGCTATTCGTCTGACATAATCTGTAGTCATTTACTTTTAAATTATTCATTTCCCTAATGTTACTTTTGATTAGCAAAATATCACTTCTCCCTTCTTCCTCACTTGCTTTTCGTTGGTTTTGTGTATTAAAAAGTAATGCGTTCTAAAATTGTTGATGAGCAGCCTTGAAGTGGTTTCTAGGATACGAAGGTTCCGGTGTGGTGTGGGGAAGATGAAGGGAGGGCGTGAGGGTGTGGCCGTCTGGGTAGACAGGATGTGGTTCCTTGATGTTACGTCGCTGGCGATTTAATTTGACCTCAAATTCATGCGGTTCATTCAGTACGGAGATCGCGGAGATGTTGGGCTATCCGGTCCAGATTATTGTAACCAGTAACTAGTTGGTGGTTTCTATTTGGAACTGGGAATACCAGTCCAGTTAAAATCCCGCAAGTATTTTAGATCTCAGTTCGTTATTGTATAAGAAAACATTGGGTACTCACCAGTGCATAAACTAGGAAAAGGAATTATATCAGTGGGCGCAAGCATAAGTCCCACAGACATTTTTGAAATCTTTCAGACTTGAGTGTCAGAGAAACTTTTGGGTGGTGAACCATGCCACGATATACATACATACATACATACATACATACATACATACATACATACATACATACATACATACATACATACATACATACACACAGCAAGATAAGTTGAGATTTCGAAATCCTGATCCATGATGTTTTCTTTCATTCTTGTTGTCGATTTTATTTGCGCGCGCCCCCAGGAGTACGAGGAGTGAGGTTGGTGATGCCACGCCTCCCACAGGCGTCCCAGCGAGGGAGTGAGGACGGGTTGATAGCCTCCTCCCACCCCAGAAAACATGGCGATAATTTGTCGGTCATAACGGGCAGCTGAGCAACAGTTAGGACGCAGGTAGCCGATTCACCGTGAGCGCTTCTCTGTTTTCTCACCCCAACGCCTTCTTTCCCACGCTCCTTCCGGAAGCTGGACCTCCTTCCTGATATGTATCATCTCATTATTGATGATGGAGAGTTGGTGGTGATGACCTAGGGTGAGGTACCTGCTTGATGGGGTTCTGGGAGTTCTACTACCCAAGCCCGGCCCGAGGCCAGGCTTGACTTGTCAGAGTTTGGTCCACCAGCCTGTTGCTTGGAGCGGCCCGCAGGCCCACATACCCACCGCAGCCCGGTTGGTCCGGCACTCCTTGGAGGAAACTATCTAATTTTATCTTGAAGATGTCCACGGTTGTTCCGGCAATATTTCTTATGCTCGCTGGGAGGATGTTGAACAACCGCGGACCTCTGACGGTTATACAGTGTTCTCTGATTGTGCCTATGGCACCTCTGCTCTTCACTGGTTCTATTCTGCATTTTCTTCTATATCGTTCACCCTGGTGGACGGGAGTAGCTCTCCCAACACACTGCCAGATACGCCAATTTCGTTCTTAAACTTAAGAATGAGTCTTGTGTGGAGCAGGCGAGTGCCGAGTACTCCGAGAGACAAAGAAAGACGAAAAGGATCCAAGTCTTTTCTACACCTTCAGATTATAAGGGACTTCACCAATACCTGCTTGATTGGGCTGCATGATAGGACTTCATCAATTTTCACACAACTCTTGCTCTACTTGGCCATCACTTTCCCTCCTGAAATCATTAATGCCTACTCTATTATAATTCTTGAATTCATTATATCCCATGAGCATATTATGCTCCTTAAACTCATTATAATCCCTACAAGTATTTTATTCCCTAAATTTATGTGCGCTGCCTGAACTCGTACCCTTCTACTTATTAGGATACCTGCTTGATGGGGTTCTGGGGGTTCTTCTTCTCCCGAAGTCCTTCCCGAGACAAGGCTTGACTTGAACTTATCACCTGCGCCGCGGTGTAACCCCCTGGGCCTTCGTGTCTGGAGATCGGTCTGCCCCGGGAATACCTCAGTCGGCAGCGATCACAACACATCAAGTGTGTGATGTGGTCGTTGTCTGTGGTGGTGTGGGCGGGTGCGGAGGGCAGCGTGGGGCGTCCTCTCCCAGAAATTATTTACATGCAAGAGACGCTGTTGCTAGAGTTGTGCGCACGTGTTGTGCAAGTCTGATTGGGCAGAGTTGGAGTTGACTTTCAATCGCTTTCTCACAAATTCTTTAGTGTATTCAAGTGTTTGTTCTTTGGCGTTGTTAACCCATCCTCCTGTTTAGATAGTATCTATTGTGACGGTCCTCAGTAGTAATGAATTCGTACGTACTTGGCTTTTATTTAGTAGTATACTGACTAGTAAGGAATTCTTTTAAAATAAATGAAGCTAAAACCAAACTTAAATATCCCTAGGTCTAGTATAGCACACATATGTACTATATTAGGCCTCAGATAGCGTGTTTTAGGCCTAGGGAGGTTAGGTTAGTTGACTTTATCAAAGCAACACAGGTAAAAAATAGTTCTCCAGTTTGTCCAACTCGGTAAAGCTTGTATGGGGGACTAGATCACACTACACGTGTTGTAGGTGTGTGTGACACAGGCTGGGGTCACACACTACACCTGTTGTAGGTGTGTGTGACACAGGCTGGGGTCACACACTACACCTGTTGTAGGTGTGTGTGACACAGGCTGGGGTCAAACACTACACCTGTTGTAGTTGTGTGTGACACAGGCTGGGGTCAAACACTACACCTGTTGTTGTGTGTGACACAGGCTGGGGTCACACACTACACGTGTTGTAGGTGTGTGTGACACAGGCTGGGGTCACACACTACACCTGTTGTAGTTGTGTGTGACACAGGCTGGGGTCACACACTACACCTGTTGTAGTTGTGTGTGACACAGGCTGGGGTCAAACACTACACCTGTTGTTGTGTGTGACACAGGCTGGGGTCACACACTACACGTGTTGTAGGTGTGTGTGACACAGGCTGGGGTCACACACTACACCTGTTGTAGTTGTGTGTGACACAGGCTGGGGTCACACACTACACCTGTTGTAGTTGTGTGTGACACAGGCTGGGGTCACACACTATAACACATCTGAGACGGTGGTATTTGCTTGGTAAGAATATTTCATATTGTTTATAACGAGTATTGTTTTTAAGAACATGATAATGTTCTTTAAGAACATGATAATGTTGTTTGTATCCTTGGTTCGGCTGCAATCGAAAAATACTTTAGTGGTAATTATTTTGTGGTTTGAGTTGTGGCGTGTTGAACCTTATAGTCATGTTAATGGGTGAGATTTATTGATGGTGTTGGGGTGAGTGGTGTTGAGTGTGGCGGTAGAGGGAGAGGCAAGGACTAAAGTGGTAACATTGTTGTTGCAGGTGTTGAGCGAGGGCCGGAGTGTGGGAGCCGGGGCCTGGGGAGCCGATATGTACTACTGAGGCCCACCCAACACTTCACCAGGTGAGTCCCTACACCCGCCTCACCACACAACACCTCGCGGATCCCACACATCCCCAGGTGAGTACGACGGGCTCACCATAGCCCGTGCTACTTGCAACTTTTAAGTAGCCGAGTCTAAAACGACAGCCACCTGGCGAAGGTCCACCACCTCCACTTGTCCTCACACTTAATACCCCACAACTTCCACACTATCCACCACAGCCTTAGAATTTAAAGGCAATTCAAAGCAGTGTAGTTGTGATGCTCCACCAGACAACGGAGACTAGACCTCAGTAGGTTAGGAGGGTTGTCTGGGTTGTGAACACTGTGGGTGAGGCAGAACATCATCACTTTTAAAGCTAGTGAGAACTGGCTATGAATCCCCCCCCCCCACCCTCAGCCCCCTCTCCTTAGCTTTCCCCCACCCTCAGCCCCACCCTCAGGCACCACACTGCTGGAGTGGGCCGCGGGCAGCTCCACTACGAGGTCAACCCCTGGCCTGTAGATCATAACCCTGTAGATGAACCTACAAGCCAAGGATTCCTAATCCTCTAGACACGTTCTATGTTAAATTTCTGTATTTTTTTGCTATGCTGCTGATTTAGAGTTTGAATTGTTGTATATTAAAATACACGGTGATGCAAGGTGAAACATTTTGCTAAAAGTTTACATTTAGTAAGAATTACATCAGCACAAGTGCAAACTTTCCGGGTACACAGTTCCTCTGATTCTGCCTGATGATCCATAATGTTTTTAAACACCAGAGTTGACATTTAATTTAAACAGTATTTTTATGTGAGGCGTGCATGCGCGCGCGCTCTGCTCACTCACTCGTTTTACCTCACTATTTGTTGTGTATACTTAAGCTTGTCAATAAACAAATAAAATCACTGAATAAGGGTGTTAAATATAGCACATTATATTTAAACCTTTTGAATTATTTACATTTTATTTTTGACACAAGGTGCCTGGAGAGAATAGACGTAGGGGAACTAGACCTTTTTTTTCAGGGATATTCCTGCGTGAGCCCCAAGCCTCTGGCTGGCCCACTAAGTGTTGCTTGTTTCTGTTTTACTTGGGCGGAGTATGAGTATTTATGACTCGTATGGTCGCTTCAGTAAGATTTTGCCCCATTGTTTTAACAACTTCTGCTCTGTTGAATCCAAGTTGAAATCTTAATGTGTTTCTAACTGCGGAACTTACCTAACTGTGTTAGGTAATGTTCCAGTGGTGTGTGGGAACTAGACGCTGCACATACCACCTGGGCCTGCCACATAGGAGGTCTGGTCAGAGACCGGGCCGCGGGGACCTTGACCCCCGGAATCAACGCAAGGTAGCAGCAAAGTAAGGTAACTACTAAGAAAAAAAGAATAAATGATCCTAAATGAACCAATGTGGTGCTCCCTTTATAGACGAAGTAAACAGTTGACAAGACTACTCAAACGAGTTGTTGTTGAGGTGGTATGAAACAGTATCAAACGCCCCACAGACACTCCGAGAACGACATGGAAGACTGTGTAGGGTAATATAAGCTGTTGAACTAAAGCTGCTGCAAGAATGGTATAAAACTGTGAGAAACGAAGAGAGTAAAAGGCCATTAGTCCTCCTAAGTCTTGCTTCATTGTTCTTTTCATTCTCGTCACCGACATAAACAGGGACATAGACAACGACGCTATTATTTATCTGAGTAGAGACTAGGGAACACAGCGAACCTCCAACTGATGTAAACTAAGTCTGTCAATGGGTCACGAAAACAACACCATCTTCAGTGAAGACAAGTTTAGTTCCTGTGCCATGGAAAAAGCGAAGAACTCAACCCAATCCAGATTTGTTTTATTAACACATTTCGGTACATTGGCATTTGTGCAGCTACCTTAGACTATATGAAAGGGAGTACAGTGTGTCAAAAAAACTAGCCAAGTGATGCTAAAAATCTCCGCCACACAGGATGGTTAGTCATACAGAGGCACATGGAAGTATAGTCTCTAAGGTGATTGATTCATGAAGATTAAACCACCCAAGAGGTGGCATGGGCATGAATAGCCCGTAACAAAGTTCTAAGCTAATTAACTTGCTTATAGGTGAGCTAGTTTCATAATTTGATTGTTTATCCTCCAGGAATACACGGCCCCTCACCAGTGGGCAGCGGTGGAGACGCCACATTATTACCTACACTGAGCAAACTGGGAATATTTGGCAACATTTCTGGTACAAAGAACGGAACCGATTATGTGCGTCTGTTACCCTTTCCACCACCGTTCATAGGAATGGGTCAATGGGTATGGGATGCATAATACAGAAATTTAATCCACTATCCACCCCTAACCCACTATCCACCCCTAACCCACTATCCACCCCTAACCACTACCCAAGTAAACCCCCACCTACCATACCTGCTCAAACCACAACTGTCGCCTGGCGTGATGAGCTTGGGTGCTTGCAGGAGTGTTATGTTACTGTGGAAGTATTTAGTCAGCTGTTCTCGTGCTGCTGGGTTTGAGAGGGAGAACACTATTAATTGATATATAGTGATGGCTACCATTCATGCATTTCAGGGTTAGGCACCGCACCATAGACTGGGCATAAATTCACTGGAACGTGCACAAAGAAAGATGACCATATTAAAACCCAGGAATTCAAAACGTCTCTTATTAAGAGAGGGTTAAGAAAGCTCAACTTGCCCTTCGCTTTTTTAGAAAATGTTAAGAGAAGGCAAGCAGTCATATGAATGAAATGGTTTAACAAGGGAGACAGTAATAGGGGTGCTCAATATATCACCTCAAAATGGCCCTTCTACAATTTACTTTATTATGATCGTTCACCGTGTTAGATAGGGTTAATATTGTGAAGGAATGGAAGGCGGCGGCGGGGGATGTGTTGGGTAAGGAGTACCCAAGACATCCTGTACTGTACCCAGTACTGTGAGAGTTACCTGGCTTGATTGATTGATGAAGGATTACGGGCGCGTGGCGTGGGCGTCTTTCCACCAGGTATTAGTGTTGTGTGAGGGCGTGGCTGGGCGGCGCGCGCTCACGCCCACCTCTGGGTCCTCTGTTATACAGGTTACCCATAGTAGCGTGGCGGCGCCCGTGTATGTACCGCGCTTGCAACACTATTGTCATAGCCATCGTCACCATAAACACAGTAGTGATAAAAGATTGGCAAGAGCACACATTGTGAGCGAGCTGCGTGGTGTAAGATCATGAGGGGGAGACAGGCCGCGCTGGTAAATCATATATGAATAGTTGAGAATAATCTGTGGCGTGGTGCAGGTGCACTGCTGGAGGTAGGCGCTCCCCCACACACTAATGGTGAGAGCGTAGCTGGTGACCCCGCGGGAGACGGGCTTTACTCACCAAGCTGGGCCGCTGTCCGTCTCCCATGTGTTCCTGTACAGTAGTCAGCTGCGCAAGCTTGCTAATGTTGTCACTTGCAACAAGGCTGCTTCACTACTCTCACCAGTTACACCCCACACTATTCAGCCCGTCCTAGCATACAAAGATCCAAGCTCGTTAATCCAGCCGCCAAACCCCTTGTTCATGCAGCCCGTCCTCCAAACAAAGACCCAAAAGTGGTTCCATGCACCCGCCAAACCCCCTGTTGTGAATGTAAAAAGGTTTACACACGACTCACAACTGTTGACGTTCGAACACTTCCGGAACAAGTGCTTCACTGACGAATTTTCTTCGACCCACAACGCTGTAAATGCTTCACCCACGTACTACAAAGACAAATAATCGCCAACAGAACCTAAACACCTAATCTAACCTATGCCTATATATGCACAATATGCTAATATATTATAATATTACTTTATATATGAGAACATTCTTGTTTTTAATGTACAGCATGTAAAAATTTATGAATGCGCCTGTGGGGTCGACCGCTGGATGTAATGGACTTGAGCCGAGAACGGGTTGAATAATCGCCAACAGAAGCTGAACACCTAACCTAACCTACGCCTAACTGTACTTAGAATTTTGATATACAGTATAATAATATTTATATATGAGAACAAACCAATTTTTAATACACAGTATGTTAAAATTGATGAATGCGTCAGGGGAGGACGGCCGCTGCTGTGAACATCCTAGTGTGAGGGCCCGTTGCTCTATAAGCCGGTACCGCCCACCTGATATCTAATCTGAAAATATATGCTGTTTGTATTTTACTTAAAAACGTGGAGTACATGGAAAGTTTTTAGTATTGAACTTATATACATAGTCCTACATATTTAAATAATTATACGAATACATAAAAATTGCCCGGGAACTAAGTGGCCCATGGTTTTTTAAAGGTATTTGTACATACAGTATAATTATCTAGTTATGCGTGCCGGCGCAGGTGTACAAGTACACCTGCGCTTCCTTTGGAACACCACCTGTGGCCGGTGGGGGGGGGAGATAGGGGGCTGGTAGAAATAGCCTAAGCTACTCTATCCCTTTGAGATGTATTTTATTGTATCAGTAAACTGGAGGGCCAGGCCCCAAATCTATACAATAAAATAACAACGTACTGGAGTGAACGATATGGAAGAAAATGCAGAATAGAACCAGTGAAGAGCAGAGGTGCCAGAGGCACAATCAGAGAACACTGTATAAAGATCAGAGGTCCGCGGTTGTTCAGCGTCCTCCCAGCGAGCATAAGAAATATTGCCGGAACAACTGTAGACATCTTCAAGAGAAAACTAGATTGTTTTCTTCAAGAAGTGCTGGACCAACCGGGCTGTGGGTGGGTACATGGGCCTGCGGGCCGCTCCAAGCAACAGCCTGGTGGACCAAACTCTCGCAAGTCGAGCCCTGGCCTCGGGCCGGGCTTGGGGAGTAGAACTTCTCCCAGAACCCCCATCAAGGAGGTAATGTACTTGAACCTGGTGGCAACTGTGTGCTCTAACGGCCTTGAGAAGAGTAGAGTGATTTAGCAAGCCGTCTCTTCTGGCCAAAGAATAGAAGAGAGCGTAATAGTATTCTGTCCTCTTAGAGCTGCCCCTGTAGGTCCAGCTTAATATTTTTAGTTTAACGCATGCCTTTAAGTACTTGGGAGGATGTGTCAGCCTCAGCCAAACATTAGATCAGTATCGTGTATGACGTTAATGGCACCAGATAATTGATTAATGACGGCATGGACTCTTGTCGTCTTGGATGGGTTAGTCATTATCTACAGCTGAAACATTACATAGATCACTTGGACAAATGTTTCTTAGTAAGCCTGGCCACGGGTCGGGCTTGGGGAGTAGAACTCCCAGAATCCAGGTACAAGCCAAATTTAGGCTGAACAAACAAAATTGAAAGCAAACGGTATTAAAGAAATTACCAAGCCGAATACTTTAGGAAGTCACAATAAAATTGAAGCAATTTTCACTACTGGGGTAAGCGGCTTTGTTGAAGTTGGCAGGTGCGTCAGTCCTCGGTATTTCCCGCCCAAAGCCAGAGGGTGACGGTGACGCAGCGTACCTGACCACGCTCGCCCTCCTCTCCCTTTGTTGTGTATACGGTACCTCGTACACTTCCTCGAGTAGTCATCCATGTTAGTCCATGATGAACTCTTAGTTGGAGGTCGCTACACGATGGTGAACCCGCAGTGTAGTACAATAATGTGGTGAGGGGGATCACAGGGCTCTCTCGACGCACAACTATATCATGAGTATGCCGTCACCTCTGCGGCTGCTGCCCCTCTGCTGCCTATGCCGCTGCTGCTTGTTCTTCATGAAACTGGATGGTTAAACTAAACTATTTTATATACACTTTTTATTTACATAAACTTCACTCAACGTGTATGTTCTTGAATGAATATTTATGCATGTTGTATCTCTTAAAAGTATTATAAATTTATCAGAATTTATTAATTATAGTACAGGATACAGTTATTTTGTATTACATTTTTTTGGTAAAAACCTTTTAGAAAGTGATGCATGTTATTCTGAGAGAATAGCATAGTAAATAGACAGAGGATAGGAACAATGTGAACTTTTCATTTGACTTCCAAAACGGGACTTGGCGGGTGAAAAATGTGAGTGTTGGAGTCAATTATTCAGGGAGCTCTTAACAGCTTAACTGGCACCGGACCTTTCCTGCCCTCCAACACTGCCTTGACCCTCGTCCAGGCTCCTGGTCAGCGGCACAGTTGTAGCACAGGTGTGGCAGGTGTGGTGCGTGCTGGGAGAGGTGTGGCAGTGGTGGTGCAGGTGTGGTGGTGCTGGGAGAGGTGTGGCAGTGGTGGTACAGGTGTGGTGGTGCTGGGAGAGGTGTGGCAGGTGTGGTGGTAGTAGAAAACTAATAAAGTTTTCGACTGGGCAGCAGAAATAGTGATAAATTCCAGGTACTCAGGTACGGTAAATATGAGGACCTTAAACATGACACAGGGTACAAAACACAATCAAATCTGTCCATAGCAGGAAAGCAACATATCAAGTACTGTATTTGGGAACAATGATGTCTGACGACCTAACGTTTAGGGAGCATAACCAACCAAATATTGCGTCAGCCAGAAAAATGATAGGATGTATTACGAGAACGTTCAATTCCAGAGATCCCATCACAATGTTTGTACTATTCAAATCACTTGTGCTGTCCCGTCTTGAGTACTGCTCAGTACTCACTTCCCCCTTCAGAGCAGGAAGGGAAAGGGATCTATTAGGGGACAACGCCAAGCCATTACGACTGTATAGCACTGGTAGGGATGAGGATTTGGGGTGGGACGGGTGTACTGAATGATGCCCAATCACGTGGACGGTCGAGGATTGAACGCCGAACTGTATGAAGCGAGACCGTCGCCCTACCGTCCAGCCCAAGTGGTTGGGAGATATTGCTGAAATAGAGGGAGTACAGAGAACGTATACTGCATACATACACGCGATAAAGCACCTAAATTATTGGAATCGTCTCAAAGCTCTTCAAATGTACTCACTAGAAAGGAGACGAGAGAGATAAATAATAATATACACGTGGAAGATACTGGAGGGCCAGGTACCAAATTTACACAGTAAAATAACAACGTACTGGAGTGAACGATATGGAACAAAATGCAGAATAGAACCAGTAAAGAGCAGAGGTGCCATAGGCACAATCAGAGAACACTGTATAAACATCAGAGGTCCACGGTTGTTCAACATCCTCCCAGCGACTACAAGAAATACTGCCGGAACAACTATGGACATCTTTAAGAGAAAACTAGATTGTTTTCTCCAAGGAGTGCCGGATCAGTCGGGCTGTGATGGATAATGTGGGCCTGCGGGCCGCTCCAAGCAACAGCATGGTGGACCAAGCTCTCACAAGTCAAGCCTGGCTTCGGGCCGGGCTTGGAGAGTAGAACTCTCAGAAGCCCATCAAGCAGGTGGCAGGTGTGGTGGTGCCGAGAGAGGTGTGGCAATAGTGGTGCAGGTGTGGCAGTGCTGGGAGAGGCTAGTTGTGCATAATTTACATGTGAGAGGGAGATAGAGAGGGGGAGTGTGATGACTAAGAGACCGGTAAGAGGAGAGAGAGAGGGGGGGGGGTGAAGGAAGAGGGAGACGAGGGGGGATGGGGCGAAGAGACAAGCTGGACTATAACTTGTTTCATCTTGGTGTGAATCTATGGTTTGTACGAGTTTTAAGCAGCTCGTGCTGTACATTTGTACAACATTATCTTGAGCTGATTCAGACGCCATGGGCACCTCTGCCTCCCTAGGTTTACAATGTAGATGAATACAACGCCAAGTATACGGCGTTTAATCCTCGCCGTACTTGGCACTGGCTTCAGATTATCACCGAGTGTCGCTGAAACGTTCAGGGGGTTGGACGTTATCTCGGCCCACACCATGCGTGCCTCTCTTGTTCGCAGGTTTGTGCCTGCAGGATCATCGACCTGATAGCTCTTGGTCCCCGCCTTTGTAACCCTCAGTTGTGTAACGCTCGTTCTGTCTGCAAGCGATGAGTCACAATAACGTGGCTAAAGTATGTTGACCAAACCACACACTAGAAGGTGAAGGGACGACGACGTTTCATCGACTTGAGAATGGTCCAGGACGTACCGAAACGTCGTCGTCCCTTCACCTTCTAGTGTGTGGTCTGGTCAACTCGTTCTGTCTGTCTGTTTAGTGTTTCTATCAGTTGTACTTCTCATGACTATAACTCCGAGGGGTTGTGATTCCCAGCCTCTCTTCTCATGGGTGAAGTGTTTCATAAGGAGGAGTTTAGCTCTCGTCCTGTGAGTCGCATCTGCTGCTCATTAAATATTGTTTACGCTGGTTTTTATTGTTCGTGTGTGTGTGTGTGTGTGGGGGGGGGGGGGTTGTATATATCTACCACAACCTTGGCTTCTCCCCCCCCCCTACCATGGTAACTGTTCTATGATGTAATCTGCAAATTCATTGGCATCTGGAGCATTACTTTTAAATAAGATGGTGAGTCCACCCTCTGTGTTCTTATGATCTCGTAGATCCCGGGGAACATTTCATCAGTAATTAGTCACGGAATGTTTGGCTCAAACATTACTATAATAGAATTTGCTGGGTGAATCTTTAGCTTCATTTAATTCCCCCTGTTTGGAGATTCCACTGATGTCTGTTAAATTCTTCTTGATTGCATCGTCTGTTACAAGTTCCCTTGGTGGTGGGGGGGGGGGTTACAGATGCCTTTCTCTTGTTACTCCACGCTGCGTGGGGCGGGGGGGGGGTAGATGTGAGAGAAGAGGAGGGAGATAGAGAGGAAGGAAAAAAGGAAAAAAATAGTGTGAAGGATTATATGCCATGGGGTTGAATCACGTCTGGCTCTCACCGTGGCTTGCCGGATATCATCATCTGCTCCAGTTACACCTGTGTCACACCTGTGTGTGTCCTGCGTGCTCCCGCTCTTCTTGATTACCCATTGTGTATGAAGGCATGACGCTGCATCTCATACACTTGCTATGTACTGTGGCAGGCTGGCCGCTGAAGGTGTACGGAGAGTGACAACATTTTGAGTAGTGGTCACTGTGTTTCATACAGCAGCAGCACCTTCTTCTGTGTCTTGCCCCACACTTTGTTTCCCCCGGTGTAGTTTTGCCGGAGATCCTGGCGGAGATAATTAGCATAATTATCACAGGACACTGGAGTGTTGTTGCTCACGGCACCCCGGGGAGTGTTGCTGGACGAGAGCTCTGACTTGCGGGGGTGTTGCTGAAGAACCTTGCCATTGTTTATGTCCCGAGAGATGCACTTGATTATTTGAGGCCATGAGTGGGTGGGTGGTTGAGCGGCACTCCCTGCTGCCTGGTTGAGCGGCACTCCCTGCTGCCTGACTGAGCGGCACTCCCTGCTGCCTGGCTGAGCGGCACTCCCTGCTGCCTGGCTGAGCGGCACTCCCTGCTGCCTGGCTGAGCGGCACTCCTGCTGCCTGGCTGAGCGGCACTCCCTGCTGCCTGGCTGAGCGGCACTCCCTGCCTGGGGAAAGTATGCGTTTGCACCTGGGAGAGGGTGGGGAGGGGGGTCTCCTGGGCGGGAACTGTGAGAGGTTGTAGGGCGCGCATATATCCGGTGACGCTGCACATGCTGCAGGCGACGGTCGTGTGTGTGTACGAGGGGGGGGGGGGGCAGGTGTTTACTACAAAGACCGTGCCTGAGTAAAGGTGAGGGAGGCCCACTGCCAGGGAGTTACTGGTGACAGGTACGCAGAGAGCCAACTGTCAACATCAACAGCTCAAGAGTTTTCAACACTTTCTAAATATAAATTAGCCGACCTCTCACGGTGTTCAAAAAAGAACTTGATAAACACCTCCAAAGGATATCTGATCAACCGGTCAAAAATCAACCGGGCTGTGATTTATACGTTTTCCTGAGAGCAGCTTCGTCTTACAGCTTGGATGACCAGACCACCAACCAGGAGGCCTGGTCAGAATCGGGACGCGGAGACATTGATCTCCGGAATCAAGACACTATAAGCAAAAGTCGCTATGAAGAAATAAAACAATTTAATAGCAAGTAAAGACTCAAAATGCTAAAAGCACTTTAGTGTTAATCAGGAAGACTGTTATATATCTTTTCTCTAAATTAATCCGATAGATGCTTTTCGCGTCGTTTAAATATAAAAATTTGCAAGACATGTTCTGCTACGCCTCAGATCCAAACCCGAGTAGGATTGCAAAGTGGTTAGTTGCTATTTTGCAAAAAATAACATGCAAGTTTTAAGGTANTGCATTACTTGGGTCGTGTTCCCGGATGTGCTGGACGAGGAGGGAGAGACTTATCTTTAATCGTCTAGATCTAAATATTTAGAAGCCTTATGGGGCGTGTGAATGGGTCAGCTGGTGGGGTGTACTCACAGAAGGTGTAGGTGTACGGATAGCGGTGTTGTGTCAGGCAGCGTTGCCACATTCAGGACCAGCCCCGCGCGGTTTCCTCTGTAATGTGGGTGTGTTCCGATAGTCACAGGGACGCGTTTCCGGTTACTGCGGCCCTCCCCCCTCCCCCAACCCTCCTCCCCCACCCCTCCTCTTCCTTCCTTCCCCTCCCCCCCCCCTCCTCTGAACGCAAGGATCAGCTGCTAAATATCTTTGCTTCGTGCTGCTGATTTATAAGTGACCAGGAGGCCTGGGGCCAGATTCACGAAGCAGTTACGCAAGTACTTAAGCCTCCACTACATTTTCACTTGTTGCAACCGTCACGTCTACCACTCTACCACACCGTGTCATGATACAGGGTACAAAACAATCATATCTGCCCTAGTAGGAAAGCAGCATGTCAAGTATTTGGAAGTAATGATGTTGGACGACTTAACGTTTAGGGAGCATAACCAGCAATATTGCATCGGCCAAAAATAATAGGATGGATTACGAGAACTTTCAAATCCATGATATAAATTCTATCAGCATAAGGACACAAGACTCCACCCCGCGCCTTCTGAACATAAGTGCATAACTAGCAAAATCTCAGGTGTTGGAAAGAGAACTGATAAACAACCCAAAGATACCCGATGAACCTGACTGTGATTCACACGTTAGGCTGGAAGCAACACCGTCTAACGGCCTGGTTGACCAGGCCACTAGCCAGGAAGCACAATCAAAAACGGATCCCAGGAACGTTGATCCCCGGAATGAACATAGATAAACACAAGGTAAAGACAGCACAATGGGTATGCGCACCCCAGTTTAAGAACTGAATTGTAGAGCCTTGAACCTATTAAAGGGGAGAAAATACAACTTCAATTCGACAAGTCAAAAATCGTAGGCATGTGATCCCTCCGTGTGTATGGCCATCACAGTATTACTATATACATTAAACGCTGCTGCATGTTGTATGCCGTGAAGCTGTATGTCGTGTTAAGTGACATGTGGTCTCTTCTGGAAGGCTATATGAGGGAGCCTCGTCACCTCTCGCATCAACACGGTGAAGCATACCACTCACCTCGTCTCTCTACAAATTGTTAATTGTGCCATGAACATGTCTGTCTCGAACAGACAACGTTTTCATATATATATATATATATATATATATAGATATATATAGATATAATATATATATATATATATATATTTATATATATATAGTATATATAATTAATAAAATGTCTGTCTATCATGTCAATTTATCCATCTATCCATATCTTGCCCCCCCCCCTCCCCTCATCTTAACTAGGTACTATATTTATCGCCATAACCATCTTTCCTACTCATTTTTGTCATCGCTGCAACCCTAATGATTTCAATTGATCTTTTTGAGTATTGTTTGTATTGACACATTTAGGTGTATGTGCAATTATGCAGCCACCCTAGACTATATGATGGGAGAGCAGTGTTGAAAGCTAGCTATGTGATGCTAAACATCCCCATCACATAGGATGGTTAGTCATACAGAGGCATGTGATGAATAGTCTGCACTGGCAGACTCCGGATGTCAATTTGAGGATATCACCAACACAAGATTGATTAAGGTAGCGGTGGTAATAAGGTCACCATCTCGCAGGATGGTTAATCATACAGGGCCATATTTTAGTAGCCATGCTAATATGCGCATGAGAGTTCGCGGTGAACTCTAAGGAAATCACATCCCTATTTTCATTCCAGACTTCATGAAAATCGTACGTGTACAATTTTGGTACTTGTGCCTCGGTAACATTTTCCACCACCACCCACGGGATGGGTACGGAGGGGAGGGGGTGTATAAATGAAATGAAAATGTCAGTATGAGATTGATGGTATACGCCATTACCTAGTGACTATGGAGGGTGAGGGACAGCGTCAGATTTGTATTATTGATTATTGTAATCACCTTTAAAGTGGGCTAAACGATATATACAATTATTTAAGACGACGAGTTTACTAATTAAAAATATATTTAAATGTTTTCTTTATTGCTAAAACTTCTCACACGAGTGTTGAGTTGGTGGATAAGCAGCCCACAAGAGCACCAAGTCTCCAGGGCTCGCAGCTCGCAGTCCGACACACACACATATCACTTATATAAGACGTATTGAAAAGGATTATGTTGTAGATCGTGAAGGAGTTAAGCGAGCGTGTGTAACCATAAGCCAGCACTGAAGGTCGACTGTGGCTGTGTGGAGAAGCATCATCTATCACTCGTATATCTCCTCGCCCATAACACCCCTCGCCTTATACTTGGAATACTTAACTTTGTGTAAACAGTCAATGGTATTCTCCTTGTGTCTACTCGTGTGTGTGTGTGTGTGTGTGTGTGTGTGTGTGTGTGTGTGTATTCACTTAGTTGTATTCACTTAGTTGTATTTTACGGGGTTGAGCTTTGCTCTTTCGGCCCGCCTCTCAACTGTTTACTAACTACTTTTTTTTTTTTTTTTTTTTTTTCCCCCCCACACCACACACACACACACACACCCCAGGAAGCAGCCCGTGACAGCTGACTAACTCCCAGGTACCTATTTACTGCTAGGTAACAGGGGCATTCAGGGTGAAAGAAACTTTGCCCATTTGTTTCTGCCGGGTGCGGGAATCGAACCCGCGCCACAGAATTACAAGTCCTGCTCGCTATCCACCAGGCTACCTGGCCCCCTGTGTGTGTGTGTGTGTGTGTGTGTGTGTGTGTGGGTGTGTGTGTGTGGGTGTGTGTGTGTACTGGTGCGTGTACATGCTCTAGTCTACAGTAGATGCTTATGTGTGTATTCACCTAGTTGTGCTTGCGGGGGTTGAGCTCTGCTCTTTCGGCCCGCCTCTCAACTGCCAATCGACCAACTTGATCTTGAGTTATCTTGAGATGATTTCGGGGCTTTATTTTTTTAGTGTCCCCGCGGCCCGGTCCTCGACCAGGCCTCCACCCCCAGGAAGCAGCCCGTGACAGCTGACACGGGCTGTCACGGGTAAAATAGAATTAAAATTAAAAATAAAATAAAATAAAATAAAATAGGTACCCAGGTACCTATTTTACTGCTAGGTAACAGGGGCATAGGGTGAAAGAAACTCGGCCCATTGTTTCTTGCCGGCGCCCGGAATCGAACCCAGGACCACAGGATCACGTGCCCAACGTGCTGTCCGCTCGACCGACCGGCCCCTGTGTGTGTGTGTGTGTATTATATATATATATATATATATATATATATATATATATATATATATATATATATATATATATATATATATATAATATATTAATATTATATATAAAATATGGATGAGCCCTGCAAGACCACGACGGCCTTGCAGGGCCGTTCTTGTCCTGAGCCCAGAGAGTATTTGTGGCTGTCTGTTGTTTAAGCCAGTGAATAAGTTCCTTTATGTATCTTGTCGTATTTTCTCTTGAATGTGTGTATAGAGGTTACTCCAAGAATATCCCCTTACAGCTCAGTGTTTATCATTCATATGGTGAACCTCTTGACCTTTAGCTTTGATGTCCAAAGGGCTTGGAAAGGATGGGGGAGGTAGAGGGATGGGGAGATCTCTTGACCCCTGAGGCTTATTTAGACTCCTATTTTCATCGATGTTCTCTCAGTCCACCAGGCTATTATTTCTCATGGTAAACTTTCTTCTTTGTCCACTGGTCGATTACCCCTTATTAGGTATGTTACGAAGGGGCCATAGACTTTCTTAAAATGTTCTCCGTAATGATTTTATTCCGTCTAATTTTAAATACTGTAGTACCCCAGGAAGATTTGCATTAGATTCAATTGGTCTTATTTAGTTGTGTGGGTGTGTGTGTGAACACAAGCTACCTCTCTCTGTTGGTCCTTGGAAGTTTTACATCAAAGACCACTATATTTTCACCTTTGTTGCTATTCGTCTGACATAATCTGTAGTCATTTACTTTTAAATTATTCATTTCCCTAATGTTACTTTTGATTAGCAAAATATCACTTCTCCCTTCTTCCTCACTTGCTTTTCGTTGGTTTTGTGTATTAAAAAGTAATGCGTTCTAAAATGTTGATGAGCAGCCTTGAAGTGGTTTCTAGGATACGAAGGTTCCGGTGTGGTGTGGGGAAGATGAAGGGAGGGCGTGAGGGTGTGGCCGTCTGGGTAGACAGGATGTGGTTCCTTGATGTTACGTCGCTGGCGATTTAATTTGACCTCAAATTCATGCGTGTTCATTCAGTACGGAGATCGCGGAGATGTTGGGCTATCCGGTCCAGATTATTGTAACCAGTAACTAGTTGGTGGTTTCTATTTGGAACTGGGAATACCAGTCCAGTTAAAATCCCGCAAGTATTTTAGATCTCAGTTCGTTATTGTATAAGAAAACATTGGGTACTCACCAGTGCATAAACTAGGAAAAGGAATTATATCAGTGGGGGCAAGCATAAGTCCCACAGACATTTTTGAAATCTTTCAGACTTGAGTGTCAGAGAAACTTTTGGGTGGTGAACCATGCCACGATATACATACATACATACATACATACATACATACTACATACATACATACATACATACATACATACATACATACATACATACACACAGCAAGATAAGTTGAGATTTCGAAATCCTGATCCATGATGTTTTCTTTCATTCTTGTTGTCGATTTTATTTGCGCGCGCCCCCAGGAGTACGAGGATGAGGTGGTGATGCCACGCCTCCCACAGTATAGTTTAGTGGTAGTGTAGTTAAAAAAGTAGTTAGTGTAGTTAGTAACTTGATTGACAGCTCCCGAAAGAGCAAAGCTCAACCCCCGAAAAAAAAAAAAAATACAACTAAGTGAATACAGTCCCAGCGAGGAGTGAGGACGGGCGATAGCCTCCTCCCACCCCAGAAACATGGCGATAATTTGTCGGTCATAACGGGCAGCTGAGCAACAGTTAGGACGCAGGTAGCCGATTCACCGTGAGCCTTCTCTCTGTTTTCTCACCCCAACGCCTTCTTTCCCACGCTCCTCCCGGGTGCACACGCTCCTTCCGGAAGCTGGACCTCCTTCCGGAAGCTGGACCTCCTTCCTGGTATCATCTCATTATTGATGATGGAGAGTTGGTGGTGATGACCTAGGGTGAGGTACCTGCTTGATGGGGTTCTGGGAGTTCTTCTACTACCCAAGCCCGGCCCGAGGCCAGGCTTGACTTGTCAGAGTTTGGTCCACCAGCCTGTTGCTTGGAGCGGCCCGCAGGCCCACATACCCACCACAGCCCGGTTGGTCCGGCACTCCTTGGAGGAAACTATCTAATTTTATCTTGAAGATGTCCACGGTTGTTCCGGCAATATTTCTTATGCTCGCTGGGAGGATGTTGAACAACCGCGGACCTCTGACGGTTATACAGTGTTCTCTGATTGTGCCTATGGCACCTCTGCTCTTCACTGGTTCTATTCTGCATTTTCTTCTATATCGTTCACCCTGGTGGACGGGAGTAGCTCTCCCAACACACTGCCAGATACGCCAATTTCGTTCTTAAACTTAAGAATGAGTCTTGTGTGGAGCAGGCGAGTGCCGAGTACTCCGAGAGACAAAGAAAGACGAAAAGGATCCAAGTCTTTTCTACACCTTCAGATTATAAGGGACTCACCAATACCTGCTTGATTGGGCTGCATGATAGGACTTCATCAATTTTCACACAACTCTTGCTCTACTTGGCCATCACTTTCCCTCCTGAAATCATTAATGCCTACTCTATTATAATTCTTGAATTCATTATATCCCATGAGCATATTATGCTCCTTAAACTCATTATAATCCCTACAAGTATTTTATTCCCTAAATTTATGTGCGCTGCCTGAACTCGTACCCTTCTACTTATTAGGATACCTGCTTGATGGGGTTCTGGGGGTTCTTCTTCTCCCGAAGTCCTTCCCGAGACAAGGCTTGACTTGAACTTATCACCTGCGCCGCGGTGTAACCCCCTGGGCCTTCGTGTCTGGAGATCGGTCTGCCCCGGGAATACCTCAGTCGGCAGCGATCACAACACATCAAGTTGTGATGTGGCCGTTGTCTGTGGTGGTGTGGGCGGGTGCGGAGGGCAGCGTGGGGCGTCCTCTCCCAGAAATTATTTACATGCAAGAGACGCTGTTGCTAGAGTTGTGCGCACGTGTTGTGCAAGTCTGATTGGGCAGAGTTGGAGTTGACTTTCAATCGCTTTCTCACAAATTCTTTAGTGTATTCAAGTGTTTGTTCTTTGGCGTTGTTAACCCATCCTCCTGTTTAGATAGTATCTATTGTGACGGTCCTCAGTAGTAATGAATTCGTACGTACTTGGCTTTTATTTAGTAGTATACTGACTAGTAAGGAATTCTTTTAAAATAAATGAAGCTAAAACCAAACTTAAATATCCCTAGGTCTAGTATAGCACACATATGTACTATATTAGGCCTCAGATAGCGTGTTTTAGGCCTAGGGAGGTTAGGTTAGTTGACTTTATCAAAGCAACACAGGTAAAAAATAGTTCTCCAGTTTGTCCAACTCAGTAAAGCTTGTATGGGGGACTAGATCACACTACACGTGTTGTAGGTGTGTGTGACACAGGCTGGGGTCAAACACTACACCTGTTGTAGGTGTGTGTGACACAGGCTGGGGTCACACACTACACGTGTTGTAGTTGTGTGTGACACAGGCTGGGGTCACACACTACACCTGTTGTAGTTGTGTGTGACACAGGCTGGGGTCACACACTACACCTGTTGTAGTTGTGTGTGACACAGGCTGGGGTCACACACTACACCTGTTGTAGGTGTGTGTGACACAGGCTGGGGTCACACACTACACCTGTTGTAGGTGTGTGTGACACAGGCTGGGGTCACACACTACACCTGTTGTAGTTGTGTGTGACACAGGCTGGGGTCACACACTATAACACATCTGAGACGGTGGTATTTGCTTGGTAAGAATATTTCATATTGTTTATAACGAGTATTGTTTTTAAGAACATGATAATGTTCTTTAAGAACATGATAATGTTGTTTGTATCCTTGGTTCGGCTGCAATCGAAAAATACTTTAGTGGTAATTATTTTGTGGTTTGAGTTGTGGCGTGTTGAACCTTATAGTCATGTTAATGGGTGAGATTTATTGATGGTGTTGGGGTGAGTGGTGTTGAGTGTGGCGGTAGAGGGAGAGGCAAGGACTAAAGTGGTAACATTGTTGTTGCAGGTGTTGAGCGAGGGCCGGAGTGTGGGAGCCGGGGCCTGGGGAGCCGATATGTACTACTGAGGCCCACCCAACACTTCACCAGGTGAGTCCCTACACCCGCCTCACCACACAACACCTCGCGGATCCCACACATCCCCAGGTGAGTACGACGGGCTCACCATAGCCCGTGCTACTTGCAACTTTTAAGTAGCCGAGTCTAAAACGACAGCCACCTGGCGAAGGTCCACCACCTTCACTTGTCCTCACACTTAATACCCCACAACTTCCACACTATCCACCACAGCCTTAGAATTTAAAGGCAATTCAAAGCAGTGTAGTTGTGATGCTCCACCAGACAACGGAGACTAGACCTCAGTAGGTTAGGAGGGTTGTCTGGGTTGTGAACACTGTGGGTGAGGCAGAACATCATCACTTTTAAAGCTAGTGAGAACTGGCTATGAATCCCCCCCCCCCCACCCTCAGCCCCCTCTCCTTAGCTTCCCCCCCCCCCCCTCAGCCCCCTCTCCTTAGCTTCCCCCACCCTCAGCCCCCTCTTCTTAGCTTTCCCCCACCCTCAGCCCCTTCTTCTTAGCTTCCCCCCCCCACCCTCAGCCCCCTCTCCTTAGCTTTCCCCCACCCTCAGCCCCCTCTCCTTAGCTTCCCCCCACCCTCAGCCCCCTCTCCTTAGCTTTCCCCCACCCTCAGCCCCCTCTTCTTAGCTTTCCCCCCCACCCTCAGCCCCCTCTCCTTAGCTTCCCCCCCACCCTCAGCCCCCTCTCCTTAGCTTTCCCCCCACCCTCAGCCCCCTCTCCTTAGCTTCCCCCCCCACCCTCAGCCCCCTCTCCTTAGCTTCCCCCCCACCCTCAGCCCCCTCTCTTTAGCTTTCCCCCACCCTCAGCCCCCTCTTCTTAGCTTTCCCCCACCCTCAGCCCCCTCTCCTTAGCTTTCCCCCCACCCTCAGCCCCCTCTCCTTAGCTTCCCCCCCCACCCTCAGCCCCCTCTCCTTAGCTTTCCCCCCACCCTCAGCCCCCTCTCTTTAGCTTTCCCCCCACCCTCAGCCCCCTCTCCTTAGCTTTCCCCCACCCTCAGCCCCCTCTCCTTAGCTTTCCCCCACCCTCAGCCCCTCTCCTTAGCTTCCCCCCCCACCCTCAGCCCCCTCTCCTTAGCTTTCCCCCACCCTCAGCCCCACCCTCGGGCACCACACTGCTGGAGTGGGCCGCGGGCAGCTCCACTACGAGGTCAACCCCTGGAGCAGTAGATCATAACCCTGAAGATGAACCTACAAGCCAAGGATTCCTAATCCTCTAGACACGTTCTATGTTAAATTTCTGTATTATTTTTTGCTATGCTGCTGATTTAGAGTTTGAATTGTTGTATATTAAAATACACGGTGATGCAAGGTGAAACATTTTGCTAAAAGTTTACATTTAGTAAGAATTACATCAGCACAAGTGCAAACTTTCCGGGTACACAGTTCCTCTGATTCTGCCTGATGATCCATAATGTTTTTAAACACCAGAGTTGACATTTAATTTAAACAGTATTTTCATGTGAGGCGTGCATGCGCGCGCGCTCTGCTCTCACTCACTTGTTACCTCACTATTTGTTGTGTATACTTAAGCTTGTCAATAAACAAATAAAATCACTGAATAAGGGTGTTAAATATAGCACATTATATTTAAACCTTTTGAATTATTTACATTTTTATTTTGACACAAGGTGCCTGGAGAGAAGAGACATAGGGGAACTAGACCTTTTTTCAGGGATATTCCTGCGTGAGCCCTAAGCCTCTGACTGGCCCACTAAGTGTTGCTTGTTTCTGTTTTACTTGGGCGGAATATGAGTATTTATGATTAGTATGGTCGCTTCAGTAAGATTTTGTCCCATTGTTTTAACAACAACTTCTGCTCTGTTGAATCCAAGTTGAAATCTTAATGGGTTTGTAACTGTGCAGTGTGTTAGGTAATGTTCCAGTGGTGTGTGAGAACTAGACGCTGCACATACCACCTGGGTCTGGTCAGAGACCGGGCCGCGGGGACCTTGACCCCCGGAATCAACGCAAGGTAGCAGCAAAGTAAGGTAACTACAAAGAAAAAAAGAACAAATGATCCTAAATGAACCAATGTGGTGCTCCCTTTATAGACGAAGTAAACAGTTGACAAGACTACTCAAACGAGTTGTTGTTGAGGTGGTATGAAACAGGTATCAAACGCCCCACAAACACTCCCGAGAACGACATAGAAGACTGTGTAGGGTAATATAAGCTGTTGAACTAAAGCTGCTGCAAGAATAGTATAAAACTATGGAGAGACAGAGAGTAAAAGTCCATTAGTCCTCCAAGTCTTGCTTCATTGTTCTTTCATTCTCATCACCGACATAAACAGGGACATAGACAACGACGCTATTATTTATCTGAGTAGAGACTAGGGAACACAGCGAACCTCCAACTGATGTAAGCTAAGTCTGTCAATGGGTCACAGAAAACAACACCATCTTCAGTGAAGACAAGTTTTAGTTCATGTGCCATGGAAAAAGCGAAGAACTCAATCCAATCCATATTTGTTTTTATTAACACATTTCGGTACATTGGCACTTGTGCAGCTACCTTAGACTATATGAAAGGGAGTACAGTGTGTCAAAAAAAACTAGCTAAGCGATGCTAAAAATCTCCGCCACACAGGATGGTTAGTCATACAGAGGCACATGGAAGTATAGTCTCTTAAGGTGATTGATTGATGAAGATTAAGCCACCCAAGAGGTGGCATGAGCATGAATAGCCCGTAACAAAGTCTCTAAGCTAATTAACTTACTTATAGGGTGAGCTAGTTTCATAATTTGATTGTTTATCCTCCAGGAATACACGGCCCCTCTCGAGTGGGCAGCGGTGGAGACGCCCACATTATTACCTACACTGAGCAAACTGGGAATATTTGGCAAACATTTCTGGTACAAAGAACGGAACCGATTATGTGCGTCTGTTACCCTTTCCACCACCGTTCATAGGAATGGGTCAATGGGTATGGGATGCATAATACAGAAATTTAACCCACTATCCACCCCTAACCCACTACCCAAGTAAACCCCCACCTACCATACCTGCTCAAACCACAACTGTCGCCTGGCGTGATGAGCTTGGGTGCTTGCAGGAGTGTTATGTTACTGTGGAAGTATTTAGTCAGCTGTTCTCGTGCTGCTGGTTTGAGAGGGAGAACGCTATTAATTGATATATAGTGATGGCTACCATTCATGCATTTCAGGGTTAGGCACCGCACCATAGACTGGGCATAAATTCACTGGAACGTGCACAAAGAAAGATGACCATATTAAACCCCAGGAATTCAAAACGTCTCTTATTAAGAGAGGGTTAAGAAAGTAACTTGCCCTTCGCTTTTTTAGAAAATGTTAAGAGAAGGCAAGCAGTCATATGAATGAAATGGTTTAACAAGGGAGACAGTAATAGGGGTGCTCAATATATCACCTCAAAATGGCCCCTTCTACAATTTACTTTATTATGATCGTTCACCGTGTTAGATAGGGTTAATATTGTGAAGGAATGGAAGGCGGCGGCGGGGGATGTGTTGGGTAAGGAGTACCCAAGACATCCTCTACTGTACCCAGTACTGTGAGAGTTACCTGGCTTGATTGATTGATGAAGGATTACGGGCGCGTGGCGTGGGCGTCTTTCCACCAGGTATTAGTGTTGTGTGAGGGCGTGGCTGGGCGGCGCGCGCTCACGCCCACCTCTGGGTCCTCTGTTATACAGGTTACCCATAGTAGCGTGGCGGCGCCCGTGTATGTACCGCGCTTGCAACACTATTGTCATAGCCATCGTCACCATAAACACAGTAGTGATAAAAGATTGGCAAGAGCACACATTGTGAGCGAGCTGCGTGGTGTAAGATCATGAGGGGGAGACAGGCCGCGCTGGTAAATCATATATGAATAGTTGAGAATAATCTGTGGCGTGGTGCAGGTGCACTGCTGGAGGTAGGCGCTCCCCACACACTAATGGTGAGAGCGTAGCTGGTGACCCCGCGGGAGACGGGCTTTACTCACCAAGCTGGGCCGCTGTCCGTCTCCCATGTGTTCCTGTACAGTAGTCAGCTGCGCAAGCTTGCTAATGTTGTCACTTGCAACAAGGCTGCTTCACTACTCTCACCAGTTACACCCCACACTATTCAGCCCGTCCTAGCATACAAAGATCCAAGCTCGTTAATCCAGCCGCCAAACCCCTTGTTCATGCAGCCCGTCCACCAAACAAAGACCCAAAAGTGGTTCCATGCACCCGCCAAACACCCCTGTTGTGAATGTAAAAAGGTTTACACACGACTCACAACTGTTGACGTTCGAACACTTCCGGAACAAGTGCTTCACTGACGAATTTTCTTCGACCCACAACGCTGTAAATGCTTCACCCACGTACTACAAAGACAAATAATCGCCAACAGAACCTAAACACCTAATCTAACCTATGCCTATATATGCACAATATGCTAATATATTATAATATTACTTTATATATGAGAACATTCTTGTTTTTAATGTACAGCATGTAAAAATTTATGAATGCGCCTGTGGGGTCGACCGCTGGATGTAATGGACTTGAGCCGAGAGAACGGGTTGAATAATCGCCAACAGAAGCTGAACACCTAACCTAACCTACGCCTAACTGTACTTAGAATTTTGATATACAGTATAATAATATTTATATATGAGAACAAACCAATTTTTAATACACAGTATGTTAAAATTGATGAATGCGTCAGGGGAGGACGGCCGCTGCTGTGAACATCCTAGTGTGAGGGCCCGTTGCTCTATAAGCCGGTACCGCCCACCTGATATCTAATCTGAAAATATATGCTGTTTGTATTTTACTTAAAAACGTGGAGTACATGGAAAGTTTTTAGTATTGAACTTATATACATAGTCCTACATATTAAATAATTATACGAATACATAAAAATGCCCGGGAACTAAGTGGCCCATGGTTTTTTAAAGGTATTTGTACATACAGTATAATTATCTAGTTATGCGTGCCGGCGCAGGTGTACAAGTACACCTGCGCTTCCTTTGGAACACCACCTGTGGCCGGTGGGGGGGGGAGATAGGGGGCTGGTAGAAATAGCCTAAGCTACTCTATCCCTTTGAGATGTATTTTATTGTATCAGTAAACTGGAGGACCAGGCCCCAAATCTATACAATAAAATAACAACGTACTGGAGTGAACGATATGAAGAAAATGCAGAATAGAATAGAACCAGTGAAGAGCAGAGGTGCCAGAGGCACAATCAGAGAACACTGTATAAAGATCAGAGGTCCGCGGTTGTTCAACGTCCTCCCAGCGAGCATAAGAAATATTGCCGGAACAACTGTAGACATCTTCAAGAGAAAACTAGATTGTTTTCTTCAAGAAGTGCTGGACCAACCGGGCTGTGGGTGGGTACATGGGCCTGCGGGCCGCTCCAAGCAACAGCCTGGTGGACCAAACTCTCGCAAGTCGAGCCGGCCTCGGGCCGGGCTTGGGGAGTAGAACTTCTCCCAGAAACCCCATCAAAGGAGGTAATGTACTTGAACCTGGTGGCAACTGTGTGCTCTAACGGCCTTGAGAAGAGTAGAGTGATTTAGCAAGCCGTCTCTTCTGGCCAAAGAATAGAGAGAGCGTAATAGTATTGTCCTCTTAGAGCTGCCCCTGTAGGTCCAGCTTAATATTTTTAGTTTAACGCATGCCTTTAAGTACTTGGGAGGATGTGTCAGCCTCAGCCAAACATTAGATCAGTATCGTGTATGACGTTAATGGCACCAGATAATTGATTAATGACGGCATGGACTCTTGTCGTCTTGGATGGGTAGTCATTATCTACAGCTGAAACATTACATAGATCACTTGGACAAATGTTTCTTAGTAAGCCTGGCCACGGGTCGGGCTTGGGGAGTAGAACTCCCAGAATCCAGGTACAAGCCAAATTTAGGCTGAACAAACAAATTGAAAGCAAACGGTATTAAAGAAATTACCAAGCCGAATACTTTAGGAAGTCACAATAAAATTGAAGCAATTTTCACTACTGGGGTAAGCGGCTTTGTTGAAGTTGGCAGGTGCGTCAGTCCTCGGTATTTCCCGCCCAAAGCCAGAGGGTGACGGTGACGCAGCGTACCTGACCACGCTCGCCCTCCTCTCCCTTGTTGTGTACACGGTACCTGTACACTTCCTCGAGTAGTCATCCATGTTAGTCCATGATGAACTCTTAGTTGGAGGTCGCTACACGATGGTGAACCCGCAGTGTAGTACAATAATGTGTTGAGGGAGATCACAGGGCTCTCTCGACGCACAACTATATGATGAGTCTGCCGTCGCCTCTGCGGCTGCTGCCCCTCTGCTGCCTCTGCCGCTGCTGCTTGCTCTTCATGAAACTGGATGGTTAAACTAAACTATTTTATATACACTTTTTATTTACATAAACTTCACTCAACGTGTATGTTCTTGAATGAATATTTATGCATGTTGTATCTCTTAAAAGTATTATAAATTTATCAGAATTTATTAATTATAGTACAGGATACAGTTATTTTGTATTACATTTTTTGGTAAAAACCTTTTAGAAAGTGATGCATGTTATTCTGAGAGAATAGCATAGTAAATAGACAGAGGATAGGAACAATGTGAACTTTTCATTTGACTTCCAAAACGGGACTTGGCGGGTGAAAAATGTGAGTGTTGGAGTCAATTATTCAGGGAGCTCTTAACAGCTTAACTGGCACCGGACCTTTCCTGCCCTCCAACACTGCCTGACCCTCGTCCAGGCTCCTGGTCAGCGGCACAGTTGTAGCACAGGTGTGGCAGGTGTGGTGCGTGCTGGGAGAGGTGTGGCAGTGGTGGTGCAGGTGTGGTGGTGCTGGGAGAGGTGTGGCAGTGGGTGGTACAGGTGTGGTTGTGCGGGAGAGGTGTGCAGGTGTGGTGGTAGTAGAAAACTAATAAAGTTTTCGACTGGGCAGCAGAAAATAGTGATAAATTCCAGGTACTCAGGTACGGTAAATATGAGGACCTTAAACATGACACAGGTACAAAACACAATCAAATCTGTCCATAGCAGGAAAGCAACATATCAAGTACTGTATTTGGGAACAATGATGTCTGACGGACCTAACGTTTAGGGAGCATAACCAACCAAATATTGCGTCAGCCAGAAAAATGATAGGATGTATTACGAGAACGTTCAATTCCAGAGATCCCATCAAATGTTTGTACTATTCAAATCACTTGTGCTGTCCCGTCTTGAGTACTGCTCAGTACTCACTTCCCCCTTCAGAGCAGGAAGGGAAAGGGATCTATTAGGGGACAACGCCAAGCCATTACGACTGTATAGCACTTGGTAGGGATGAGGATTTGGGGTGGGACGGGTGTACTGAATGATGCCCAATCACGTGGACGGTCGAGGATTGAACGCCGAACTGTATGAAGCGAGACCGTCGCCCTACCGTCCAGCCCAAGTGGTTGGGAGATATTGCTGAAATAGAGGGTCAGCCTACTATGCAATGCCGATTTGACTAATAAGCCAAGTGTTTAATGAATTAATATATTCTCTCTCCAATTTTATTTCTTATGAAATGATAAAGCTCCCATTTCATTATGATATGAGTTCAAATTTTTTTTTATTGGAGTT
>WNGS01166226.1:6305840-6321805 GCA_020271785.1 Procambarus virginalis | reverse complement strand
CCTGTTGAAGAAAAGTAGATCCAGTTTTTGGAAAGTTTGGAGCAGACCGCCTTAACCGAGGACCCAACTTTGGAACCAAAGACCTTGTTGTTGTTTTGTTTGAAGCGAAAGCTAGGACCCAAGTTTTCACAAGTCCTGGCCGGGCTTGGGGTAGTAGAACAACTCCCAGAAGCCCATCAAACAGGTATCAAACAAGCAGGATAGAGCAGTGAGCGTGCTGGTCCAGCTCTTTCTATCCAACGTGTCTGTAAAAACCTCGTCCAGGAATTGCTTAGCACTACGAGGACAGTGGCAGGGTGCGCCATCTTGCTGAACAATTATTGTGTATCATTCTTAAGCGTAATAATTCAGAAAACAGTAATTATGCACATTTCAAATGAATTATCATCAACTGTTCCATTCTCTTACTTGGAAAAGGAAAACTTTAATAATTATATCCTTGAAGCATTTTACAAATTCAGTTATCTGTTACAGACGTTATTCATATCTGTGAAAGTACACAAGAAGTTTGAGGCGCGCACGGTGGTGGAGGCTGGGGTTCGTCCACCCTATGCTGCTGCTGCTGCGAGTTGGCATTACTGCTTCCCGGGTCGAGTTGGGCCCCAGCCTCCAGCTGGCCCTGGGCTCTCACGCAATCCCTATTACTCTTAACTAGTTTCTCACCCACTTGACCAACTCGCTGCACTCTTCAAGATGCTCTTGAGCAGTCAGTTTATACCTCTTGTTGAAGTCTTAGGAAGCTGGCAAATGTGGAGTTGAAGTGTTGTTCCTCTTTTAGTTGGGTTGTTAAACCGTTGGCATGGGAGTTCTTAGAATATGTAAGGTGGAAGATGTGGGGTTTGTGGCACTACCAAGATAATTGTGAAGGGTTTGGTGAATGTTAGAGGGTGTAACTGGCCACCAGAGACGCCGTGGCTGCTTCTCTTGAATTATTGTTGCCTCCTTCCCCCTCTTGCTATTAGCTTCCCAGTTATCCTTCTCCTTCCTCTCGCGTGTGTATGTGTACGTACGTATACACACACTCACTCGTACCTGTAGGATCGAGCGTAGACTCTTGGATCCCGCCTTTCTAGCGTTTGGTTGTTTAAAGCAATGATTCTTGCACTACTTCCCTATCATATCTAGTTTTAAAGCTATGAATAGTGTTTGCTTCCACAACGTGTTCTTTTAGTTCATCCCATTTCCCCACAACTCTCACGCTAAAAGAAAGCTTTCCAACATCTCTATGACTCATCTGAGTTACCAACCCATGACCCCTTGTTCTGTTGGTATTCCGTGTGACCAATACGGAATACCAACTTCTTGGTAAATTCTTGGTATGTGTGGCACGATGCCAAACTCTTTAACTGCTTGTTGACGATTGATAGACGTGTGAGCGCGCTGGCCAGCGAGTGTGTCTCAAATTTCAAATTGACTGAGTTAGTCCAATTTCAGGGCAGCCAACCGTGTGGTTGGTTACTCAAGATGTTGCAATAATTGTACTATTATGATATATTATTATTATACAAATAATCGTGTGCGTTTGTTCCCATACAGTGAGTACCAGAGAATGTGGTTTATAAGTTGCCATTAAGGATTAAGTGTACCACAAGATGGTAATTAGTGTCATTCAGCACAGTTGGTAATGACCTAATGTTACCTTTTGCTGTTTCTGGCAACCCGTCCTCTCACTAGGCTGGTAAAAGCAGCGGCCGTCCTCCCCAGAGGCACTCGTCAATTTGAACATACTGTGTATTAAAAATTAGTTTTTCATATATAAATTAATATTATTATACATAAAAATTCTATATAGTTAGGCGCAGGTTATTTTAAGTGTTTAGGTTCTGTTGGCGATTATTTGTATTTGAAGTACGTGGGTGAAGCATTTATAGCGACCCGTCCTCAGACCAAGTCCATTCCATCCAGCGGTCAACCCCAAAGACGCATTCATAAATTTTAATATGCTGTTCATTCAAAACTGGAATTTTTTCAAATATAAATTAATAATTATATTAGCATATTGTGCATATATAGGCATAGGTTAGGTTAGGTGTTTAGTTTCTGTTGGCGATTATTTGTGTTTGTAGTACGTGGGTGAAGCATTTACAGCGTTGTGGGTCGAAGAAAATTCGTCAGTGAAGCACTTGTTCCAGAAGTGTTCGGACGTCAACAGTTGTGAGTCGTGTGTAAACTTTTTTTTACATTCATAAACAGAGGATTTGGCGGGTGCATGGAATCCCTTTTGGGTCTGGATTCGCTCTTGTCTTGATGATATCCTCATAATGAACCCAGAGTCTGCCAGTGCAGACTACTGATCACATGCCTCTGTATGACTAACCATCCTGTGTGATGGGAATTTTTTAGCATCATGTAGCTAGTTTATTTAACACACTCTGTACTCCCCTTCATATAGTCTAGGGTAGTTGCACAAATGATGATGTACCTAAATATGTTAATTTAAAAAAAAGTAATTTAAGTCGATGTAACTACTGGCAGGTGTGGCAGATATTGAGAGGAGAGAGTCCACACCTCGAGCATTACACGGCAACGGAACACAGACCAATAGGTCTTCTGCATTGACTGTGTCATCCCTGGCTGTGGATGTGGATGAGAAAAGTAATCCTGACTACCTTGAGGTAACCTACTAGTTTACCTCGGCGTAAACCTGAGGTAAACCAAGAGTGGGTGAGCAGCCGGTCAGGTGCGACTCTTCCCCCCACGTGTTGGACGCTGCAGCTGCTGGCCCAAAAATCGTATTTTATGGTGGGTTTTACTTTCCCCACATTCCTGTGGGAGGGTGTTGGTGAGGGAGGGAGGGGGGGGGTGCCTGGGAGGGTGTTGGTGAGGGAGGGAGGGGGGGGGTGCCTGGGAGGGTGTTGGTGAGGGAGGGAGGGGGGGGTGCCTGGGAGGGTGTTGGTGAGGGAGGGAGGGGGGGGTGCCTGGGAGGGTGTTGGTGAGGGAGGGAGGGGGGGGTGCCTGGGAGGGTGTTGAGGGAGGGAGGGAGGGAGGGAGGGGGGGGTGGTGCCTGGGAGGGTGTTGGTGAGGGAGAGGGGGGAGGGAGGGGGGGGGTGCCTGGGAGGGTGTTGGTGAGGGAGGGAGGGAGGGAGGGGGGGGGGTGGTGCCTGGGAGGGTGTTGGTGAGGGAGAGGGGGGAGGGAGGGGGGGGGGTGCCTGGGAGGGTGTTGGTGAGGGAGAGGGGGGGGAGCTTGACGCACACTGGGCCTACCCCGACCCAACCAATACCTTCATATCTTGAATATAATCTTATATCTAAGCCGTAAGAATTGTTTCAATTCGAATTTCAAATAAGCCCGAATTACAATCATTAGTTATCTGGATTCTGTTCTTTGCTTGTGTAGTGTAGTGTAGTGTAGTGTAGTGTAGTGTGCGTGTCTTGTATGGTGGCACTTTGGGCAATGGTTTGACTGGGAATTGAGAGGTATTTGTTTGGAAAAGCCGCTTCCCGTCTCACAAATGGGCGCCTCCGTCATAAACAGGTAACCTTTTGATACTTTGTGATGGTTCAGGCTTTGGCGTCCCCGCGGCCCGGTCCTCGACCAGGGGCCTCCTCGTTGATAGACGGGTCAACCAGGCTGTTGGACGCGGCTGCTCGCAGCCTGGCGAATGAATCGCAGCCTGGTTCATCAGGTATCCTTGGGAGGTGCTTATACAGTTCTCTCTTGAACACTGTGAGGGGTCGGCCAGTTATGCCGTTGTGTAGTTGTGTACATATATATATATATATATATATATATATATATATATATATATATATATATATATATGTATATATATATATATATATATATATATATATATATATATATATATATATATATATATAATTGTGTGTGTGTGTGTACATACATATATATATGTGTGTGTGTGTGTGTACTCACCTAATTGTGCTTGCGGGGGTTGAGCTCTGGCTCTTTGGTCCCGCCTCTCAACTGTCAATCAACAGGTGTACAGGTTCCTGAGCCTATTGGGCTCTATCATATCTACACTTGAAACTGCGTATGGAGTCAGCCTCCACCACATCTCTCCCTTATGCATTCCATTTGTGTGTGTGTGTGTGTGTGTGTGTGTGTGTGTGTGGGTGTGTGTGTTGTGTGTGAATCTTGAATTGGTAGCCCAGGACGGAAATAGTGCAAGGTAAGATAACTAGCAGGACAAAGTACAGAATAAGAGCAGAATTCTGAGGGCAGAGTGAGATAAATGCGCACCAATTGGACAGTTGAAGATCGTACACCGACCCGGCAAGAAGGGAGGCTGTACTGACCAAGGGGGCGGAGGGACAGTGCAGTGTTCTCAGTAACTCCTAAGCTACATAATCCGCAGGAAAAGTTATAGTCAATCTTGACCTGGAGATTGGCATGTTGTTGGCAGCCGGATCCCTTATTGGAAGGTTGAGTTAATTACGCCAGGGATTATGTGGTGCAACTGGCAAGGAATTGCTGTGGTGCTTCTCTCCTCCTCCAACACTCCTCCTCCAACGCTCCTCCTCCTCGCCCGGAATTTGTCTCTTACATTTTTAGTGGTATAAGTGTTGGTAGGAAAGTGTTATGTTGTTGTTGTTATAGATTCAGCTACTCGAAAAAAGTTCCAAGTAGCACGGGCTATGGTGAGCCCGTAACTTACCTGGCACAGGAGCTGGGCAAGAAGCACGGGCTATGGTGAGCCCGTAGTGGAGTTACCTGGCACAGGAGCTGGCAAGAAGCACTGGCTATGGTGAGCCCGTAGTGGAGTTACCTGGCACAGGAGCGGTGCTGTGTGTGAAAGTATTGTTAGGAAGAAGTACAACTATATATAGTGCAACTGTATACTTAGTGGATGGTGGGACTGAGCGCCGTGTTCCAGCAAACTGTTGTTTTGTGCTACAAGAAGTGCCTGTCCTCTTGTGCTTCATCATCCCTGTTTATGTAGAGCTGTCTACGCTCTCCCTCGCAAGTATTGCTAGTATTTTTATAGTTTTAATTGATACTCTGCTGAAATTGGCTCCATATTGCGAGGTGCGGTTAATGGACCCCATATTGTNAAACAATGGGTAGAGTTTCTTTCATCCTATGCCCCTGTTACCTAGCAGTAAAATAGGTACCTGGGTATTAGTCAGCTGTCACGGGCAGCTTCCTGGGGGTGGAGGCCTGGTCGAGGACCGGGCCGCGGGGACACTAAAAAGCCCCGAAATCATCTCAGATAACTTCAAGATAACTGTGGGCCTTCGAATGCATGATGGATCTGATGACTTAGGTAAAGCATGCAATCCTAAGGGAGTAAATTGATGTCCGCTTCCACGCACAGGGGTGAGTGTGGGGTCCACGACCCCCCTCACACTCACAGGGGTGAGTGTGGGGTCCACGACCCCCCTCACTCTCACAGGGGTGAGTGTGGGGTCCACGACCCCCCCCTCACACTCAGAGGTGAGTGTGGGGTCCACGACCCCTCACAGGGGTGAGTGTGGGGTGCACAGCCCCCCTCACAGGGGTGAGTGTGGGGTGCACGACCCCCCTCACAGGGGTGAGTGTGGGGTCCACGACCCCCCCTCACAGGGGTGAGTGTGGGGTGCATAATAAATGAGCTATAGTAACTGTAGACTAGTATGTACACACAGTCCTACACAGTATACCTTGCACCAAATGTTGCACAGGTTTCTCCCCGCAAATGTTCACAGTCAAGGCTCATAACATAAACGGGCGATAAATATGTAAAGCTGAGGTTAACCACAATGAGGTTAGTTTTCACGGTGGCGTGGTTGCCACTACAAGACGGCAGTGTTCACGGCAGCCTCTTGCCACCACCACACAACCAAGGTGAGCTGGGCCACCATGGCTCGGCTCGCCCAGCCTCACAAGCAGATCAACATTCCACTTGGCGTTGAATCCATCCGTGATGGTGCAGACGGTACTGTGAGTGTTCTTCTCCTGGGGGTTATCTTGACATGATTTCGGGGCTTATAGCGTCCCCCCCGGCCCGGTCCTCGACCAGGCCTCCTTTTTGTTACACATCCCCCAGGAAGCAAGCAGACTGTACCAGCTGTATAACTATCAGGTACCTATTTACTGCTAGGTGAACAGGTGCTTTAGGGTGAAAGAAACTCTGCTCATTTGTTTCCGCCTTCACCGGGGATCCAACCCGGGACTTTAGGATTACGAATCGCGAGTGCTGTCCACTCAGCCGTCAGGGCCCCCTTGGGTGAGCTGCGCTCTTACGCGCCCATCCTGACTGGAGAAAGGGAGTCACATGGCTTTCTCCGACTTCGTCACACACGTGTGTTGGGAGTGTGGTGCTGATGACCACATTGTTATGACAATGGCGCGACGAAGGGGAGTGGCTCACTTGCTGTAGCTAGAGAAGGGCCATTGGCAGTAGGGAGGTAGTGTAGTATGTGGGGCGAGGAACATCACTTTCCCTCCACCAGGTGTTGTGTGGGAAGTTTGGGATTATTTTCGCTGCTCCCACACATGTCAATTATTTGGCTTTTAAAGATCATTTGATCCAGTTCTTGTACCCATTATGTGGCTAATCTCTCACCACCCAGAGTATACTTGATTGTATTGTCACTAGCAAGCTGTGGTACACAGCAGTGTGGGGTCCACTACCCCCTCACAGGGGTGAGTGTGGCGTCCACTACCCCTCACAGGGGTGAGTGTGGCGTCTACTACCCCTCACAGGGGTGAGTGTGGCGTCCACTACCCCTCACAGGGGTGAGTGTGGCGTCTACTACCCCTCACAGGGGTGAGTGTGGCGTCCACTACCCCTCACAGGGGTGAGTGTGGCGTCTACTACCCCTCACAGGGGTGAGTGTGGCGTCTACTACCCCTCACAGGGGTGAGTGTGGCGTCCACTACCCCTCACAGGGGTGAGTGTGGCGTCCACTACCCCTCACAGGGGTGAGTGTGGCGTCCACTACCCCTCACAGGGGTGAGTGTGGCGTCTACTACCCCTCACAGGGGTGAGTGTGGCGTCCACTACCCCTCACAGGGGTGAGTGTGGCGTCCACTACCCCTCACAGGGGTGAGTGTGGCGTCTACTACCCCTCACAGGGGTGAGTGTGGCGTCCACTACCCCTCACAGGGGTGAGTGTGGCGTCTACTACCCCTCACAGGGGTGAGTGTGGCGTCTACTACCCCTCACAGGGGTGAGTGTGGCGTCTACTACCCCTCACAGGGGTGAGTGTGGCGTCTACTACCCCTCACAGGGGTGAGTGTGGCGTCTACTACCCCTCACAGGGGTGAGTGTGGCGTCTACTACCCCTCACAGGGGTGAGTGTGGCGTCTACTACCCCTCACAGGGGTGAGTGTGGCGTCCACTACCCCTCACAGGGGTGAGTGTGGCGTCTACTACCCCTCACAGGGGTGAGTGTGGCGTCTACTACCCCTCACAGGGGTGAGTGTGGCGTCTACTACCCCTCACAGGGGTGAGTGTGGCGTCTACTACCCCTCACAGGGGTGAGTGTGGGGGTCCACTACCCCATTGTCTCTTCTCATCTTGTGGGGTCTTCTCTTCTCTGTGTGGCTGGTCTCTTCTCATTGAGGGATTACAGAGTATAAATTCACCTCGTATCCCTATCTCAAAGAATGGATGGTTAGACATGCAATCGAAAAAAAACCGAGTCTGTAAATAAACTAACCTAAAATGGTCTTTAAGACAGCAGCTGGGTCATCAGAGAGCTGTGGCGTCCTGGAGAAAGTGTAGGAATAGGTGGGAGGTGATGGGGAGGGGGGCGCTCAGGCACATGACACAGGCTTCCCACCCCACCTTTCACTACCACCACTCGTCACATTGCCTCACACACACTTACACGGGACTCCATACACACTTGTCATATCTATCATCGGCTGCTACACGCTACTTCGTTCGTAATAGAAAGGTGTTAGGGCAGACATGTGGGTGTCATTTGAGTAAGTATATATTTGATGAGAGTGAGTGAGTTGGTGAATTATAAACTAGTTAAATTATGGGTATAATGCGGGCAGTAAAGGTCCCTCCCCCCCCCCTTTGGTGTGGCGCACACGTGCACTATGGTCCCTGGTGTGGCACACACACGTGCACCATGGTCCCTGGTGTGGCACACACACACGTGCACCATGGTCCCTGGTGTGGCACACACGTGCACCATGGCCCCTGGTGTGGCACACGGGCACCATGATGGGTGAGGGCCTCGACAGCTGGCGAGGTTTAACCAATTTAATGTTGTTGTGCTTAGTGATTACTGGTATGTGGTGGTTATCTTAGTGGTCAGGAGGCGGTCGAGTTCCCCTACCCTGGGGGTGGGCAAGGGGTCGTGCCCTTGGGGTGGGCAAGGGGTCGTGCCCTTGGGGTGGGCAAGGGGTCGTGCCCTGGGGGTGGGCAAGGGGTCGTGCCCTGGGGGTGGGCAAGGGGTCGTGCCCTTGGGGTGGGCAAGGGGTCGTGCCCTGGGGGTGGGCAAGGTGTCCTGGTCGGGGGAGTGTTATCACGCTCCTGACCAGGGAAGTGGCCATACTGTCCTTGCCGGAAGGATGTTAAATATCCTTGCGCGGATTAAGTCGTAAGTTGGTACAAAAGATATGCGTCGCGTGTTCCGGGGAAGGTTTTCAGACTGCCTCAGGTCTTCCATGTACGGTGGTGACTTCCTGGGAGAGGAGATGCTGCGCCCTAACAGCGGTGTCAGAGGGAGATGAGATCACCAGCGATTATTCGCCTTGTTACGGCGCCAAGGTAAAATACGTCTGTGATAAATTGTTTCAAGATAAGATATTGTTACAATACTCTTTCTGTGTCTTGTGAAGGATACCCAGTGACCCCTGGGGAGACTTGCTAGAGCTTTTTTTTTTATATACATCTTGGGGGCCCCAAACCTGTTTCTCCGTAAGGACTTGCTTGCTGGCCACTTCCCAAGGTCACGTATAGTCTCTGGGCGCCAGGTGCCGTCTCCCATCCAGAAACACACATCAGGTCCTCAAGAACTGGTATTTGAATGCTGCAGAGACAAAGCCAATTGTGAAGCATCAAGTGCTAGTCTTTCTAGTGCTAGTTCAAGTGAGACTGAGTACAAGTCTTTGACATTTAAGACCAGTTTATGACATGATCGCCTCTTGTATCCTTCTCCATCGTGTTCGAATGTATCTAGGGACAATCTCAAGACTTTCGGAAACCAGTTTTAAATATCAAATTCCAGTCCATGACACTCGGGAGCGGGATCAACGCTTTTCAATATAAAACCTTTATATAAATCGTATACAGTATATCATATAATATCATCCTATAATCCTATAAATCCTATATATAAAACCTATATATAAAATATAATACAGTAGGGGGACGTAGTAGAGATTAGTCTATTCCATTCTATTCAATTAATTTATGAGGCAGGGCATGCCGGTCTCACTCTGGTGGCAGTAATCAACCTGTCCTCCTATAAAGAACGTCGCTTTTCGCTCGTAAGCGTTACATACGGACAAAAATGGTCGTACTAGAAAATGGAAGCAGCTCGCGAAAGTCCCGTTTTCTGTTTTGGGTCCTCTGGCTTAGTCTGATACGTTAGGAGCAGACACTTTAAATTAACCGTTTTCTTGACGTTGTGAAACCTTAGGAGGACGGACTGAAATAATAGTGATTGTTGAGGGTGTGAGGGAGTTGTGTAGCTGCTCTCACTTCATACTGTTCCTGGTCTTCTCAGTGAGCAAAATGATTTGTCAGTGAAGCGCGCCGAGTGAATGAATAGGTGCGAGTGTATTTGAGATGTAGATGCGTACATAGAGAAATATAGTAGTGGTGTACACATTCCTGAGCCTACTGGGCTCTGTCATATCCACATTTGAAACTGTGTATGGAGTCTGCCTCCACCACATCACTGAATAATGTATTCTATTTAAGTACCCTGACACTGAAAAAAATCTAATGTCTTTACGATGTCTAATGTCTGTAATGTAAACGTTAATCAGTGCCACAAGAAAATAGGTACCCACCATTAAGAAAAAAAAAGAAAAAAAGATGTAAATTGGAACGAGGCGAAGACTTCCTTCGGCTCTCTCTAGGCTAAGAAAGCAAATGGCTGAACTATTCGAACGCCTTACTCGTTCCCATGAATGACCATGTAGGGAAATAGAAACAACAGAGCCAAAGCTACAAGAATTACCTAAAATCCGTGGTGTTATTCCACACGACATGAACTACTGGCTAAGTAGGAAGAATTATCTTTACATTCCTAACGAACAGAACCCAAAGAGTAATAGTCAACGAAGTAAAATACGAATCATCCACCGTGATGGATAATATGACTGTCAGAAGACGTGACTGTCTTCTGGCCTGGTTGTACCTGGATGGGGTTACCTGTTTGGGGTTACCTGTTTGATAGGGTTCTGGGAGTTCGTCTACTCCTCCAAGCCCAGCCGGAGACCAGGCTTGACTTGAGAGAGCATTTCTTGAAGAAAGCCAGACCACCAAACAGGAAGCCTGGTTGGAGACCGGACCGCGGGGACATTTAATCCGTAACCAACAACAGGTAGATAAGAGGTATGTGCTGGCCGCCTACCATCCTGCTTACCTTTCATCACATGTTTTGTGATGAAAGGTAAGACTGTCTCCGCGTGTGACGTGGAGACAGTTTGGCACTCTGAGACCCGCTGTTGACCCTGTTGGCGCCCAGGATGCTGAGGGTGTATTGCCCCTTACCAACATGTCATAACGCTTTACTAGTGACCCTTAAACCGTGTTTGAAGCGACAAGTGGTGTCTTCCGTCGCCAGCAGCTGGTGGCGGGGGGTGGACAGGTGGCGTGGATGAGCCAGTCACCCGGGCTGGGAGGGGACACATCTGTCCTAGTTTTGTTATTACCAACTTGTGATGACGCTTCAGCTTGGTTGCCTTTCCGTATGAAATGATGAATGTAGCACTGGTGGACAAACACATAGTAGTTAGAGTAGAGTAGAGTAGAATAGAGTGGAGTAGTTACTGTCAGAGTAGTTAACGGATGGAATGCATTAGGCAGTGATGTGGTGGAGGCTGACTCCATACACAGTTTCAAATGTAGATATGATAGAGCCCAGTAGGCTCAGGAACCTGTACACCTGTTGATTGACAGTTGAGAGGCGGGACCAAAGAGCCAAAGCTCAACCCCCCGCAAGCACAAATAGGTGAGTACAAATAGGTGAGTACATAACTGAGAGATAACCAGACAGTGACACGGACGGCAAGTATTTCAAGACAAGACAAGACAAGACAAGATAGGGTGTGGTTGTAAGGTGAGCCGAGCCGGTGGTGTGGTGTGTGGAGTGTGGGTGATGTCACTCAACAAGTATGTTTTGGCTGTTGTGGAGTAGCCTAAGATAATGAGTGACCAAGGCTACTCCTCCTACACTCATATCTGCACCTTCCCACGCCTCCCTCTGCCTCTTACTCTGGCTATCATTCCTTGTGTACATACGTGGACTCACCTACATGTGTTTGCTGAGTCGAGCGTTAGTTTCTGAACCCTTCTTTACCATCCGTTCCTTATCATATTTAACCTACTTAAAAAATGTTAACTTGGTTCTCTATTTCCCTCCATCTTCTACCTTCCCTTACTCTTGAAAACGTCTTCTAACAATCCCGATGAATTATCCGCATCCCATTTTTCTACCCCTGCCCCCATTTTTCTAGGTGGTCTTACACTGAACACGTCCTATTTATTGACCTTATCAAGTTACCAGAGTCTTGTATGTTATCTTTACATTTGGCTGTTTCGTGTGTGTGTGTGTGTGGGGGGGGGGGGGGCTCCACGTTGGGGCACTATGGGAACTTCCAGTGTGGGCATGGTGGCGTGTCGTGCCCCTGCCCCTCCCCCCCCCCAAGATGTTCTTAAATGTTCTTATTTTCTTGGTTATTTTTCGCGTATGATAATGTTACCCTATTTATAAGAGCCTCTGGTGCCAGGCTTGGTGTAATGTCGACCTCTTAAGTTCATTGTGTTTTACAGTATCCGGGAGTTTTACCACCTTTTCATCTTGTATTGTTCAGTGTATCTTCTTGCTCTTCAATTCTCATTAGCCTGCCTTGCATTTGTCAAAGGTTGAAGTCGAGTAGCCATTTCATATGTTCTAATTTTTAATTTTAATAAGGTCCCCAAATATTTCAGTGAATTCATCGACATTCTCATTTTAGTCATTTACATGTAGTGTACCAGGCACAGTATAGGTGCTGTACTGACACTTGTGGTACCCCGCTTGTGACAGTCAGCTCGTGTCATCACTCCCTTCACCTTAACCCTTTGGTTTTCTACCAAAGGGGAAACTCTTACCCAATTTAACTCTCACCTGGTTAGGCAATCCATGGTCAGAGTCACAGGCTTGTGTGTGTGTACTCACCTAGTTGTATTTGTTGGGTTGAGCTCTGGCTCTTTGGTCCCGCCTCTCAACTGTTAATCTACTGGTGTACACATTCCTGAGCCTACTGGGCTCTGTCATATCTACATTTGAAACAGTGTATGGAGTCAGCCTCCACCTCATCACTTCCTAGTGCATTCTATTTACTAACTACTCTGACACTGAAAAAGTTCTTTCTATCGTCCCTGTGGGTCATTTGGGTACTCATCTTCCACGTGTCCCCCCCCCCCCTTGTTCGCGTACTCACACATTGCGTTCGCGCACGCTCGCTGCGAGAAAGTGAGCAACAATGCACGACTCGATCAAAGAAGGTCCCCAAGCATCATTAGGTGTTGAATATATGATAGTTCTGGACTTGCACTTGTGACAGTGGTTAATAACCAGAAGAGTGGCAGCACCACTCCACCGTGTTACTGTCTTGGGACTGGTGAAGGTGCCACCCTTCCTGGCTCGCTCTCGGCCCCTCACCCTTGTCTACCTCTCTTCCTACACACCAGTAAAATAGCTCATCCTATTCCACTGATTCTGACACCAGAAAGCTGTGCTTTTTACCTTTTCATAATTACCAGTGGTTCAGTAAGAGTATACGGGGAAGGGAAGGGAATTATCGGGGGGAAAGCACCAAGCCATTACGACTATATGGCACTGGGAAGGGGTCAGGATAAGGAAAACCAGACTGACCCTTTGTAATGCTTTTTGCGCTACCACTCACAGGACGAGTATGGGGTGGACAATAAACTAGCCGCCTTCGGCGGCAACAATCAAGACTGTTCTCCAAATACAAAACTTTGGGATGTTCCGCTACAGGTTCTCTTCCGGACTTGAAAAGTCAGGGCAAACAACCAGGGTCAGATTCACGAAGCAAGTTACACAAGCACTTACGAACCTGTACATCTTTTCTCAATCTTTGGCGGCTTTGTTTACACTTATTAAACAGTTAATGAGCTCCGAAGCACCAGGAGGCTGTTTATAACAATAACAACAGTTGATTGACAAGTTTTCATGCTTGTAAACTGTTTAATAAATTTAATCAAAGCCGTCAAAGATTGAGAAAAGATGAACACGTTCGTAAGTACTTGCGTAACTGCAATATAAATAGGTACCTGGGAGTTAGACAGCTGCTACGGGCTGCTTCCTGGGGGGGGGGGGGTGTATAACAAAAAGGAGGCCTGGTCGAAGACCGAGCCGCGGGGACACTAAGCCCCGAAATCATCTCAAGATCACCCTCAAGATAACCTCTATTGTCAAATTTAGTCTAAAGTTGGATAGCATTGAATTGTTCTTTTAGGACCATAGGCGAATCAATCCCTGATTGTTTCTCTCTCCAAGATGCTTGTTTACTTCGCCACAAGCCTCGTAAGTACAACCAGGTATCAACCAAGCCTCTATTACCTGAGTTTTTTTGTTTTACTTTCCAAGTTCCATGACATGGCACTTTTTATAATGATTCCAACAAGCCACTTTTAGCTCTAAACATTTGATCTAAATCTTCGTGTAGGTGTTTGTGTTGTTGTTGATTATATATATATATTTGCTTCGGTATCCTGGGATCATGAGGGAACAGGATCATATAATTTGTCATTGGCGTGTGCTGGACATCCACGAGGGGCCAGCACTGGTTGTGATGTATAGCAATAGTACACACTTGTAAGCCAACAGCTGCGCCAGGGTTACCTTGAGGTGATTTCGGGGCTTACAGTCCCCGCGGCCCGGTCCTCGGCCAGGCCTCATGGTTGCTAGACTGGTCAACCAAGGCTGTTGAACACGGCTGCTCGCAGCCTGGCGTACGAGTCACACAGCCTGGTTGATCACCAGTGAGTGCACCACTCACTTGACTTGAGTTACTTACTAGAGGCTCCTGAGCCAGTGTGTGGAGGCGGGCGTGGCGGGCCTGCAGCAGTAGCACCGTCGCTGGTCGGCCATAATGGCGGTAATAATGGGGGCGCGGGGTAATGGCATTAGCCGCGGTGGATGACCTGGCTGCCATGTTGCCTCTACTGGAGGAGTTAATTAGTGCAACTCCCGCCAGGGGGGGAGGGACCAGCCCTGGGGGAGGAGGGCTGCTGGGCTCAATTGCTGTGTACCTGGGGGAGGGGGGGCTGCTGGGCTCAATGACTGTGTATACTTATCTGCAAGACATTGCGACGTCATCTGTTATGTGTACGGGTCATCTTACTTTGAGGAGGTTTCCTTGAGATGGTTTCGGGGCTTAACGTCCCCGCGGCCCGGTTGTCGACCAGGTCTCCTCGTTGCTGGACTGGTCAACCAGGCTGTTGGACGTGACTGCTCGCAACCTGACGTGTATGAGTCACAGCCTGGTTGATCAAGTATCCTTTGGAGGTGTTTGTCAACTTCTCTCTTGAACACTGTGAGGGGTCGGCCAGTTATGTCCCTTATGTGTAGTGGAATCGTGTTGAACAGTCTCGGGCCTCTGATGTTGATAGAGTTCTCTCTCAGAGTACCTGTTGCACCTCTGCTCTTCAACGGGGGTATTCTGCACATCCTGCCATACCTTCTGGTCTCATGTGGTGTTATTTCTGCGTGCAGGTTTGGGACCAGCCCCTCTACTATTTTCCACGTATAAATTATTATGTATATCTCCCGATTGCGCTCAAGAGAATACAGATTTAGGCTCTTTAGTCGGTCTCAATAGTTTAGATGTTTTACTGAGTGGATTCTAGCAGTAAAGGATCTCTGCACGCTCTCCAGGTCAGCAATTTCTCCAGCTTTGAAAGGGGCTGTCATTGTGCAGCAGTACTCCACTCTAGAGAGCACTAGCGTCTTGAAAAGTATCATCATCGGTATAGCATCTCTAGTGTGAAAGGTTCTTGTTATCCAACCTGTCATTTTTCTTACAGTTGTGACGGCTACTTTATTGTGTTCTTTAAATGTAAGGTCTTCCGGCACGAGTACACCCAAATCCTTTACATTGCTTTTTCGATCTATGGTATGATTGACTGCGTTTTGTATGTGATTTCCGTTTTTATATTTTAAATTTTTCCGAGCGCAGGAGCTGGATGGAACTTATCTTCATTAAATATCGTATTATATGCTGTAGCCCACTGAAAGACATGATTTACGTCTGATTTGAGGTTTGCCATGTTTTCTATAAATGATCGTCTCAATAAAAATTGACAAAGATGAGCAGAGGGGGAGGCAGGGGCTTAAAGGGGGTGCCAGAGGTTGGTTGAGCATGTGACAGCAGGGAAGAATAGGGTAAATTAAATTATATGTTAATACACTGGGAAAAGGTGCGAGGTGGACGTAATGACGAGACGATAGCCTCGTCATAAACTCGTTCTGGTTAAAATGCAATAACTAAACTTTTGTAGGAGATAGAAACAATGTATACAGTTTCAGGATGATCATTTATTTATGTTTTAATATATTTTGTCAACGTGTCCACTATCATTACGGGTACCAAGCATAGGATGATTGTGAAGTTCCATAAGCACCGTTGTACACTTGGGTTACAGTTATAACATTAAGGTAAAGTTAATCGTGTGCGTTATTGTTATGTGAAGTGTCTGAGGAGCGAGGGAGAACAAGCAGAGTGCAAGCACGAGGTGGGAACAATAAGACAAATCAACACCCGTGTCAATAGCGAGGCAAGGAGTCACGCAATCATCACAGGAACCAGGAGGAGA
>WNGS01166226.1:6275865-6285893 GCA_020271785.1 Procambarus virginalis | reverse complement strand
TTACCGACTTGCCAACACACTCTTGAGGGTAACCAACCACACGGTGTAGGACATGCCTGAAATCTGACTACCTCATTGTCAATTGTGAAAAATTTGGAAGAGCCACAATCCGCTCGTTAGCCAGCGCGTCCACACTGTGCTATGATAATGGTCAACAGACAGTATTAAAAGAGGTTTTGGGCATCGTGCCCACACATATCCAGAGACATTTACCAAAGAACGTTGGTATTTCCCGTATTTGGATCCACACAGAATACCCAAGCAGAACACATGGGTCATGGGGATTAGAGTAACTTCAGATGACGTCATAGATATGTTAGAAAGCTTTCTTTTAGCGTGTGAGAGTTGTGGGGAAATGGATATTGAAGGAACAGTTTGTGGAAGCAAACACTATTCATAGCCTTTTAAAACTTAGCCTATGATAGGGAAGTAGTGCAAGAATCATTGCTTTAAACAACCAAAACGCTAGATAAGGCGGGACCCAAGAGTCTTACGCTCGCGATCCTTAAGCAGGTACGAGTGAGGTGTATGTCGTACGTACACATACACACGCGAGAGGAAGGAGAAGGATAACTGGGAAGCGAAATAGCAAAGAGGGGGAAGGATGGCACCAAGCTTATTTCCATAGAATAGCTCGCACGCTACTGCGTCTTCTGGTGGCCAGTATTAACCCCTCTAACATTCACCAACCCCTTCACAATTATCTTGGTAGTGCCACAAACCCCACATCTTCCACCCTTACATATTCTAAGAACTCCCATGCCAACGGTTTAACAACTCAACTAAAAGAGGAACAACACTTCAACTCACACCATTTGCCAGCTTCCTAAGACTTCAACAAGAGGTATAAACTGCTCAAGAGCATCTTGAAGAGTGAGTGCAGCGAGTTGTATAGCCGTCAAAGCTGTGAGTACGAGATACTAGTTAAGAGTAATAGGGATTGTGAGTGAGAGCCCAGGGCCAGCGTGGACGGCTGGGGCCCTAACTCGAAACCCCGGGCAAGCATTGTAATGCCAACTGCTAGCGGCAGGCAAGCAGCCAGCAGGCAGCAACACAGCAGCACGCACAGCAGCAACGCAGCAACAGCAGCAGCAGGCACAGCAGCAGCAGCTAGGGTGGACGAACCCCAGCCTCCACCACCGTGCGCGCCTCAAACTTCTTGTGTACTTTCAACTAGATATGAATAACGATCTGTAAGCAGATAACTTTGAATTGTAATATGTCCTTCAAGGATATAAATTTATTAGTAAGTTTTCCTTTTCCAAGTAGAGTAATGGAACAGGTTGAGATAATTCATATTGAAATGCTGACATAATTACTAGTTTTCTGAATATATTACGCTAAGTAATAGATACCACAAGTAATTGTTCAGCAGACTGGCGCACCCTGCCACTGTCCTCGTAGTGCTAAGCAATTCCTGGACGAGGTTTTTACAGACAACGACTATGGATAGAAAGAGCTGGACCAGCACGCTCACTGCTCTATCCTGCTTGTTGATACCTGTTTGATGGGCTTCTGGGAGTTGTTCTACTCCCCAAGTCGAGCCCGGCCTGGAGTCTTGATTTGTGAGGCTTGGTCCACCACGCTGTTGCTTGAGCGGCCCGCAGGCCCACATATCCACCACAGTCCGGTTGGTCCGCACTCCTTGGAGGAAACAATCTAGTTTATCAGTTTTGTCTTGAAGATGTCCACGGCTGTTCCGGCAATATTTCTTATGCTCGCTGGGAGGACGTTGAACAACCGTGGACCTTCTGATGTTTATACAGTTGTTCTCTGATGTGCTATGGCACCCTCTGCTCTTCACTGGAGTGTTCCCAGAGACATGTTAATTTATATTGTGGCTTACTGGTCAAACCTACTTTCACTATGTGCTTACATTCCTACTTTACTTTCACTGTGTCTGCTTGCCTTTCTAACTGCCTCGCCTTCACGTTGTCTTATTGTTTATCTCCTCCCATATTCTTCACTGTCTGTTGATCGTTTTGTCTCTCTTGTACAGACCTGGCCGTTGCTTACCTTCCTGTGTCTCAAACTTCTGCCTGTCTGTTTTACTCCCTCACCCTCCCGCGTAAACCTCACTTTCACCTCTACCTGCAAGTCTGTCAGCGGCATACATGCAGTTCTGCCATTCACCTGGGCTCTAGGAGACTCGAACCGTGTGCCCCCCACGCGTGCGAGGCCGAAGCTCTGGCTGACATTCACCTGCCTCCTAGCATCCGTTAGGGGTGGCCTGGTATAGATGATGTGGCCGTGTGCCCCGGCGGCAAGTGGAGGAGCGACCGGTCACATCTCGCGCTCAGAGGACACACCATCGTCACAGTCTCGTGCTGCTGGTATTAGCTTACTCCACTTTCACTTGGCACGAACTGTGTTATAACTTGAGATAATATTGAGGCCTTAACGATGGGTTCGAACCCCCATTCCTGGATTTGCCACACTCACCACCGAGTGAACCATGATGAGCTTCAACAGACATCTCTCTCCTACAGGAAGATACTGTACGTCAGACAACTATGATATTTCAAGATACAAGATATAAATACAATTTTGCATAGTCTCTAGTAATTCTGTGAGGAGTTTTGCCATTGATGCTGCTGCTATTGTTCCATGCCACAGGACGAGGGTTCATACATAACATATACAACATGATAAAAAAAATACTAATATCAGCAAGCAAATGTAAGATTATTAGGCTATCTACCAAGTCCCCAGATTCAGTTGAATAGTTATATAGTAGTTACAGTAGTAGCGATGTAGTAGCCTGGAGGTGTAGGATCTTTTAATGTGTGACATTCAGCATCATAGTGGTGGGAGGTGAATGTTTGAATGGTTCGTCATCGTGTGTGGTGCAAATAGGGAATATTGTGGTTGTGGCTCAGCCTCAGTAACTTGCCAGATGTGCCTGCAGCCAAGCCTAAATTTGGCAACCTAACCATCACATTGCCGGGTTTGATGATTGTGCTGCCCATACAAATGCTTCTTGTTGCAAAGTTGTCATAGTTCTTATAACTGTAGTTTTTTCAGGTCTTTGACCATTTCTTATAAATATAAATTAAGCCGTATTATTTGTATGCTTTTTTATCACTGCATTGTTGTCTCGGCGGTCGCATAACTTAACAGATGGGCTGGTGAAGGTTGTGCCCGTAGCAGTAACAGTAGAAACAGCTGTCCTGGTGGTGATAGTGACAGCAGCAGTAGTAGCAGTTGTAGCTGTAATAGTGACAGCAATGGTAGGTGTTACAGCGCTGATAATAGTAATAATACAAGTTACTTTTTAATGTGTGGTGCAGCCGGACCGGTGCGGGGTCGAGGCGACCGCCCGGCGGTGGCCTTCGGTGAAAGTGAGGGGGGGGGGGGGCTGTGGCTGCTGGGGTGGGGGGAGCCTTACACCTGCTGGGGTGGGGGTGCCTTACACCTGCTGGGGTGGGGGTGCCTTACACCTGCTGGGGTGGGGGGAGCCTTACACCTGCTGGGGTGGGGGGTGCCTTACACCTGCTGGGGTGGGGGTGCCTTACACCTGCTGGGGTGGGGGGTGCCTTACACCTGCTGGGGTGGGGGGTGCCTTACACCTGCTGGGGTGGGGGGTGCCTTACACCTGCTGGGGTGGGGGGTGCCTTACACCTGCTGGGGTGGGGGGTGCCTTACACCTGCTGGGGTGGGGGGTGCCTTACACCTGCTGGGGTGGGGGGTGCCTTACACCTGCTGGGGTGGGGGGTGCCTTACACCTGCTGGGGTGGGGGAGCCTTACACCTGCTGGGGTGGGGGGTGCCTTACACCTGCTGGGGTGGGGGGAGCCTTACACCTGCTGGGGTGGGGGGTGCCTTACACCTGCTGGGGTGGGGGGAGCCTTACACCTGCTGGGGTGGGGGGAGCCTTACACCTGCTGGGGTGGGGGGTGCCTTACACCTGCTGGGGTGGGGGGAGCCTTACACCTGCTGGGGTGGGGGGAGCCTTACACCTGCTGGGGTGGGGGGTGCCTTACACCTGCTGGGGTGGGGGGAGCCTTACACCTGCTGGGGTGGGGGGAGCCTTACACCTGCTGGGGTGGGGGGAGCCTTACACCTGCTGGGGTGGGGGGAGCCTTACACCTGCTGGGGTGGGGGGAGCCTTACACCTGCTGGGGTGGGGGGTGCCTTACACCTGCTGGGGTGGGGGGAGCCTTACACCTGCTGGGGTGGGGGGAGCCTTACACCTGCTGGGGTGGGGGGTGCCTTACACCTGCTGGGGTGGGGGGAGCCTTACACCTGCTGGGGTGGGGGGAGCCTTACACCTGCTGGGGTGGGGGGTGCCTTACACCTGCTGGGGTGGGGGGAGCCTTACACCTGCTGGGGTGGGGGGAGCCTTACACCTGCTGGGGTGGGGGGAGCCTTACACCTGCTGGGGTGGGGGGTGCCTTACACCTGCTGGGGTGGGGAGTGCCTTACACCTGCTGGGGTGGGGGGGAGCCTTACACCTGCTGGGGTGGGGGGTGCCTTACACCTGCTGGGGTGGGGGGTGCCTTACACCTGCTGGGGTGGGGGGTGCCTTACACCTGCTGGGGTGGGGGGTGCCTTACACCTGCTGGGGTGGGGGGTGCCTTACACCTGCTGGGGTGGGGGGTGCCTTACACCTGCTGGGTGTAGGTCGGGACCTTAGGTTGCTTCGCAAGCGACCTAAGATACACAATAGAGATAAATGCATAATAAGTGGGAGAGATACATAATAATTTATACTTGGAAAATAGTAGAGGGGCTGGTCCCAAACCTGCACACAGAAATAACACCACATGAGACCAGAAGATATGGCAGGATGTGCAGAATACCCCCGTTGAAGAGCAGAGTTGCAACAGGTACTCTGAGAGAGAACTCTATCAATATCAGAGGCCCGAGACTGTTCAACACGCTTCCACTACACATAAGGGACATAACTGGCCGACCCCTCAAAGTGTTCAAGAGAGAACTGGATAAACACCTTCAAATTATATCTGGTCAACCAGGCTGTGATTCATACATCAGGCTGCGAGCAGTCGCGTCCAACAGCCTGGTTGACCAGTCTAGCAACGAGGAGGCCTGGTCGACGACCGGGCCGCGGAGACGCTAAGCCCCGGAAACACCTCAAAGTAACCCCTAAGTAAGGCAGGTTTGTATCCTGGCCGGGATACAAATTGACTTGGCGCCAATCCTTCACTGCTGGATCAACACAGGGGTACAGTTAAGATACCTGGTTTTTAAACCTGGTTTGACAACCAGGCACTCTTTCAGCCTGTCAACAGGCGTCAGCAGTCGTCTGTTCCTGTACCCATGTGTGTTGAGAGGAAAAAAAAGACTAACATAAAATAAGTCATCGAGGATGTGGCATGAAAGCCGTGTATGGAGATATAATGTGTATTTGTAAGGCGCTTTATAGGATTTACTCATTGAATGAAGCCAGATTGGCTACGGGTACCTGTGTAAGGAACCGTTAATACTACAGAATATTGTCCAGTGAATGGTGGTGGTGGTGTGGGACCCGTTGATACGGTCTGATGATGTGTTGTTAAAGATTCGCTACCTGGAGCAAAGTTCCAAGTAGCACGGGCTATGGTGAGCCCGTAGATGATGTGGCCAAAGAAAGTGGTATCACTTGTAACATTTCTTCCTGGAGTCATGTGGACGCATGTCATGTAACATCAACGCCTAGTTGCCTTTTGATGTGGGATCTAATGAAAGTACTGTTTGTGTTACGTCAAATTGTGTTACGTCAAATTTCATCACTGTAGTCTTAAGGTAGACTACAGTGATGAAAGACAAGACATTATTGTCACTCGTGTACGTCTGCAACTTGGTCTTAATACAAAAACATTGCGACGTACTGAACAAATCTACAAGGCCCGTGGCGAGGACTCGAACCTACGTCCGAGATCATTTGATGCATCACGCTATTGTGATTAGTGTGTGTAACGAGGTACTGGCTTGCGTGACTGCATCCTGCAATATCTTCCTGACTGTACTCGGCAGTACATTGTGCTCATCCACAACGCTATTGCCAAACCAATTCTTCTTTCATTTTTGTCCCATTTGAATCATTCTTACGCTGTCTAGATGTTATTTCCTAACATCCGTCGTAACAAACCCTTCAATTGATGTCTGTCATCGTTGTGTACACTTCATCTGTGACGCCCTACATTCTACGCCTCTCAACACAGTTTAATTTCGATATCAATTTGGTTTCGTCAGCAAGCTTCCTGTTGCCTTGCTTTATCATGCTTCAGAGGAAAGCGCCAAGCCGTTACGGCTGTATTAACACTTGGAAGGAGCCAGGATTCGGATTTGGGATGGAACGAGGGAAAGAAATGGTGGCCAACCCCTTGGATGGTCGGGAATTAAACGCCGATCTGCATGGAGAGCATTCTAATGCAAGTTCGACATATCATTGAGGCTGTGCATGTCTTCATATCCCCATCAAAGTTCGGCTTTACTAGTTTTGTTTATATATGCTAAGAAGTCTAAGAACACAGTACAGTACTGTGAAGTACATTAATTTATATAGAGTTTAGGTCAGAAGTCAACTAGGTTCACCTAAAATCCCCAACTCGGAGTATAGTTTGTCATTCATGAGTTGCGAGTCGGGTCTACTGGCCTGAGGTAGCAAACTTCGAGTAGGCACTGAGGTTATCTTCGTAAAGTATATCCGTCAATGAAACGGATACAAGGCTCCAGGTATCTTATGCCACTGGATCTCAGATTGTTATAACTGCATAGCTAAGGTCATGTGGCGTCGGTAAGTGAAAGTGTTATATCCGGTTGTCGGTAAAAGGGAGGGTAAAAATGTTACAGTAAGCCAGAGTGAACTAAGAAAGGTGCAAGAAGGATGCATTAAACCTTCACAGTGGTGACTGACAACCCTCCCTCTCATACTCCCCCCCCCTCCACCACCTCTTCCCCCCCCCCCCCACCACCTCTTCCCCCCCCTCCACCACCTCTTCCCCCCCCCCCCTCCACCACCTCTTCCCCTCTGGCCTCTCAAAAAATGACATGTACACAATTTTTATCCCCCAAGGAGCCTAGTGATAAGTCAAGTGGTCCTTATGGCCACATCTTTCCTCTCCGTGTCATTGATGTGGAGAACATGAATGTCTGAACTGTGGCTTTTGTGTCATTTGACATTTGATGACGGAAGGTGAGGGGGGAGACGGGAAGGCAGGAAAGGTAGGATGATGATGACTGGCTTGTATAAGGATCTAGATGAAGTAAAGTGTTTGGACAAAGACAGGGACACACTCGAACACTGTATCTTGGGCTGTAGTATAATTGAGCCATTTAGAGATAAATCTAAGCTCACGCTGTGTGATATATGGCAACCTATCTTATTACTAAGGATAAAATACCTGAAATCCTGCACTGTATCCATATGTCGCTTCCAGTAGATAAACGACATATGAGATTAAGAAACAAGTAGTGTATTGTGAAGACTATCCTAACCCCATCCAAGTGCTATATAGTCGTAATGCCTTGGCACTTGCTCTTGATAGTTCCCCTTCCCTTCTTGCCCACCATCTTCTGGGTCCAATCAGCATTGAGTAGATCCTTTGGGAGCAGTGATTGGTCTCTTGGGGTGTGTGTGCGGCTTCGTATAGCTCCCATCCCGGAGTTGGTATCGGTGCACATTTTAGTAAGGGGGGGGGGGGGTTGCAACGTCAGAAAGGTATACAAAGTGGGAACTGTTGCACAGTATTACTGTCTGACACCATATTGGACTCTGACCCCAACACAGTTGGGGTCACCAGGTATCAACCAGGTCTACACACGTATCGTATTCGACACCATATTGGACTCTGACCCAACACAGTTGGGGCACCAGGTATCAACAAGGTCTAAACACGTATCGTATTCCACAACCGTGCAGCCGTGTTGGAATAGACGAATGCCCAAGGATTATTGTTGAAAACGTCTTGAAAACTAATTAAATAAAAATGATTTGTCACCTCGCATATTTATAGGTTAGGTTTAGTTGGGTTAATTCCAACATGGTTGCACATTTTTGGAATACGATACATAGATGGACCCAACTGATATTTGGGTAAGATTCCAATATGGTTCGGGACATTACTAGCGGGAGTGCCACAGGGTTCAGTTCTTGCACCAGTAATGTTCAGCGTCTACATAAACAATTTACCAGAAGGAATACAGAATTATATGAACATGTTTACGGACGATGCTAAGATACCGGGGAAGATAGGAGACGCAGATGATTGTAATGCCCTTCAAATTGATCTAGATAAAATAAGTGCCTAGAGCGTCAAGTGGTTAATGGAATTCAATGTGAATAAATGCCATGTTATGGAATTGGAAACAATAGACCACACACACCTTACAAATTATGTGGAAAAGAATTATAGAACTCTAATAAAGAACGAGACCTATGGGTGGTTTTGGATAGTAAACTGTCGCCAGAGGAACGCACACAGAACATAGTGAGAGGAGCGTCTGCGCCGCTTTCCAGCTTCAGACTTGCTTTTAATGATATGGATGGTGAAATACTAAAGAATCCGTTTATGACTTTTGTGAGACCAAAATTGGAGTGTGCAGCAGTTGTATGGTGCCCTCAAGGTAACCTCAAAGGTGCCCAAATCTCAAGAAGCACATAAACAAATGTATGGTCTGTATCCCTATTATTAATAACTGGCGCCATTCATGCAACCCTCTACTATTACTGTACTCTGCTTGACTCTTAAATATGCAATACATGGGCTCCATTAACTCAATGATTTCGTTCAGGACTGTGGCAAATACTTCGTATCCTGGGGACGTTTGGCTTTGAATCATCTGTAGGCATTAGCTTATTGTTGTGTTGTGGTAACTATTAAGATTTGTTAATGTTCGTTTAACGTGGTGGCATGTTGTAATAGATGGGATATAGAGGTGTCGGGTAGCGTGGTTCAGATTTAAGAAACAGGATGAATAATGGCCTTAGATAATTTTGTAATTGGTTGTAAACCTTGAACACCTAAACTAATAGTCCAGAGGCTGTATATCTTGGTTATCTTGAGAGGATTTCGGGGCTTAGCGTCCCCGCGTCCCGGTCCTCCTTTTTGGTACACACACCCCGGGAAGCAGCCCGTAGCAGCTGTCTAACTCGCAGGTACCTATTTACTGCTACGTAACAGGGGCATCAGGGTGAAAGAAACATTTTGGCCATTTGTCTCCGCCTCTACCGGGGATCGAACCCGGAACCTCAGGACTACGAATCGGAAGCGCTGTCCACCAGCTGTCAGGCGCTGGTGTTAGGCCAGAGGCTGTGAATATATAATATGTGGTTTTTGTTTAATTCTGGAATTATAAGTTGCCCTTGCCTTTGATGCAAGCTTAACTCTGTATAAACTGAAGCTCTCATTTTTTCTGAAAAGTAATGAAAATGTCAATAGTTTATTGCGGTTTACACTGAAGCTTTTGTTTCTTGAGATCTGTTAAAGACTTGAAAATGCTGTGTCCTACAGTGGACTTGTATACCAGGTATGTTATTATATAATAATATTCAGTTATTGAATTGAAGTTTGTCACCCCCCCTGGACTGTTATTTTCTTTCGTTCTGTTCTTAGCAAGGATATCCTCACTTGGCGCTACTTGTCGCAGTGTGACCATCGTTGCTGAGATGTCCAGTGATTGTTTAATATTGAGGTGGGGCTTGAGCAGTGGTGTGATGATTGATGTATTACATATGCCTGTTAACATGTGTGGCGTGTGTTGTGTTAGTTATGGTGACGCCCTCGTCGTGCCCAGCTGGAGAGCTTATGGTGGTTGTGGTGGTGTTGAGCTACCTTGAACACACTGTTGCAAGTAGCACGGCTATGGTGAGCCCATAGTGGACTTACCCGGCACAGGAGCAGGGCAAGTAGCACGGGCTATGGTGAGCCTTACCTTTTTTATTTTTTTACCTTAGTTAAGTCCGTAGTGGACTTACCTGGCACAGGAGCGAGGCTGTATGTTATGTGATACCCTTTGTGCTGAATGGTGTTGGGATGTTATGGTGACTAACGGTGTGTGCCGGGACATGTTGGTAGTGATTTTTTT
>WNGS01166226.1:6253517-6264909 GCA_020271785.1 Procambarus virginalis | reverse complement strand
TGAACAGAGGTGAATTTACGAATCTGTGTCCAATCGTCCAAACTTACGAATCTGTGTTGAGCCGTCGTCCTTAGGCCGGACTCAACCCAGGTCCCTGAGGTCGCAGCCTCTCCAAACAAAGGAGGTCGATATCGCACGTGAGTCGTTGCTGAGGGCAATTCTGCAGAAAATTAGTAGTTTATGCAAATTGTAAGTTTTTTTATATAATATTAGATATCACATGTACACGCAGTTGTTAAAGAATAAGATTATGCTATTTTTAATTTTACATTCACGTTTGATGATAATTTTCCGTATTTCCTACGTTTGAGTGTAAATCCAGTAACTCTGAGTTCTTCCAGACATCTTTACGATGGTGGAAGTAAATGGTTGAGCTACCTCATGGTGCCCAGAGTCGCCTCCATTCTGGCGCCACCACGGACATCAGCACTGTATAAACTGGCATTTAAATATTTTGGGGGATATATATATTTGATCTTTTTTAAGGTGGTAAAACATTTATGTTAATGTGATCTCTCTCTCTCTCTGCAGGTAGGTGTGTGTGGGAGTTGTTATAACGGAGTTACCACTTAAGTAATCCCAGGAATCCAGGCGGTCCAGTTGTGAAGCCTTGTTGTTCACCTTGGATGTGTACAGCCATATTTGGTCAGTGGTTTAACTAGGCGATTAGATCAACCTTAGGCCTAGGTATTTTTGGCTATTTTGTTTGTACGTGGGAATGATGGCACTGTCAGAATACTATTAGTAATTAATACTATTAGTAATTAACTCCGACAATCTCTTAATACTATTAGAGATTGGGAGATCGTTAAAAGTTACAAGACCCCACACCCGTGCGTGACCACAATAATTAATATAGGGGTATTAGTGTCAAACAAGATTATGTTAAACAGTTAAAGTGTAGTTAAAAGCGTGTATGAAAGCGTGTATGTTTATTTGACTGACAATTGCGGCAGTATAGTCTGTCGTTACACAGTATTAGTAGGCCCGAGACAACTGCACCGTTGCTAAGCATGGAATTGAAACAAAAACTAGAGATATTCCAGATCCTTCTTGGCAGTGGGATAGCCTTCAGTGGAGTGTAGGCGCGTTAAATGTAGCGTTATATTGACTATGTGGGCAGTCACGGTGTTGAGTAGATAACTTGATTAACACCTTCAAAGTATACCTGATCAACTGGGCTGTGAGTCTTACGTCAGACTAGTGCGAGCAACTGCGTCAATCAGCCTGGTTGACTACAGCACCAATCAGAAGGCCGCGGCGACATTGATACCTAGAACAAGCTAAAGGTAGACAAAGCGTAACGTAGCCATAAAGAGTCATGCTGCAGAATATCTTCAGCGGTGTTTGTGATGAACCATTACGCCTGTAGTGGTAATGCTGAGCAGGTATTGTTGTTAGATACTAAACACTTGTCATGGGTAGTGAAACAGCTGACCTGAAGAATATGCTGTTCTGTTCTCTCTTAGTGCAAGTCGGCGATAAGAATAGTTGAATGTTCCAACTTGAGTAATGATTGCACAGGCAGAACAAGCGGTGAGACCGAGCTACATACAGTCAGTCTCCACATAGAACAATATGATTGTTGTAAGACTCTGACAGTTTATTCAATACCTGTCTTTATTATGCGCCCATACCCATCCCGTGGGCGGTGGTGGAGAGGGGTTACAGAGGCTCGGTTTTTGTGGCCGCATCTGGAAGGAAGTTACTGGTTGTTGTTTGTGATAAGTTGGTTGTAGAGCAACAAGATTATAGTCTAGTCAATGGTGTGCCGTGTCACAGTTTCTCCAGAAGTCCTTATTACACGTGTCACCGATTTGAGTAATCTCTGTTGACATCTTGATCCATGTAGTTAATAACTGCCAGTTGCTTTCTGTGTTATGTTGACAGAAAATGATAAAAAAATAGTTTAGCGTGTTGGCTAGTACTCGCCATTCGCTGTGGTACGTATTGATACCTTGTTAACTAGCAGTCCACACGGGCTAGACGGTAGAGCGACGGTCTTGCTTCATGCAGGTCGGCGTTCAATCCCCGACCGTCCAAGTGGTTGGGCACCATTCCTTTCCCCCCGGCCCATTCCAAACCCTTATCCTGACCCCTTCCTAGTGCTGTATAGTGGTGTAATCGCTTGGTGCTTTTCCCGATAGTTCCTTCCCTCACTCTTCAGATCCAGGTGTGTGTGTGTGGGGGGGGGGGGGGGCATTGGCACAGGTGTTCTGATAATGATACGAGAGGTCGTGTAGTTTACGAGCACCGCAACACCTCCCTCAATCATTTTCATCTTCTCCCTTCTCCCACACTTTCATTTCCCCCTTCCACCTCCCCTCCGCTTTTCCCCCCCCCCCCGATTTTCACCTCCCCCCCCCCCCGATTTTCACCTCCCCCCCCCGATTTTCACCTCCCCCCCCCCGATTTTCACCTCCCCCCCCGATTTTCACCTCCCCCCCCGATTTCACCTCCCCCCCGATTTTCACCTCCCCCCCCGATTTTCACCTCCCCCCACCCCCCGATTTTCACTTCCCCCCCCCCCGATTTTCACCTTCCCCCCCCCCCGATTTTCTTGCCTCCTCACTCTTTCTCTATCTCAGCACGCAGACACAACATTACCACATCGTTAATTTTCCTGTTGTTACTTTGAAGCCATGTTGAAAACTTGAAAAACTATTGAAACCAATTTCAATTTTAGACTTCATAGGAACCGATCTTTGTTAAATGTGGGGGAGTGGGGCCTACCCCAACCTGTCTTTTGACACACTTCTACCACACGAGCCACCCTGAAAAATTGTAGAGGCTAGCCCAAAACATCTGGCCAAAGACAAACTCTTTAGCACGGGTGGAACACGAACAAGGGGACACAGGTGGAAACTTAGTACCCAGATGAGCCTCAGAGACGTTAGAAAGAATCTTTTCAGTGTCAGGGTAGTTAACAAATGGAATGCGTTAAGTAGTGTTGTAGTGGAGGCAGTCTCCATACAGTTTTAAATATAGATATGATAGAGCCCAGTAGGTTCAGGAACCTGTACACCTGTTGATTGACGGTTGAGAGGCGAGACCAAAGAGCCAGAGCTAAACCCCCGCAAGCACAATTAGGTGAGTACAGACACAGACATTCTCACCTACAGATACTAGAGGGGATATCCGTCTCCCATACCACACATGCTTTGTGTGTGAATATTGGGCGAGGTCAGTGTAAGCCCTCCAACCTTGAACAGACAGACACACACACACACACACACACACTTGAATATATGGCTCTGCTGACTTATATAGACTTTAATCAATCAGTATTTGTCCCTCGTGTTCACATCCTGCTCGCCCATCCTGCTATCGACCATGCGTTAATTTTGCCCTATCCTGCCGGATAATAAAGAAACTGCAGGTTCTCAAATATACACTGTTATCGTTTCTTATATTTTTGTGTATTGTTATGGTTTGGGTAGACATTCCTATTGGCGATAATTTGTATTTCAAGCATTTTTTTGTATTTTTATTTTTTTTATTTTTTTTTTATTTTTTTTTTATTTTTTTTATTATATTTTCTACCACAGACGTGGCCACACATTTACAATGCTAACCAGCATATATACATTTTCTTCTGTCCTCCATTGGCAAGGTTAGAGATGTGTTAACATATAGTTCAAGGGTTTATTGAACATTTGAAGCATTAAGAGACGCGCAGTTCGAACACTGGAAGTGAGCTAAGAAAATAGTACCTGGGGGTATACTGAGTGAACACAACCCATTGCAATATTAATGGCCCAATTCTCATAATTTTCATTCATAAACGGAGGCCACCATCCCCCTCTGTTTATGAAGAAAAACACTACATATGACTCTGAATTTATGACGCAACCTGTCCTCGAGTCAAGTCCATTCCATCCATTGGTCGACCCCACAAGCGCATTCGTAAATTTTTTCATAATGGTCGTTCAAAACAGGAATTTTCTCAAATATAAATTAATATATTAGCATATTGTGCATATATAGGCATAGGTTAGGTTAGGTGTTTAGGCTCTGTTGGCGATTATTTGTATTTTTAGTGCGTGGGTGAAGCATTTACAGCGTTGTGGTTCGTTGAACAAAATTCGTCAGTGAAATACTTGTTCCGGAAGTGTTAGAATGTCAACAGTGAGTCGTGTGTAACAGCCCGGCCTCCAAAGACCCAAAAGTGATTCCATGCACCGCCAAACCCCTCTTATGAATGAAAAAACGGTTTACACACGACTCAACTGTTGACGTTCGAACACTCCGGAACCAGTGCTTCACTGACGAATTTTGTTTTTAACCACAACGCTGTAAATGCTTCACACACGCATTACAAATACTGTACAAATAATCGCCAACAGAACCTATACGCCTACTCTAACCTAACCTATGCTATATATGCACAATATGCTAATATATTATAATATTAGTATATACTTGAGAAAATTCCCGTTTTGAATGAACAGCATGTTAAAATTTATGAATGTGTCTGTGGGGTCGACCACTGGATGGAATGGACTTGACTCGAGATGGGTTGGGGGGGGGCACTGGGGGGCCACAATACTGGGGGGGGGGTGAAGGCATGTGTACCACTTCCCACATACTTGGCCCACCAGTGTTTATTTGGAGGCTCACCCGCTTCACCAGCTCTTTTCCGTGGGTGCTGCTTTTACTGTTCTGCTGCTCCTTGTCCCATCTGTCTACAGTACTGTGTTTGTGGGATCATTTATGGTTTGCCGTGCGTGCGTGCCGTCTATCTTGAGGTTATCTTGAGATGATTTCGAGGCTTTTTGTGTCCCCGCTGCCCGGTCCTCGACCAGGCCTCACCCCCAGGAAGCAGCCCGTGACAGCTGACTAACACCCAGGTACCTATTTTACTGCTAGGTAACAGGGGCATAGGGTGAAAGAAACTCTGCCCAATGTTTCTCGCCGGCACCTGGGATCGAACCCAGGACCACAGGATCACAAGTCCAGCGTGCTGTCCGCTCGACCGACCGGCTCCCCTAACATGGCGGAAACTGTTGCTGAGGAAGCGGTTATGGTGATGAGAGTATACTTACGGCCGGCAAATTCCCACCTGTTGGGTGTAGGTAGGCGATGGAGCGGCTGGGAGGATGGGATTGGCAGTCATCAGCCGGTGTTGTTGCGCTCCTTGGGTAATCTTGCGGTCTCATTCGCCTGGGTTAAAACCGGTGTGTGAGAGACCTGGGGTCCCATTCACCAGGGCTCTAGGAGGCTCGAACCGCGGACCCCAGGCGTGTGAGGCCGAAGCTGAAGGGTGGTGTGTTTCCTACGGGACGTATCAGAGCTCCATAACCTATTTAAACGAGGTAACGACCCGCATTTTACTTGAAATATAAATGAAGGAATATTTTTCACCTGAAAATTTCATCACACTTTAGAATTGTATATTTGCTCTTCATTGCGAGGTAGATGAAACTTAAATATGTATTGCATCGCGGGGTGTTGCATAGGGAGATGAATGAATGTGCTACAGATAACGCCCCATGTGCATGGAAATGTCTACTAACTTTTTTTCCTTGCATGAGTTCGTGGAGACCTGACCTTTTGACACTTTCAGCTTGACCGCTGCTACAACATATTCGGATATTTTTGCTCATTCTCTTGTTTATGCATTCCTTGCTAGTGCTGTTGCGTCGGTTCTCTTCTGGCCTCTCGGTTTTAAACTCGTACTTTTTCCTTTAGCTTCTTAGTGTGTCATTATTGAGGTAAGGGTTGTTATACCCCCCCACCCCCTTACGTTTGTTAACTTATTGTTGATATCTCTCCTCAGCCTCTCTGCCTCTCCGTTGACTTGATCAATCATTTCCTAGATTGTCTTTTACTACGTTCTTGCTTCCATTGTACTTTTCCCCAGGTACTCATTCACTCTCGTGTAAGTTCCTCTTCCGTTGTCAACTCCTCCCCTGACTGTGACTTGGGTTCTTTTTTTGTTTAGTTAAATTATATAATGAATGATGAAGGGCACAGTGGTCGCTAGCTCCGTGCGGGATTTCCCGCTCCAAGTTCCTGATGCGCTGCTGATTCTGGGTCATGATCAGATCCAGTAGACTGTGTGTATCTCCTCCCCTTTTTTTCTCGTCATCGCTTACATGTTGCGTTAAGAAGTTCCTCACACATTGGGTGTCTTGATTATCAGTCTATCTGTGATGTAGGTCTCGCGTGCTTAGTGTGGCTCTCATTCTGTAGTTCGTGAATGTAGGCATTTTTTTTTATTTTCGAATTAATGTATGTGTCTTCTTAACACTACGGGCTCACCATAGCCCGTGCTCCCTGCAACTTTTTTGCTCCAGGTAGCAAATCTTTAAACAACAACACGATGTGTCTTCTGTCGTTTGCTGGGGGGGGGGGCCAGGTGTGAATTAATGACCAGGAGCACTGTATATCTTTTCTACCTGCTATGATGTTCTCCAGTAATGCTCTATATATCCAGCTCCAGTGCTCTATATATATCCACCTCCAGTGCTCTATATATATCCAGCTCCAGTGCTCTATATATATCCAGCTCCAGTGCTCTATATATATCCAACTCCAGTGCTCTATATATATCGCAGCTCCAGTGCTCTATATATATCCAGCTCCAGGCTCTATATATATCCAGCTCCAGTGCTCTATTATATCCAGCTCCAGTGCTCTATATATATCCAGCTCCAGTGCTCTATATATATCCAGGTCCAGTGCTCTATATATATCCAGCTCCAGTGCTCTATATATCCATTAGTATTACGTTGTATTACTTTTTGTTTACTATGGTGTGTGAGACGTGTGTCACTCCGACCCCAGTTGTGACATAGCCTCCCCTTATAGAAGTCTGGTGTGTTGATTCACCAAGACGCGAGTCTTTTCACACGCTGCTGTCGTGTTGATGTTCTCTCCCGAGGCCCCACGACCCTCATTGTTGATGTTCTACGGCCAGATTCACGAAGCTGTTACGCAGTGCTTACGACGTGTACATCTTTCCTCAATCTAACGGCTTTGGTTACATTTATTAAACAGTTGACAAGCATGAAAACTTCCCAATCAACTGTTGGTATTATCATAAAATTGCCTCCTGGTACTTCGGAGCTCATTAACTGTTTAATAATTGTAAACAAAGCCGCCAGAGATTGAGAAAAGATGTACAGGTTCGTAAGTGCTTGCGTAACTGCTTCGTGAATCTGGCCCCTGGTCACGAGGACCAGATTAGGTCCTCAAGGGTTCGTTTAAGAGCTTGTAAGTCTTTGTGATAAGTTCGCGTTGCGCCAACAATTGACAGAAGCAATTTGAAAATGGAAACATTCCGTCCTTTCATGAGCAACTTGCAACTCCTGACTGTTGATGAGGCTCGGCCATCCCATACTAAGTATAAGCCTCACAATCTTACTGAAGTACTCACAAGCATGAGTACTTCATGCTTGTGAGTACTTGATCTTAGCAAGGGAGCCGGTCGGCCGAGTGGACAGCACACTGGACTTGTGATCCTGGGTTCGATCCCAGGCGCCGGTGAGGAAACAATGGATAGTTTCTTTCACCCTATGCCCCTGTACCTAGCAGTAAAATAGGTACCTGGGTGTTAGTCAGCTGTCACGGGCTGCTTCCTAGGGGTGGAGGCCTGGTCGAGGACCGGGCCGCGGGGACGGACTAAATAAAGCCCCGAAATCATCTCAAGATAACCTCAAGATAACTTCAAGATCTCAAGATAACCTCGTGTTCGATAGCAGGGCAACTTGAGTCAAATATCAGTGAATTCTTCCAGCGAGTAACTGGAAATAACATTTTATTTTGAATTCATAAATTCAAATTTGATTCTGTCAAAATCGAATGGTTTAAAACGGGTGTTATGTGGAAAATGCAGTTAGTTTCTTGACAGAACGGAGGTTATATATAGATGGTTTGGGAATAATGAGAGAGAGGTGTAGGAGGGAAGAAAGGTGTAAGGAGAGGGAGGGGGGAAAGGCGTCCCCCCCCCCACCAAGAATCATCATTACGGTATTCCGCTTTTCTCGTCTTCTCTAAACAGTAGATCGTGTTAAGTGCACCACTTTAAACTCATTCTGTTCCCTATACTGTACTCAGTACATCATCCAATACTCATTACATCAGTCTCTTCGTGCCCTGAGATATGCAGACCTGGGGATGTATCTTGTGAGGAGTAGTAGTTCCTATAATGAACCTCATTATAGTGTGCGGTTGGGGACCCCCGTACCCGTCAAGTGGACGGCAGTGGACCCTATGCTTACCTTCGTATGCTATGTTATGCATATATGCAATGGTCCAGACATACAAATGACATCGTTGACCATTTATTGGGTCTCACTTGTATATCCAGGCATGTGTGTGTGTGTGCTAGTTCGACCCTCTCACGTTGTGGCTTTCAAGAGACCTCTTGCATGGACAAGACATGGCATGGCTCGCGGCCTTGTATTGCCCTTAATATAATATTCCCAACATGTCCTGCGCTCTGCTTCACACGGGGTGAAATCTAGTAGAGTTTCTTGAACGGTGTGTATTAATCACTACGGGTAGTCTATATCGGGTGGTAGATCAGGTGTATACCCGATAACGGCGTAGATGTTTGTGGCAGTCAGTAGTTGTAGAGGAAGTGGTGTTGTGATGGAGCAGGTGTGGGTTGTGGTGGATGTGGCTGCTTCCTGCAAGTGGTGGATGAGGAAGGTGTGCATGGCTATGGTAAGGCATAAGATGTACACTAGTATAGAGCGTGGTGAGGGGTGCTGGTGCTTACCAAGAGAAGTGGTGGGAACGCGGAAGCTGTAAGCTACACCGGATCACGGCAGTAAGGGAAGACTCTCAAGTGTGGGCGTGGAGGCACGTGACCACCTGCCTCCTCACAGACAAGTGGAAAGGGGGGGGGGCAGCTCAGGTGGAGCAGAAACACGCGATACATTATTTGTATTTTTCTAAAGTACCAATATTTTTATATTTGTTTGTGGGAATTAATCAAATTAACCAAAAGAACTTCTGAGCTTTGGCTGCAGCTGCCAGTGAGTGATGCAGCTTTATCGTTTTTGTGTTGCTGAAATTGATTACAGTGGAGTAAGTAGTCTACTAGTTGAGGGAGTGTCCTCTTACTTGTGCATAACAGTTGAGCTTTGTTTCACAATGTGGCGTTGATCCTAATGTCCCAAGCATATGAGCAAGCATTCGACCAGGCCTCCACCCCCAGGAAGCAGCCCGTGACAGCTGACTAACACCCAGGTACCTATTTTACTGCTAGGTAACAGGGGCATAGGGTGAAAGAAACTCTGCCCATTGTTTCTCGCCAGCGTCTGGGATCGAACCCAGGACCACAAGTCCAGCGTGCTGTCCGCTCGGCCGACCGGCTCCCTTCCGCTTGCAACACTAGGGTATAGGGTACCCAGCTGTAGGGTACTAAGCACCATGGACTGGAAGGAAGGTAGAGGCGTCAAACCTACATACCCCAAGCCCTCCAGACACAGTTATGTACACGTGTATGGTACATGGATAAAGCGTTGTGAAATGTAATGGGTATGTCAGTATGTAAGACTCGCCCTAAGACTCCAGCCAGGTATCTTTGTGGAAAACCAAGTAAACTAACCTTTATATAAAGGGAAGTAGAGTTGATTACCGCTTGTGCGGCAGAAGGTAAAATACAGCGAGCGATATACATTAACCTTTAGGTTGACACTTGGGACGAACTAGGTAAAGAGGAACGGCCCAGTTACTCGACTTCCTTAAAGTTTACATTACTGCTACATAACTGACCGAGGTAATACAGGTGTTTCACAGAGCGTTGCTGGAAATGCTTTCTTAGTCGTAGTATTTTGCCAGCGTGTATTCTCCAGCTGGCCTTGCTCAAGGTCAATTTGCACCTGCAACTACATTCTTCACTACATCCATAAGTCCATATGTTACTGTTAAAGGGTATGATTTGTTTGTATCCCATATATGTAATAATGATGTGTGTGTGTGTACTCACCTAGTTGTGCTTGCAGGGGTTGAGCTTTGGCTATTTGGTCCCGCCTCTGGACTGTCAATTAACTGGTGTACAGATGCCTAAGCCTATTGGGCTCTATCATATCTACATTTGAAACTGTATATGGAGTCAGCCTCCACCACATCGCTGCCTAATGCATTCCATTTGTTAACTACTCTTGACACTGAAACAATTCTCTCTACTGTCTCTGTGGCTCATTTCGGTACTAAGTTTTCACCTGTTCCCCCTTGTACGTGTTCCACCCATGCTAAATAGTTTGTCTTTGTCCACCCTGTCAATTCATCTTGAGAATTTTGCAGGTTGTGATCATGTCTCCCCTTGTTCTTCTGTCCTCCAGGGACGTGAGGATGACAGCCAAGTATCTAGGCAATTTTCCAATTGTTTTGGAATGATGATTAAGCCACCTTCAGCGATCAGTACAAGATTAATAGAGGTTTACAAGTGGATGAATGGACATAACAAAGGAGATATTAATAGGGTATTAAAAGTATCAACACAAGACAGAACACGAAACAATGGGTATAAATTGGATAAGTTTAGATTTAGGAAAGACTTGGGTAAATACTGGTTCGGTAACAGGGTTGTTGATTTATGGAACCAATTACCGCGTAACGTGGTGGAGGTGAGGGTCCCTCGATTGTTTCAAGCGCGGGTTGGACAAGTATATGAGTGGGATTGGGTTGTTATAGATAGGAGCTGCCTCGTATGGGCCAGTAGGCCTTCTGCAGTTACCTTTGTTCTTATGTTCTTATTAATCTTTGTTAATCATCCTTGAAGATTAATTTGGCAACTAAGCCTTAGGTCAGTCTCTCAGCTTGAGAGGGCAGGGCAGTCAGTGTGGTTCGGGCAGCGACTGGAGGTGGTGTCTCCTCCCTGGGGGGGGGGGGGGGGGGTCAAGGTCACGACCTCTGGCCCAGGACTTTGCAGAGGGTAAGGTTAAAAGTCTGTTTGATCAGGTATTGTTTAAGAAATCATGCCATTGTCCATTTAGGATATTATCAGCTAGGGAGTAGAACAACTCCCAGAACCCTATCAAACAAGCATTGTCAGGCAGTTTAAATTAATTTCTAACTAGTACCGTGTTAGTACTAGTGTATTAGTATTTAATGTTATGCAAAACCCAAGTTGGGTGAATTTATTCATTCCTGGCCCTGTTGCATCTATTCCGGTTTATCTCTGTCCTTCGCCTTCTGTATTTCCTCCACTCCGTCCTGCTTCATGCTTTTGCTTCCTGGCTTTGTCTATTGAACCACGAGTTATTATATGTTCTACTTTTCCCCCTTAATGGTGGTTTGAATCTCTCTCCTGCCTCTTTGAACTTCCTTGTTTACTTGGTCCATCATTTACTCGACCGTCTTTTCTCTAACTTCTTCCTACCATTGCACACTTCCCAGATACTCTCATACTTTTATGTAGTCTCCTCTTCCTCCT
>WNGS01166226.1:6182451-6221110 GCA_020271785.1 Procambarus virginalis | reverse complement strand
ATAACCAATATTTATGCTTTTTTTTGAGTCATACTTTCGTCCAGGATGTGAAGTTCTTGCTGCACCCTTAGAAATCACACGTTTTTATTAAGGTGACACAGCTATTGGGATTTTGCTCGTTATTCCGAATTCAATGGAACAATCTCATTGCTGGATGATTGTTCAGGAGTGATTTGTTATATTTGCTTAGTAGATATTATGACTGAATTACATTACTTAGTATATAATAATATGAAATATAATAAGCGGTTTTCGTTACTGAATAGTAGAGTAAGTAAATAACGCGCTGGCACCTGCCCACTCCCTCTCGCTCGCGCCAACGCTGCCAACCTCGCCCAAATTCCCATCGAGGACTCAGTTGATAGTAAACTGTCGTGTGGGGAGTGTGCGTCCCTTTAGAGACCTTGATCTTGCGTCCTCAAATACCGCTCGTGAATTACTAGTCATTTTCAGAGCACGTATCTCGCTGTGACACCCAGAAATACTTTTGGATTGCTACCAGCAGCCTTGTACTGCAAAGAACATAATCCCTGGAACTTTATTGTGTCTTTTCATCTTAAACGCAAGGTGGGTGGGTGTAAGATTGTGTGTGTGTGTGTGTTCTGTTAGCTTAAACCGTTAGGGCGAGTGGAAGTTGTGATGAGGCCACTCCTGGGTTGGTTGTACTTGCCGAAAGAATGAGTGGCAGCTACTCTTATAGTGTAGTGGTACTGGCTTAACCACGGCAAGTTACAGTACTTGAGATGCTTGCGGCTGGCAGGAATGTCTGGTGGTAGTCAAGACATACCCAAGCTGTGGTGGTCAGTTTGTTTAAATATGAGGCATTATATTCACGGGAGTGAGCTAATCTGACACGCAAGGGAAGGATATGATTGCAGCAAAGAAACATTACGCAAGAAAGACATGCAGACATTTCTAAGAAACATATTAGCGGTGAGCATGACAGTATTCCTTGATAACCTGGATGCTGATATTGTATCTCTGTGGTAGATTGCCTCGACAAGCAGGTGGCAAGTGTTCATGGAGTTAAACTGACGCATGCTGACGAGAGAGAGAGAGAGAGAGAGCTGGTCTTGACGAGTGAATGTAGATGTAGTGGGCACGTTGTTGGCCCTCAGGCAATAGACTTTTGCATTCTTGGTCTGGTCGTCACTAGGGTGGGGCAAGCTACACCACAGCTGTACGTGAGGAAAGACAGATCGAAATTGTTTATTTTGACAGGACGCTGGTGGGTGTTTGTTCAGTGCCTCCCCTGAATTATTGATTGTTAGTTGTGAGATGGAGTGTAGTAGCCTGCTAGTGTATATGCAAGTACATATCGAGAAACTTTTTTGTATGGTTGGCAAGCTGTTGCTTTTATTAGATTCTCTCTTCGGATTCTGCCAGATTTGTCTTGGAACATCATTTACTGTGTACCATGTTGCTTCCCTAGCGGCCACGCAGTGGAATCACCCACCCACCCATTCCCGCTGACCAAAACCTCCCAGGTCACCCACCCAATCGTCTCTATACCATCTCCAGCTACCCGCCCTACTACCACCACCTCCCAGGTTACCCGACCACCACCAACCATTTGGTTACCCGCCCGACCACTACCAACCATTCGGGTTACCCACCGACCACTACCAACCATTCGGGTTACCCACCCACCACCACTACCTCCCAGGTTACCCCGCCCGACCACCACCAACCAATCGGGTTACCCGCCCGACCACCCCAACCTCCCAGGTTACCCGCCCTACCACCACCAACCTCCCAGGTACCCGCCCTACCACACCAACCTCCCAGGTTACCCGCCCTACCACCACCAACCTCCCAGATTACCCGCCCGACCACCAACCTCCCAGATTACCACGCCCGACCAAAACCATTCGGGTTACCCGCCCGACCACCAACCATTCGGGTTACCCGCCCGACACCAACATTCGGGTACCCGCCCGACCACCAACCATCGGGTTACCCGCCCGACCACCACCATTCGGGTTACCCGCCCGACCACCAACCATTCGGGTTACCCGCCCGACCACCAACCATTCGGGTACCCCCCCCGACCACCAACCATTCGGGTTACCCGCCGACCACCAACTATTTTGGGTACCCGCCCGACCACCAACCATTCGGGTTACCCGCCCGACCACCAACCATTCGGGTTACCCGCCCGACCACCAACCATTCGGGTTACCCGCCCGACCACCAACCATTCGGGTTACCCGCCCGACCACCAACCATTCGGGTTACCCGCCCGACCACCAACCATTCGGGTTACCCGCCCGACCACCAACCATTCGGGTTACCCGCCCGACCACCAACCATTCGGGTTACCCGCCCGACCACCAACCATTCGGGTTACCCGCCCGACCACCAACCATTCGGGTTACCCGCCCGACCACCAACCATTCGGGTTACCCGCCCAACCACCAACCATTCGGGTTACCCGCCCAACCACCAACCATTCGGGTTACCCGTCCGACCACCAACTATTGGGTTACCGCCCGACCACCAACCATTCGGGTTACCCGCCCGACCACCAACCATTCGGGTTACCCGCCCGGCCACCAACCATTCGGTTACCCGCCCGACCACCAACCATTCGGGTTACCCGCCTGACCACCAACCATTCGGGTTACCCGCCCGACCACCAACCATTCGGGTTACCCGCCCGACCACCAACCATTTGGTTACCCGACCAACCACCACCTCGGGCTATCTGCCCACTACGCACGTCAGCCACCCAGCAGCCTTTTCTCGCCTGACCAGTTGTGGCGACCCACTCACATATTCATCAGGCAGCGTTTGCAAACCGCTGTGACCTTGAGTTGCGTAATGCATAATGAAAATAGTCAACAGAATAATGCTGTCAGTATTTGCTTTTGTCGTGTGTACGTGGTGCATATCTATCTACCGGGATTGTTACATAAGGATGTGCATCCAAGGTTTTCTGTGGAATGTGGCAACGTAGAGAGGAAGGATGGATGTATTGGTTGGTGTCTCATCCCCTCCCCCGCCTATAAAAACACTAATACTAACTTTGCTTTAAGTCATCTGAAAACGTGAGATGTAGTGTCGCCTCTTTTACTGTAGAGTGACCATGTGGCTTGATTTAGATGAATTTGTATAGCCCATTAATTAATTGGGTTAGTATAGGTGTGTCAGCTGGAATAGCAAAGAATTTTATCATCAAAGTTGGGTGCCATCATTACACAGCTATTCTAGCTGTTTGATGACAAGTCCAAAGAACTTGTGTATACAGCATGTATTGCAAAAATAGGATTGCTTGCAAATGAATAACATTTTTTTCTTAGTAATACAAAGATTCTGGGCTGTCTTTCTCGAAAGTTTAAAGTTTTTGTAACAAATTTTTTATATAGTCATTATTTCAATTATAACATTGTCAAAATATCATTAATTTGGAAAAACCAGCGTATTCCAGGGTTCGTTAAGTACTTTTGACCGAGAGGTGTTAGGCCCATGGACTAGTTAAACTGTCATTTGGCTTAGGAAAACACAAATGGCCGTTAAAAAAGTGGTTATTTTCTAGTTAAGGGATGTTCATGGTGCTAGGGCAGTATGTTCACCCACAGGATTAGTGACACTGCCCAATAAACTCGCTCTTCACCGCAAATTAAAAACAAATGTAGGAAGAGGGCAGGGTGGAGGTTTGGGGGTGCTAAAAGTTGACCGAGGCATATCAATAAATAAAAGTAGCGGTTTAAATTTTCTATGCTAGATTACCTCGAAGGGCGAGGCAGTGTTACTCATTTTGTGTGAATTCCACGGCATGTTCATTCAATTTTATTCAATGGTTAGGTTAGGTTATTCAATGTATCACTTATTAAAAAAATAGCTGGTGTTTAAACAAATATAATTTGAGCTGACTGTTAAGGAATGAGAGTAACATTACCAACCATTTAATTTCTTTTTATAAAGCAGAAGTGGTTTAAAATATTCAATTTATAATGACGTGTATATCATTGAACCATACTACATAGCGAACTAGGCAATACAGCCTAAATTTGCATAATTGTATCAGTGAATAGAAGTTCTCTGCATTAGATTATCTGGAAAGTCTTTATATAAGAATTCCTTCAACATTTGCGAGTGTTTGTAGATAAAATTAAGCACATTCATTTTAGGACTACAGCCTTAGTGTTCAGATTGAGATTAATTCATAAAAGATATCATATTAGACTAGGCTATATATATAGCCTAGTCTAATATGTATCTAATATATAGCCTAGTCTAATATATATATATATATATATAGAAATGCAGAAAGGGGGTGAACGTTTCGGCTTTTCAAGGCTTTGTCAACACCAGACTGGTGTTGACAAAGCCTTGAAAAGCCGAAACGTTCACCCCCCTTTCTGCATTTCTTTGTGGTTTTTCCGCATACAAATGATCAGTGTAATCGTCAATTGCATATATATATATATATATATATATATATATATATATATATATATATATATGTAACTTGCATCCCTCCCACCTAATTTAGCCCTTTGACAGAAATATGAACAAGTGTATCTGGTAGGTCTACTAACTTCTCGGTCACTAACCTCATTTAGGAATTGGCCCAAGTATAAGCCCTGTGGTCATCTTTGATTACAGTCATTATCGCATCCGGTTTCACTCTTTCTATTAGGGGGTTTGACCGAGATTGTAAACCTGCATCTGGTGATAATTCGAGACCGCTTTGTCTCCAGTTGATAGTGTATGCATTGGAGGTGGTTCGACTAGACCTATTCTTCAACTTGTTTTGGGGACTTCCACTGTCTTCTAGTAGATGATTTGGGGAACCGCAAGTCTCCTCCATCTATATGTATTGGGCGTCCACACACACTCCTTCACCTAGTTCTGTTTGCTACCCTCATTTCTGTTCACCTGATGTTGGGAGCTCCCTCTTTCCACCTAGTGACTTCCTCCTTTAAAGGAATGTGGTTGGAAAGATTGCTCGCTGTGACGACATAGAAAGCCGTTTCGCTTGTGAAACTACCTTTTCTGTCAATGGATAGTTAATTTCCTGCCTCTGGGGACATCCTGTGGTATTGTTGACCAATGAAATATATTTCTTTTAGTTTGATTCTTTTTGTTGGAGTCGAGCAGGGATTGTAAGATAACCCAATCCGAAATTATCCTCGCTATTATTGTATCAAACAGCTTTAAATAAACAATTCAGCCCATTTAGTTCCCAGGACCCATTTAGTTACCAAGACCCATTTTAACCTAGGACTGGGAACCTCCGTTCTTCGGGTCCCTAGCTGCTGCTGACCTCCACTTAAATGTTTGGGTTCTTGCTTCTCCACCTAGATTAGCATCGAGGTCATTAATTCTTCCAGATTGTGGTGTTGTGTCCCCGCGCTTTTGCAGATATTGGTATTGTGGACCCCAGCTTGTGTTAGGTCCTTCATTTCTCCGGGTAGTGATGTTGGGAATACCCAGTGGGATTGGTGAAAACCATATGCGCTATTCCTGCTAGTAGTATTCGGGACTAATTTCTAATTAGCCTAGTTGTCTGAGGAACCTCCCCTTTCTCCGTACTTCTCCAGTTAGTGGCATTGTGGAACTTCCACTCTCCTCCAGAGAGTTAGTCCACTCATGGGAAGACGAGATAAGAGGCATGATTGGGGGAAGGAAAGGGTCATCATATTTCAACTGAAGACAGACGTTCTGATATATTCCTTAAGAATTTAGGTCATCAGATGCCACCGCGTTGTTGTTCTTCACCTCACCATCCCTCACTCGACAGGATCTTTATCATGGAACCTGATTTAGCCCATTCCTTTTGGGAAATGTTGTAAGGGTGAGACATGACATTCCCGCTTAGCCTAGGCGAGAATGTGCTATAGCAGGCTGTACTCTGAGTTGAGCTTTAACTTACGAGATTTATCATATCTGCTCTTGAACCCATGTTTAATACTTGCCACTATAGGTCTTCACAAAGGGATTGTATGCTTGAGAATTGGCCATAACTCGGGTAAAATAAACAGATTTAACATTACGTACAACATCTTTCTTGGTACAGGATTGTGTACTTCATCGACCCAAAAGAGCAGATAAATATGCTCTGTGAAGCCCCTCTTCTGGCCAAAAGATATCACAGTAAAAATTATATTGGTATGTATGATCGCTGTGATCCGGTTGGACAGCAGAGCTCCATCCCCTCTGGTATGATGCTTGTTGGTATTCAAACTGATACAACAAACTTAGGCTTGTCTAACCCTAAAGTTAAACGGTCAAAAATGTTTTGTAAATAGTAAATCATTCATGAACCTGGATGTTTTTTTTAATCTTCATTACCCTGCACTTGTTGAGATTGAACTTTGGTAGCCATTTGTCAGATTATACTTTGTCAAGGTCAATNTTATCCACGCCTAGTATCGGCCGTCAGTGCAACAACACATCCCACACACTATAGAGCCTCCGCTCGTCAGTCATGTGGACAGGTTCGCCTCTAGTGTGGAGGCCGCCCGCTGCTGCCGCTTGACGTCTGCGTCAGCGGCCTCGTACTAGTAAATAATTGTAGGTTGTCAATAACTGCGTCCACAAATGGAGAATCAAGTTCGCTGGGTGACACGTGTTTCCGTTGACAGTGTGACGGGCAGAATCGCTTTTCCAAACAACTACAAAAACTCTTGCACTGACGTCACACTGCAGGTCAAACGACGCTACGTTCAAATTTTGTGTACGAGAATTAGATGCGGGAAATGCGCTCTACCTGTGCTTCTGGCGTTGAAGTGAAGACAGATGCGTATCACCACCATACACAGTAAGGTGAGGTCAGGTACTAAGGGTTCCGGTAGTATAGTCAGGTTCGTTCTCTACACACAGTCGAGAATTTCGGGTTCGAATCCCGGGCGGGACCGAAATGGTTGGGCACGTTTCCTTTACCTTAATGACTGTTGTATCCTGGGCGGGGTCAGTATTTAAGCTTGGGGAGGGAGAGGAGAGGGAGAGGGGGATACCTCGATATAAGCCTACATGTATGAATACACTGGCTTCCTGTCCCCCGACACAATGAATTATTATTATTATTATTATTATTATATTATTATTATTATTATTATTATTATTATTATTATTATTATTATTATGTACAACACCAAAGAGGGAGAGTGAAGGCGTGAGGTGTTGTACAACACACAGTGAGGTGAAGGCAGATGTGTACAACTCACAGTGATGTGAAGGCAGGTGTGTACAACACACACAGAGATGAAGTCAGATGGAGACCAACAGGGTTGTTATAACAGAATCTAATCCATCAACCAGTCAAGGATACAAAACACCGTTATCCCCCCTAGGCTTCACCCACTAGTAATACCTGTGTCATTCAGTGCCTCGCCACCCACAAGCCAGGGGTGTGATTTTACCCAGAGATAAGAGGAGGCGCCACCTACTCCTAATACCTACGCAGGACGGTTCGACAAAGGTGTTTTTTTTCAGATTGTCAAAACCGTATTTATCATTGAGTTAGGATATATTAGTTTAGCCTAGGTTATGTTGGGTAAGGTTAGATAGGCTATACAATGTGATGTCGAAGGTTATTGTGTATGACTTGTATATTCTCTTCAAGAGTGCCACAGGTTTAAGCCTATTGTATCTTGCCAGAGGTCCTGAAGATTTTTATTATCACTCTTCATGTATGTGACAACTTACTAAAGCCTAAACTTGTACAAATTTATTATATTTATCGCGATATATATATGTACGTTAAATTTGTTTATTCGGTGAAAATAAAACCATACGCGCAAGTTTCTCTTCATATATATATATATATATATATATATATATATATATATATATATATATATATATATATATATATATATATATATATATATATATCTTATGCTACTGCTAAATAAGAAACACTGGGGCAGCTTAGCACGACGCCATAGACAACATATAATGATTTTATATAATCAACAATTTCCATGAAAAACTACTAAACTGGACATACAAACTTCAGGTGTAACTAGTAGGCCTACGAGTCCAGGAGGCTGGATCAGCCAGGGAGATGATAACCAGTCGAGATAACATACCGGTACCTGACCTCAGCTGAGAGGATGACCAGACCTAATACCACACCTGACCTCACCTGGGTACGTACCCGCCTCACTCGTGGGCTGATACCTGACCTCACCTGGGTACGTACCCGCCTCACCCGTCGGCTGATACTTGACCTCACCTGGGCACGTACCCGCCTCACCCGTCGACTGATACCTGACCTCACCCGTGGGCTGATACCTGACCTCACCCGTGGGCTGATACCTGACCTTACCTGGGCACGTACCCGCCTCACCCGTGGGCTGATACCTGACCTTACCTGGGCACGTACCCGCCTCACCCGTGGGCTGATACCTGACCTTACCTGGGCACGTACCCGCCTCACCCGTGGGCTGATACCTGACCTCACCTGTACACACCCGCCTCACCCGTGGGCTGATGTGTCAGCGAGGGCGTAAAAGTGTACCTGTGTCCCTTCCCTCGTATTTGCTCAGTCGTCGAGAGAGGAACTACGGTTGCAGTAAGCTTCTAGAGACTTACACTCTAGGATAAAAATATTTACATATATTTATCTTGATTCACCTGAGAACCACCATCTCTAGTGGCCTCGACGGAGACAGGAAGTTGGCAGCTTGTCAAAGGTACCCCCAGGTACACACAGATATAAACATATAACAATTTATTTAAGTGAACTTATAATCATTATATTCTTGATATAAAATTTGTATTTTCAAGAATATCATTATAGTTTTATTATGACACGCTATTAGTTAAGGAAGAGTGAAAATCCTAATGTGTTTACATACTTGAATCAATATACAATTTCACCTACATCATCATCCGTGCCATACTCCCAGTAATGTTTAACTCCTGATGCTCAGGTACCGCCACCTGAAACATTTTGTTTCTGACTCAGTAAGTGAAATAAGTTTTTGGCATACATGCTTGTAGAACGTCACCTAACAAATGACTATCACATGCAGACGCAGCTGAAACTACGTTTTAAGGATTGTTTCACCACAATAGCTCTCTTGCCAATCAAATAAACGATTCAAGAAATTAATAAGATTTATAAAACAAAAAAGTTGCTGTACTTTTATCGCGCGGACAAAAAAAGAAAAACATTCTTCTTGTCCAGCAGGCCCTGGCTGGCCCCGGCCACTCTGCCAGCTGCTGGTAGCCACCACCACCATACTTAGCAACTAGTGGTGATCACTGGCCGCCAGCTTCAAGCACCATTGACATCAAGAGTTGAGTTATGCTGTCCTTTTTCCTGATTAAACTATCGTACTGAAGTGCCCTCTCCTAACCATTCGACTGGCGAAAGTGACGTAGTGTCCCGTTTTATGTTTTGGGTCCTCTGGTAGGCTAGGAGAGGACACTTTAAATTGAAGGTTTTCTTGACGTTGGGAAACAATAGGAGGACGGGCTGCCTAACCTTCCAAAGGAACCAAAACAGAAAACGGGATAGTATGTCAATTTCGCGAGCATTGCTAGTACGACGATATATAAACATATATATTTATATATATATATAAATATATATATATATATAATACATATTTGTTATTTAGTTTTATTTAATATTTGAGTTTTTATAAGATTTTGATTAGTATTTTATAATTGTAGCTTATTCTGTTTGTATTTTTATACATTTTTTGTAGATTTGTAGTCAGGATATGAATATTTGTTATAGTATTTAGTATCTATGTGGGAGCTATCAAGTCTCACTCCAGTTGGTCACTTCACGTAAGTTTAATAGTATGGTTTGTTGTAGATATAAAATTCTTGTTGTAATTTAATGTTTTTTGAATTAGCTTTTATCTATGTGACAGTTAATAAGTTTTATTTGTATTGATCACTTTAAGTAAGCTTAAGTGTTTTGTTTTTTAATAATTTTCCTTTCTTTGATAGGCAGTCATATTCAGTATGAGTTCTTTGTTTACCAGTTATTTGATTGTGACTTCTATTTAATTCTTTTAGATCTGATGATGAATACAAGAAGTATTCGAAACGTTATGCATTTTAAGGTAAAGAATCTGAAACAAGATGTTCAGTATATCCCTGGTTTTCCTATTTATCTTAATATATATATATATATATATATATATATATATATATATATATATATATATATATATAGCAAGTGCTGTGTTGCTTACAATGAACAAGTGCTGTGTTACTTACAGATATCAACAGAACAATTGTTGTACACGAAATTGCCTAAAATAATTTTGAATGATTGGCCTCGAAGCTGATTGCTCATGTTAACATAGATTCATAGGATAAAAAGTAGCAAAATTTTCAGACGAGAGGGAGACAGATATAGATATATATATATATATATATAATATATATATATATATATATATATATATATATATATATATATATATAAATGATGTTCCCCCTCTTCTCGGTGCATATACACTGAGAATATACTTTAGTCGTGGACTATGTTCAGGCTTAAAGTATAGTTGCTAGGCAGTCAGTTAGATATTGTGATGGCTTTAATAACCCTCTACAGGTTGATAGGCCTTAAGCCCAACTCTCATAAAAGAAATTATCGATTGCCGGAGTCACAAACTGAAGAGAAGTAATGTGACTGGACTGTGTAGTTTAACAAAATCCACTAAATGTATTTCCTTCGCTAATCAATCAAGGAAAATGTGCCGCTACCGGACAGCTGCTTCCTTTACATGAACACAGCAATTTCGACGCTCGGTTAACCCGAAATAACCGAAATTATCAAACTTGGTTTGTCAAGAAAATTGGTAACCGAAATACAGTTTCTTCAACAGTGATGATAATGGCCTCAGTAATTGCAGCAACTTCATCATGATAGAACTTGACTCCCCACGCCAACTTCAACACGAGAGAACGGAACTCCTCACATACTTGGTCTTCCCAGCCACACAGTGAACACTCTCTTGGCCAGCGTAACGGTGCTTGCTAAGCCGCTATTGGAGAAATAACACGAGAGATAACAATCATTTTTTTTCCACATTTTAATGACCTTTGCAAATCCTTGAGTTTGTCTTTCGACGTCATAATAAAAGAGGGGGAGGAATGAGTTGCATTTCTAGTTTTGGTTCACTAAAACTGGATTTCTGGATCTATTTGCGGATGCTGCTTACATTGAAAACGTACTGTATTGCTTACAACGAACATGTTTAAAACGAACACGTATTGTGTCACTTACAGCGAACAAGTGCTGTGTTGTTCGCAGCAAACAAGTGCTGTGTTGTTCGCAGCAAACAAGTGCTGTTTTGCTTACAATGAACAAGTGCTGTGTTACTTACAGATATCAACAGAACAATTGTTGTACACGAAATTGCCTAAAATAATTTTTGAATGATTGGCCTCGAAGCTGATTGCTCATGTTAACATAGATTCATAGGATAAAAAGTAGCAAAATTTTCAAACGAGAGGGAGACAAAGAGAGAGAGAGAGAGAGAGAGAGAGAGAGAGAGAGAGAGCGAGAGAGAGAGAGAGAGAGAGAGAGAGAGAGAGAGAGAGAGAGAGAGAGAGAGAGAGAGAGAGAGAGAGAGAGAGAGAGAGAGAGAGAGAGAGAGAGAGAGAGTGCTTTTTTGAAAAACAGCGCCATCTGTTGGACGTAAGATCAACACACGCTGTAATCTTCGAAAGTTCTTCACCGATTGCTTTGAAATTTTGACACAACGTTCCATTCGAATACCCACATGTTTTAATATAGCTACTATATAGATGCCACACCTGTGACAGGTAAAAACATGTTTGAAAAAATGGCGCCATCTGTTATCTTGAGATGATTTCGGGACTTAGCGTCCCCGCGGCCCAATTTTCGACCAGGCCTCCTTTTCTGGCCTGTTGCACGTAAGAGCTGTTGCACTTAAGAGCAACACACACTATACTAAATATGCTACAATTCCTTTTCAATGTTTCCGAATGCATTGATAAATTGAATTTTCGTAGATTTCGATTTATTTTCAGTTTGATTTAATTATTTTGTGTGACATTGCGTTGGAATTGAGCTGTGTTGTTTACCATACCGTTCATTTCGTGAGTATACTTTAATTTTATATTTTTTAATTTAGTTTTTTTTATTTTTTTCTTATATTTCAGTGATGGGAACATCATATCATTTGACAAACCGTCCTCGCAAATTCGTATAGTCAATATTGACTTATTAAGTATGTGCATAGGTGACATACTAAACATAATAGCTTCCCTTGAAAAGCTTCATAGAAAACACCGACCTTACCTAACCTACTTAGTATGTTAAGATAAGCATCTAATTGCTTCATAATTACAATTATTACCTAACCTATACCTATAATAGGTTAAGTAACAATTGTAATTACGAAACTATAAGATGCTTATTTTAACATACTAAGTGAGTGCAATGGTGAGCCCGTAACTTACCTGGCACAGGAGCAGGACAGGTAGCACGGGCTATGGAGACCCATAGCGGCTTACTTACCTGGGCGGCCGCTGGGCTGGGCTGTGAGCGGCCGCTTGTTGTTGTTGTTAAAGATTCGCTACTTAGAACAAAAAGTTCCAAGTAGCACGGGCTATAGTGAGCCCGTAGACTGGCCGCTGTTTCCTTCTTCTCTTTAACAAGCTCTTTGTTGTCATTTTCTGTGTTACGATGAAACTATGTAAACACGCCTCAAACGTAACCTGCAGAAAGTTCAGTTCGTTATAATATCAACTGAGATTTTCTCACTAACAGACGCGGACCTGCATTCCTCCAGAAGATCGGCGGAAAAATCCCTCTTATTCGTTGCTATTAAAACTGCATGTTCAAGCAGAACACTCTGATTCGAAGGTGCGTGCAGGCGAGGCCCAACGCAAGCATTTGGCCAAACAAGACGAAGGTAACAAAAATTTAGCTATCCATAGTCGTACACGTATCAATAATTTCTCAAGTAGTGTGTGTGGTTCTTGCTTGCACTTGGCCCACACGCAACCTTCCGCGTTCAAGTCCTTCGCTTCAGTCCTGGTAAACAGTGTCACATAAGGTGTCTATGTAGCGGCCAGCAACACCAAAGAAAACGATACCTGAGAACGCGTTTATCATTAACTCTACTAGCTGCATCCGTGTCATTCTTATAATATCAGATTTACGTCGAGGCCACTAACCCTTGTGGCCTCGACGAGGATAGGAAGCCGGAGGCTTGTCGAAGGTCCCACCCCATTTGTTTTGATGATCTCTTCTATGTATATTTTAAAACTCAACACAGTTTTGGCAGTTACATGTCGGCGGGTAGGCGGTTCCATGGGTTAATAACCCTGTGGGTGGAAAAGCTTTCAGTCCTACATTGTGGCTTGTTGAGCTTGAAACCCTTGCTCCTTGTTTGTGTTACATCTGACCTAAAGAAAATATCCGCATCAACATCCTCTAACTTGTTCAGTATTTTAAGTTCAGTCTGCCCGAAACGCTTTGCGTAATAGTGGCTTTAGGCATTGTATGTACTAGCTCTATCTATAAATTTATCAATTTTTGTAAAACCTCTTGTATGTATGTACTTTACCTGAATAAACATTTATTTATTTATTTCATTTATTAAAAGTTTCAATGGGATCCATCTTGTCATGCCTAGTTTGCAATGTTGTTAGCCCTGTGGCCCTCAACCGTTCATGCAGATCGGCGTTCATTCCCCGACCGTCCACAAGTGGTTGGGCACCATTCCTTTCCCACCGTCCCATCCCAAATCCTTATCTTGACCCCTTCCCAGTGCTATATAGTCGTAATGGCTTGGCGCTTTCCCTTGATAATTACTTACTTCCTTCACAATACACTACTTGTTTCTGAATCTCATATGTCGTTTATCTACTGGAAGCGAAATATGGATACAGTGCAAGGATTTCAGGTAATTTATCCATGGTAATAAGATAGGTTGCCATATCATACAGACGGGTTCGAATCCCGGGCGGGACCGAAATGGTTAGGCACACTACCTTTCATCTAATGCTCCTGTTCACTTAGCAGTGAGTAAGTATTCAGGAGTTAATCAACTTGCTGTGGGGCTGAATCCTGGGCAGGGTCAGTAATTCAGCCTTGGGTGGGTGAGGGGGAGGGATACATCAATATAAATCTACCGTGTATGAAAACACTCTGGCTTCCTGTCCCCCGACATCATGAATTATGATTTATAGGTCAGGGGGTTACACATAAAATGAAGCCACTATATAATATTATTTTTTATTTTTTAAATAAAAATTATTATATAGTTCTGCTGAGAGTTTGCATTTGGTCAGATGTACTTGATAGTGCCGCTCTCAGAGGTACTGGTCGCCGAGCCTAAGTCTGGAAGCAGTAACATCTACAGGTATCTTGACTTTATTGAATGGCCCAGAAATATATGGCTCTTCCTGCACAATTATAATTATAGACAAAAATAACTGCTGTGAATTTCACTGTCTTAGGTCTGCTTATACAAAATGTCTTATTTCTGCCGCTAGAGTTTTTTAGTAGTTTCAATTGAAAAGTTTAGATGCCCGAAACGCTGCGCGTACTAGTGGCTTTACAAGAATGTAATTACTATGCTATGTATCCTGACAATCCCAATGTACCTTCTTGTATATATATGTAAATAAATAAATAAATGCCACAGTTAGCCATTACAGTTTAGTTTTCTGTTAAAAGAAACAGGATGTAGAAGAAAACGTGGTAGGCTAGAGAGAGGAAGGCCAGCAAGACGTACCCCGGGTGGCGCAGACGGCGAGGAGCACCCTGACGTATGTCTCGCTGTCAGCGGGGTAGTCCATCTGCGGCGTTAGTGACGTCACAATGCTTCTGCTGGACTTGATGGTCCCTGTTCTTTGCTTTTGAACAATAAATATAACGTCAGGCAGCGGTTCTCGTTCACAACTTGTCGTATATATGTTGGGTTATGTCCTCCTTTTGCTGTATGCTTAATTTTCGAAATCAGAAATAGCGACGATGTTAATAAATGCTCGCAAATTTCACTGCATGACATGTGTTATACATACGCAGGAATTTCCAGTATATATTATCTAAAAAAATATGTATTTCATCATAATAATCACTCATATAATATACTTAAGTAAATCTTGAAGCCTTATTTCTTTTTAATTTGACCTATTTAATGTAAAATAATGCCAAAGGTGCAAAGCGTCTTCCAAGATTTAAAAAATCAATGGCGGAGCAAGCAAAATGAGGCAGGTGTTGTCACTATGTTATTTTTTCAAATACTCAAACCATCTCACAATTTATATTGACAGGTTGTTGCACTAATTATTAACACAGCAATAAAACGACGACTAATTCTGACCTGTCTAAAGCTATTTTCGGAGGATAAATGGATAAATTCCCGGTCTGAGTCTGCAATTCATCTAAAGGCAGTCTCGAAGTCGCTTTCCTGCATTGGTGGTTAACAGAATTTCATAATTTCGGGTGTTGCGAGGGATAAAACTGCTAAGATTCGCGAGAATTTGCACGGACTCTGAACGGTGTTGCCACCTGCAGCCGACATTGCCCGGTCGGTTTTACAACGGACACCATTACTTACGACACGGACAATTTCTCCTAAGGCCTACCAGCGGGAACAGTAGTCCCACTGGCTCACCGTCGTTTTCAGTGGCGTGGCGTCGAAGGGATATCTAAAGCAGATAAGATACGGGACGCATTGGCTTCATCCGCCTGGGTACGAAAGTGGGCGGTATCGTGTGTGATGCTCCTCCCATCTGGCCTGGAGTGGAGAGCGGTGTGGCGAGTGTAGTGCTTGATGGTGTCCAGCCCGGCCTCTCTCACCTGCATTGTATTCCACTCTTCAGAAGGCAACCTTAAACACAAACTGTGACTCATCAAAGCAAAATACTGAATTGTGATTGTAGTCTACACCTTGGACTACTGTAGTTAAGAAATGTCTCAAAGGTTATTGGAAATACAATAGGTTGCTGGGTACGGACGGATACATTAACATGCATCGTTTTAAAATATAGTTCAGGAATTGTCATTAATATATTGTTTTCTATACGCCAAATGGCTCGCCTTCCCCACGATGCCACTCGCAACAGTTACCTAGCTCCCGAGTAGCTTTCTACTATTAGGTGAACAGAGGCAGCAGGTGTAATGAGATAAACGTCTCTGTTCTGGTCAGAAATCGAACTCTGGACCTTTCGATTGTGACCCGACTGCGCTGACCACTACAATTATACATGCAATAATATACAAATAATAATCTAAATAATTCAATAAGACATTAAAAATTGGCGTGAGATATTCTACTTATCTCAGGTGGAGAGCGATGAAGACAGGAACACCAAGTGAATAACTCCTAAGATGGAACCGTCCCCACCCACACACACACATTTATATATATAGTACATAGATATATGTATACTCGAAACGCTGTGCGTATTAGTGACTTTAGACATAGTATATACTAGCACCGAATAGAAATACAACATTCTGTTTGTAACTCAATACGTATGTTTGTTCTTTTACCTAAATAAACTATTTATTTATTGTTATTTATATATGCTTTGTCTTATTAATGACCAGATATTAGGAGTAAATTACTTATAAAGTACCTTACGGGTTTGCAGGAATACAAACAGACAATCTATCCAGCTGTGATGGAGTTAGGCCTCCCACACTGAGTGCTGTGGTTCGTCAGCGGTTCCACTAGAAGCAAGTGCTAAAGCCTATCCGTCTCTGGTAGATCGTGTGTTCTACGTTCAGAACAAACATATACTTGTTGGTTGGTCAGTAAACTATTGTGGTGGCCTTAATAACCCTCTCGAGTCTAAAGGTTAATAATAGCAGCAATTATTATTATTATATAGGGGGGGCATAATGAGTCACAGTAATCACCGCGAGACACAAGCTCCAGGTAGATACATCTGCTCTCTGTAGTGGGTGTCCTCTCTCTGTGTTATAATGTTGTGTTTGTCACATCATTTTTCTGTATGGTCATATTGTACAGTATACTGTATGTAGAGCTGGGAGATATTAAATACACTTATAGAACACTGAGGAACTCGGTCAGATCATTTTGGAGTGGGTTCGCTTGGGCGTGGTCTAAACGACGACGTCCCTCAGATGGATTTCCCATCTGTTTCCAGTAACAAAATGGAAACTCCCTGCGCGGACGCGGACGGAGAGAGCTGTATATACTAGCTCTAGCTAAAAATCTATCAATTTTTGTATAACCTCTTGTATGTATGTACTTTACCTGAATAAACATTTGAATTTGAATTTTGAATAGATTACACTTAACTCAAAATGTATTTCTCTTTGTGGTGTTCTTAATTTGAATGAAAATTAGTAGCATTAGAAACATAATAAAAGCAAGAATAATAGTTATAGTAATAGTTGGATTATTTGAAGCCTAGGTTAGACATGCAGTTGGTGGGATTTAATCGAATGATCCTGACAAGGGCCAAAAGACCTTATATGCTGTTATGTAATAATAATAATATAATCAGCTAGAGTAGCACTGGCAACAACGATAATAATATAAGCAGTAGTATTATTACTGGTAAGAGAAATAGCAGCAGCAGTAGTAGTAGTAAAATAAATAGGTGTAGAAGTAGTAATGAGAAAATGTCCTTCTTGTGAGAACTGTTTACCCAGGTATAGGTATAAAGCAACATAACGTCTACTCTACGACAGCACTTATATAATTTTTTAATTTTCCAGATTTTGTAATATATATTTTGTATTGGGTTCCTTTATAATGGAGTGAGCTTTCTAATAGAGTGACACCCTAAAACTGTATCAGAGTTGGCACTCTACAAACTCTCGAACTGTGAATTCATTTGAACTTGCAGTTGCCATTGCACCTTTAAATTATCTATTGTTATGCAGGATATGTTCACATATTTCTGACTAGATGTGTTCCCGGCGGTGCCTGGGTCTGTGTCTTTCTCTTCCCCCCCCCTCCTCCTGCTCTGCTCTCCCAGCCTTTTCCCCCATTTACCCCCCTTTTCACTTCTTTCCTCTTCTTGTAACTTCAGTACAGACGCTTTGGATTTACCACTACTCTTCAACATCAAGAATGTAGCACTCGGTATGTACAGTTCTAATCGACCCCAAGACACTACACCTTCGACACAGAGCAGACAGCAGACTTCCACCGCATCGAGCTACAACGCTCTCGCTCCCCATCGAGTTTAGACACTCACAATTCCCCATCGAGGCCGCCATGCTCTCCCGCACAGAGCTCAGCAACTCCGACCTCACTCAGCTCTCTGCTCTGCTCCAAGCTCTGTCTCAATGTCTACGACACTGCCAACAAACGACTACTGTAATCAAGACTACTAAATAAATATGAAACTCACTAAACACTGTGTATCTAATCTACCCAACAGCGTAACAAAATCGTACGTTACACATATTAGCAAGATTAGGTATACACATCAATGTGCTGCTACCCTATTCTATATGAGATATTACACAGTGTAGATCAGGAACTAGCTATAGGTTCAACTATTATTCCCATCTCGCAGGATGGTTAATCATACATGGAATTAGGGGAGATAATACCTGCATTAATACAAAAACAAACCAGCTCTGAAAAATCGAACAGTTCTTTTTTGATAGGGAAGCAGCACATTGCTGTGTATACCTGAATTTGCTAATAACAAAAGAATAAAAGTAAATATTAAAATAATATAACAGGAGATATAAACAACGTATTTGTGAAAACAAATATACAAAATTTGGGCATCTTCGTGAAGACGCCCAAATATTTAAATATTTGTGATGTTCTGAAAGCATATTCTGGGTCCAGCAATAGTCCAAGACAGAGGTTATTCTGAAGTTATGAGTTTACTACGGTATATTATAAAGCGATGATTTAAAATATAAAAGTATATGCTGAAAATATTTTCTTTAAAGATATTGGTTTTCTGTAAATAGAATTCTTGGGTACACTAAAGTACAGAGACAATTCTATAACAAATGTTCCAGAGATGCATAAATATTTAATTCAAAATTATCTGCTACCAAAAATCTTAGCCAAATATCCCCATTTTGCTAACTATAGGTAGTAACTAAGTGATTGTAACCTATCCACCGCTGCCCACTGGATGGGGGGGGGGGGTTGGTGTGCAGGACAAACATATCAATTGTGACACTAGCTCTCCACATATGTGGTTTGATAGCCAGCAAGCCGTTGTGGCAACTCAAGAGTGTGTCACAACGGACAAAATACGTGGTACTGAAACGTGCGAGTCCACGCAACCGACCTAGGCATAGAGAACGTCATGTTTGTGAGTCGGTGCGTGTCATTGTACCCTGTATTTTGTCCGTTGGGCATTATAGCTTCAAAATGCGGCGTATTATTTGAGAGGTGTTGTCGTGAGGGTGGTGACGAGATTTTTACATTCCTTGACTAACTTAACGCTCTAAAACAAGTAAGTAGTAGCCTCTCCGGAGCTGAGTGGCAGCACTTTGTATCCTCTATAGCCTAGTCACACCCTCATAAATACTGTCAAGCAGTATCCTCCCCCGCGACAGCAGCCACAGAGTAAGGACTGACAATTTAAATGCAAGCTCAGCACACAGTATATCCTTTCACGACCAAAGATCACATTCCCTCCAAAACAAATCTACCACTTACGGGTTATTCATGCCCGTGCCTCCTCTTGGGTAGTTTAATCTTCACCAATCAATCAAATACAGAACATTGTGTCCACGCATGTGACAAACTCTGCGACACAAGATGGGTATATGGTTCATTATAAATTACATAAACTATAACTGGAAGATTGTAAGGTTCAGGATAATGATGGTTATGAACACAAATAAAAATCGCGATAACATGATGTTGGTGATATCATGTCAACAAAAATCGGACATTTGAAACACGCACCGCTCACCATACTAGCTGCATTGGCTATTACAATTTAACGCTATGAAATTAGATTCTGAATTCTATAACTTATTAAATTAAGAAATATAGAACTTTTAATAAACACATAAAAAAGATACGCGACAAAGGAGCAGTTATCCTGGCAGGAAAGGGAGACACGGACGGACCACCCACAAAAATTCCAGTCCGGGGACGATGCAGCAGCCGAAATCGTCTGGTCCTCACTTGGCAAACTTGCGCAAATTCGCTCAGTCAGGCAAACTCGTGCTAATCTCAGCGGCCGAGTTTATGGGATACTATTGAGCACCAATGCAGGAAAGCGACTTAGGGGAAGAACAGCAGAAGATGACGCTTACACCAAGAGACAAAGAGTCGTAGCGCTGCTTGGTATTGATTGATTGACTTTTCGAGAACCTCCAAGCTTTTTCGGTGTCCTGCTAATTAATTAACCCGTGGTGGAATAAAATATTAATGGTGCTGTATATTTTTCTTGAGTCTACAAGCAAATTTATCTTTGTTATCGCTGTCTTGCAGTCAATTAATTCAATTATCTCTTCTGTTGGCAAAGACATGAGAAAGTCCAGAGGAAAAAGAAGCAAATTTCTTCGATGATTTTGATTTTTCCAAAATGAAAATTCACTCTCTGTATTTTCCAGTATCTATTCGATGGCTATTTGAAAATCAAATCAAACAGTTTATGCCTAAAATATACAAAATAATAAATATATTACATACGGGTACGTATATCAACACTTTATAAGTTTATATGAACGGAAATCAATCTTTTGGTAATAACTGCAAATGAGTTAGTAAAGAGTGAGTTCATAAATAATTCCAATTCATTAAACTGGAATCTTTGAAGCTAAAATATATTAGGGATCTATGTAGGTGGGTGGGATGGGGGAAGGAAATCCCGCGTCAATCATCCCAACCTGACGTCATCAGGGGTGCAGATGGACTACCCGCTCAACAGCCGACCATAAGCCGCGAGGCTGGCAGCTGCTCTTCCATTTTCTCAAGCTTTAATAACAGAGAGTGTAACGTGTTGGTGAAGTTTGCACGGGTAACTTATCTATTATTACATTGTAATGTGGTCCGTACGAGAACATAGTTTCCCAGTACAAGGTCATGTTGAAGAATTATAAAAAAAAGGCAATGGATCTAAGAGATAAGCTTAAGAAGTTTTTTGTTTAGTTCATTTTTTTATTTATTTACTTATATACAAGAAGGTACATTGGGTTTATGAGAGTACATAGCATGTTTATACAATCTTGTAAAGCCACTAGCACGCATAGCATTTCGGGCTAATCCTTAATCCTAATTTTCTCACACACATCCCCCAGGAAGCAGCCCGTAGCTGCTGTCTAACTCCCAGGCACCTATTTACTGCTAGGTGAACAGTTGCATCAGGGTGAAAGAAACTCTGCCCATTTATTTCCGCCCCTGCCATGGATCGAACCCGGATCTTTAGGACTACGAACCCCGATGTTATTGTTAAAGATTTGCTACCCGGAACAAAGTTCCAAGTAGCACGGGCTATGGTGAGCCCGTACTACGAACCCCGAGCGCTGTCTACTCAGCCGACAGATTACTACGTAATCACAACAATTTATTTGTTTATTTATTTATTTGCATTTATTTATTTATTTATGTAATTGTTTTCTCATCCTAATATACCTTTCAAGAAGGTACATTAGGATAAGAAAATACAAACATTGGGGTTTGAGAGTAAAATTTGTATCAACACAACACGCACAGCGTTTCGGGCAGGTTCTTAAGCTAAACAATAAAGTTAACAGAATTTGAGCTAAAACGTAATAACTACATATCAAAATGATAAAATACATTATACTGATGAAGCTGAATATGTTAAGTACTAAACTGGGAGAGTGGGGGGGGGGGGTAGCACAAGGTGGGAAACTATGAGGTTGTAATTAGGTACTTTTTGGCTTTACTTTTGAGTAAAGTAGAGGATGGAATTTGTTTAATTCATTAGGGAGTGAGTTCCATACACTGGGTCCTTTTATTTACATGCTGCACAGATTTAGTGCAGAGATATATTTATTTCTGGTGTGGTGCTCATAGGTTTTATTTCATTTATCAATGAAGAGTTTCAGATCAGGATTGGTTTTAAACACGTAAATAGCACAAGAGAATGTGTGGAGTGAGTGTATGTTTGGCATGTTTAGGGATTTAAACAGAGTGGTTGTGTGTTGTCTGAAGACAAAGTTTGTTATAGTTCTGATAGCAGATTTTTGCTGGGTGAGGATGGGCTTGAGGTAATTTGTATTGGTTGAACCCCATGCACAGATACCGTATGTTAGATAGGGGTAGATAAGCGAGTAGTCGAGTGAAAGAAGTGTCTTTCACTCGACAAAAGGCTGGGAATTTGAGTTATGATCTCGTGGGAATATAATATCTGATTTTAGAGAATATGCCTTTTGATACTTTTTTGACTTTGTGTTGTACGTGGGTGCCGAAGTTTAGTGTCTTGTCTATGCATAGGCCAAGAAACTTTCCATCGTTTCTTATTGCTGATGTTAACATTGTCTGTCTGAAGTTGAATTTGGTTTGATGATTTACTTCAGTGCAGCACTTTTTCGTTTTACTGATTACAGGGTGGGTAAAGAGGGATAAAGAAGTGGGTAAAGAGGGATAAAGAAGGGCTTGAAAAGGGTGGAAAGAGATAGGATGTTGGCTGGAAAAGGGATTAAAAGAAACTACGTGACCTTGCAAAACGCTCTACGAGAACTCAACAGATGGTCAGAATAATGACAAATACTTATCAGCATTACAAAATGCAAGACCCTGGATATAGGGCATAATAATACACATAACCTCCTTGTAAAATTTAGATAATCTGATTACATCAAATATAATTACTTAATAGATACAGTATTTATATTTTTTTATAAAAGCGTTAATTATGTATGGGGGCATTCCCTAAGATTATGAGTGTACTAACTTGTAAATTTTTGGAATAATACCTAAAGCTACGACATGTAAGTTAAGTTATACATTACATACAATTAAAAAAATATAGAACAAATTAACAAAGATATACATTTTTTTTAGACTTATTTAATGTTGAAAGATGCATATTACTTTATTTTAGATTCTGTAACATTAGTGGTAACTATTATAATATATCATTTACTGTATTTTATATCAACAACAACAGCAAACACAATTAGCATAACTACGATGGAGAAATATATGAGATATATGGTTCTTGGTGAGGCAGATATATAAACATTTATCTGATGTTTATTAGGTGTTTCTTTATTTTTATTTTAAATTGGTTAAGAAAAGTACAGCTTTATATTACATTTAAGTAATTCAACAGTATAAAATCTTTTATTTCAGGACATTTATTCTTTGATTTAGTCGCAATCTTAGAGCTGATTTAAAGAGAAAAGGTCTTGTGAGATATAATCCACTTATGAAAGTTGTCCTGCTAATTGTTGCTGCGATCAAGTAAAAGACAACATGGCCTTATCAAGAATCAAATGAAACTTAATTAATTTGAGGGAAATGAACGTTTTTATTCAGCTGTACATGTCTCTGGTGCTCCTTCATCTTGACTACTGTATCCAAGCCTGGAGACCTCATCATCAAAGGGAAACTCCCGAAACGTTGTGCGTATTAGTGGCTCTAGGCATTGTATGTACTAGCTCTGTCTATAAATCCAACATTATGTTTGTAACTCATCCTCTATGCATGTACTTTTAACTAAATAAATATTTGATTTGATTTGATTTGGATGGAGACCTCGCCATCAAAGAGAACTGCCGAGTGGAAGTGTGGAGACAGTTCAACACAGAACAACAAAAATCATTCCAGAACTAATTCAACTCTCATTCTAGGGAAGGTTGAGGACCTTAGAACTAACAACGCTACGAACCAGACATGTCTGGGCTGATCACATCCAGGCCTTAAACCAACTGAACAAAGTTGGAAGATATAAATCCAGACTATTTTATTAAAAGGACCAATATTACACACAAGGGGCAACAGATCCCAATAAGGTAGATCCTCCCAGATCCTCAAACCCAATAAGCTTTAAGTAGGACAAATAAATAGTTTGATCTTTTTCACCCATAGGATAATAAAGCCATGGAATCGTCTATCCGCCAAAGTCGTAAATGCCAAGACACGTACAGTAATCCAGTTCAAAATACAACAGAAAAAGTCCTCAGGACTTTTTTTTGTTTTTTTAATGATAATTAAAAAAAAGTTATAATTTTATAACTGACATAGGCTTATATTCTTGACAAACGCGTCTCTTAGAGTACTGAACCCCTTATACAAATACAAAAATTAAGTTTTGATGCATAAATGTATTTTGATAACTATTTCCTCTACTGAAAAATATACATAAAATATATTGTTGTAGAGAAGCAACAGCTATTTTATTACGAGAGTCATCACGAGTAAAAAAAAAATATATATATATATCTCTTGCGCGATGCTCTTATTACAATCCTGTGCTTCTCAGCGGCTCCTGAGTGACAACATTACGGTGTCTATTATCTCGGCTAATCGAGTTTGACTGTTGCGGAGAGTGGGTGTTGAACTTGTAAGAGACGAAAATAGCTGACTGGAGCTTCATCTTCCTTCACCGGTTTTGTTCATACCAAGGCAAGGGAAAGTTAGAGTGTGAGAGACACGTTGCCAGGTGCGTGAAGCGGGTCCTCCTCCCCGGGAACACTGGGTGAGGGCAGGTCCGTCAAACGCCCACTTGGCACCAGACCAACATACGAATATGACGCTATATACACACACACATACAGTTGGATGTCACCAATATTGATGACGAACTAGAAGCTCTCATATATATATTTATCCTGTGATAAGATCATACGCTGACATTATAGATCTAAATAATGAAGACTGTAATTGCTGGACATTTTTGTTTTTTCTCTCCTGGGCAACACATGGCAGAGCTGGGCACACCCATGTCTTATGTCCGGTGTTTGATTGGCTGATTTGTCTAATTAGTTATGTCGTTATAAAGTCAAAGGTCATTGGCATTGTCCAGTACTGTGCGGCATGATTTTGTCTATACGGCACTTTAATTAAGTTATTTACCATCCAAATTGTATAATAATTTCTCCTAGAGTTCAGCATAATATTTTCCAATCAGATTTAGGTTATGTCTGGTAAACAGACATAAGCTAAAATGAACTAGTTATTGTGTAGACTCTTTGTGAACAGTGCCACTTGTACAGTAGGTAAGTGTACACTTGTTCAGAAGTAAGTGGCCTTTTTCTTTCTCAAACTATTTTATACAATGGTTAATTTCATTTGCCATAAAAGCATTAATTATAACAGATCTTAACTACACCAAATTGGACTTTTTCCTCTTTTATTATAACCTTAGCTCAATGGTGAACTCAGCAAATGGGGATTTCCTAGCACATCCTCCTAAAGTGAAAGTGCTTAGTGAGTAAATCAGTAGGAGCTGTGAGGAGGATTCGAACCTATGCATTAGGTTCATGCATTAGGTTCATGCACGCGAATCCAGACAAACGCTCTAGACCACTGTACCACAACACTCAAAAACATTGCAACCTGGGATTCAACCGAATCCTCCAGGGTTCCTGAGGTTTCTGCAGAAACCTAATCAGGGTTTCACACAATGCCTCCATGCACTCTGGCTTGTAGTCTAAGAAATCTACCACCTATATTTTTCTAAAAAAAAAAAAAATACATTAATGTAATGTTTCAATGAGAAAATCAGTAGGGAAAAAATCAATAGTTTTCTCATTGATTCATCATGTTAATGTGATTTCTTTGTGCATTTGAAGAGAAGTACAGGATGTAGAAGTCCTAGACTACAAGCCAGAGTACATGGGGGGGGGGGAGCATTGTGTGAAATCCTGATTAGGCTTCAGTGGAAGCCTCGGGTACTCTCGAGGATTCAGTTGAATCCTAGGTTGCAATACTTTTGACCATGGCGTGGTGTAGTGGACTAGAGTGTTTGCTAGTGCATAGGTTTGAATCCTCCTCATGGCTCCAACTGATTTTCTTATTGATACATCACATTAATGCTGTGCACTACTTATTGCAATGATGGGGTTGAAAGTAAAAATATGATGTGATGGATCATCAAAAGAGTAGACTTTTTTTATTACTGAATTGGGACACACCAGAAAAGTTCTTACATCTGTGTTGCTAGTAGGCCTAACCATCATAGGCCTAACCTAACCATCCTAGGCCTAATACATGCTATGCGAATCCTAATATAGTATATATATACTATATTATATCTGTGAATATTTAAGTTTGGTTTTTAGCTTCATTTTTCTGGACTCGATAAGAAAACTAGTACAAAATGTGGCTTACTAGGGCTCCAGTGCTACATATTGGTACCAATGGTCGCATAGCTGCAAAAAATACTATAATTTCTGGAGTAAGGGTTGATATTTTCTTTGCAATTAGTACCAGTGGGGTAAAGTTGCTGGTATTTGGCCACTTCATGTAAGCAAATAGTGTTCAAACACGATTTAAAACAATCAAAATCTTAACAGAAAACCTCATTGGAATGAATTGCCGGATGTGACATCTAATAAATGACACCACACACGTCTATAAAAGTAATGCTGATATAGGTAGCTGGATATATAATGAGATAAGGTGAGACATCAGCCATTTGTATAGGAATTTATCCAGTTCAGTATACTTGTGTATATTATGATTTATCCATATTAATTCCTCCCTCTTCATTTCAGTAACATTAGGCAATACTGTACTTATATAATAACATACTGTACTTGATTCCTAGATGTTCAGCCCCTGGGAAGTCTAAACCAGTATCCCAAGATACTACACTACAGCATTCCATTAGGCTACCTTACCTTGAGGTTACCTTGATGAGTTTTCGGGGCTAAGCGTCCCCGCAGCCCGGTCGTCGACCAGACCTCCTGGTTGCTGGACTGGTCGACTAGGCTGTTGGACACGGCTGCTCACAGCCTGATGTATGAGTCACAGCCTGGTTGATCAGGTATCCTTTGGAGGTGATTGTCAAGTTCTCTCTTAAACACTGTGAGGGGTTGGACAGTTATGCCCCTTATGTGTAGGGTTGGACACATAAGCTGGATAGCAGTGTGTCCAGCTCCAGGGCTGGACACATTGCCAACCCAGGTGGCACATTAGCAATCCAGCAGGTTCAGACATTGGCATCCCAGGGGGGCCCAGACAATGGCATTCTAGGAGACTGGATACCAACTTTAGGTACCAAATGTTTGATGGCTTATTTCATGGGAACCACAGAGCCTTGGGCTCTGGTGTTACTGGTCATGGTGTTTTCATATTGTTTGGTGGCTTTATGTACTCTACTTGTTTTTGCTCCTTCCCTGCTCTTCTGTTCTCACTACTGTGTAGCACTTAAGGATACACAATGCTAACAATTATCCCAGAAAATAGTCTAAAATACTTACTCACCACCAGATGGCAGCCTAAGTGAACTGGAAATTGGCCAGCGAGCAACCCATTCATGGCTGAGACCAGGAGACAATGTACTAGCTCCCATAGAGGAGGAGGAAACAGGCCAGGGGGGTGAGGAGCTATTGAATGGGACACCAGAAAGAGGAATGTCATAAAATATAATGCTGTATTTTTGTGTCCCCCATTAGTTGCCCGATACTACAGTATCTCGCCATGAAGTCTTAGAAGAAGCCAGCTAGCTTTTCAGAAAACCATCCTGAAAAGAAAACAGAAAAGGATGGCCGGGGCTGGGCTGACCTGGGGATCTCCAGTGCTACAATATCATGTTGACATTTCAGGGATTATCGAGTATTAATTCTTTTGCAATTAAGTGTTGTTTTTTCTATCATGCCTCCAAACTAAATAATTTTTAAAATAGAACCTCATTTATAATTCTGTACTCCAGTTTGTTTGCATCAGTGCAGCAATACACTCCATCTATATTAATATTTTAATGTATACAAATGTTCATAAACTTTTTTTCCACCTTTTAGCACCCTTTACACCTCTTTTGATTTAATTTTGTTATAAAGTTTCATTTCACCAGCTTGATAAACCCCTATCACCTTGAGCAAGTTAGAGGTTACCATGAGGTGGTTTCGGGGCTTAGCGTCCCCGCGGCCTGGTCCTCGACCAGGCCTCCTAAAAAAAAAATTCTTGTTCCTTCATCCAACTGGGGCCTGACGGGTGAGTGGACAGCACTTGGGATTCGTAGTCCTAAGGTTCTGGGTTCGATCCCAGGCTGAGGCGGAAACAAATGGGCAGAGTTTCTTTCACCCTAATGCACCTGTTCACTTAGCAGTAAAATAGGTATCTGGGAGTTAGCTGCTATGGGCTGCTTCCTGGGGATGTGTAACAAAAAGAAAACCTGGTCAAGGACTGGGCTGCGGGAATGCTAAGCCATGAAATCATCTCAAGATAGCCTCAAGATAACTGTTTAATTTTGTCCAAGTTCCATTTTAATCTTTCTCTGTCTTCATTTGAATGGCTGGTTCATTGTGACTATAAATTTTCCTTCCTCCTCATTTTGTAATCTTGTAGCATATCTGAGATCTTCAGCCATCTTTTTCATCCCATTTGAAGTCACTATTAGGGAGCAATTCTCTCCATTCTTATACCCTTCAATTTTTCTGTAATCAGATAAAAATAAATTGTTGTACAGTATTATTGTATGAAAAGTACTTAAAAGTCGATCATTAAAGGAATATAATCATACTAATGCATGTTTTTTTTTCCAAACAGGGGAAAACAAAAGTGAAGTGGATTGCTACATCATAGGACTTTGAAACCAAGACCATTGATCAAATAGAAAATGAATATAATTTAACACGGTATTGTACTATGAAATAATCAAAAGTGGCTCAATAATAAACAAAATTATTTGAAATAGACAGCACTTATATACATTAATTCACTGACAAATGTTGATAGCAACGTTATAAACCTTGAAATAGCCGAGTGAATTAAAAGGCTGAAAGACTTGGCTGAAAACGCTGTACGAGAGGTTTATAGACTGGCTGGAGTATATACAACACACTAAACGGCTTAGGTAAGTACTACTGTATATTGTATCTAACAACCTGTTATAAGACTCACCTGTGTTTGAGTCATGTCATGTTCTGTGATCAATGAGATATTTTAACCCTGGATTATAGTAAAGTTGATTATTAGAACACAGGCCATGAAAAATGATAATCCTAAAAAGTATCTATATAATTCATCCGTCAGTTGAAATGTGTGTGGGCAGAGAGCTGCAATATAGTACCAAACAGTACAGTATTGTGAATTAGATATTTTAGGCCTATGAAATGTGAAACATTCTAGTCACCAGCTGTTTATCAGCAACTCTCATCTCCATCTGCAGTAGGCTTGTTTCTAATGGCTATAATGTATGGAGGAAAGTGTGTGTGTGTGTTTTTGGGTGTGGTTTTCTCTCGAGTTCGAGAGAAAATCGAGTTCTCTCTCGAGCACTGTGAGGGGTCGGACAGTTATGTCCCTTATGTGCAGACCAAATTGTTGCTTTTCTCCTTAATGTGCGGATTTAGTGTTCATCTGCAAGTACTTTTATGAAACTAGGTACAGCGTACATGTATGTGAAGAATTAGTAGTAATTGCGTGTATGTAGGTACAGAATACATCTCCATACAATACATAGAATTTGTATAATAACCTAATGTAGCAAGATATGTATCTCATTCATCATAATGAACTTGATAAATATGACAATACTCATGGCCCTCTCCCCCAGCCGAAACTTGAATCCTCCCTAGATTGGTGGTTATTCATACATTGGCTGAACACCGTCAATGGCTATCACATGTTTGGTGGGTCATTCTTTGGGATCTGTTGACCATTAAGATCTGATTTTAATAAGGTAGCATATTACTGAATATTTGGCATGTGTATTTGTGGTGGCAGTATGTGGCCACAGTTTATTACTCATAATTCACCTTTCTAGGTGACTACCCCCTGTGTTATCATATAGCTTAAGGACCATACATAAGCTTCAAACCAAAACAGAATAAATAAAATAAAACATGTGCCCTAATATTTGACAATCAAAAGAATTCTTTGTTTTTTTAATGAACATCATGCACAAATCTGTGGAAAACTGAATGTTTAATATTTATTCTAGCAGTTTTGTATCAGATGCTTTAATGTTTTAACATGCTCCTACAGTATATTCATAGGAGTTTCTGGCACTTTTCCTGATTTTATTCTATCCACTGGTGCTGGTTCTACAGTATGGTATAGTACTTTTTACTACCAGTGGATGGGTAATGGCAACTGACTGGACAACAGACAGCTATAGTTTACTGCTCTAGGGTATCAATCTAGGGCTCAGTAACACACTATTTCCCAGATTGAGACATTTTCTCCTAGGCTAATGCTGTGGTGTTCTTGTGGCGAAGGCATGGCCCATTTGGTTATACAGTATCTTCATCAGACTTTTTGCAAGTGGCAGTTGTTTGTCAATACGATATATATATAGACCCTTGGGAGTGCCTTTATTTTGCATTTCATTAACTCTAGATCCCTTCTTCCATTGTATGTTCTTTTATTGCAAATAAATATCCCAATTGTCATCTGTGAGCTTACCCCCAGGCATGTGCCTTTGGAAAGTGCATACAGTATGCAGCTTTAATCCACTTTTCTCTGACATGAGTATGACTGATTTTGGGGGCCTTATAATTTTAAGGTGCAAATGGGTGATGGCCTATAGTTTTCTTAGCCACATCCCGAGGCCTCATCTCGGATGCATATCCATAAGGCAACTTTTCTTTGTTTGGCCTCATTTCATTATCGAAGATTATGGAATATACTGTGCCTGATATCCCTGATCATCATTACCCTAATAATCATTACCTGATTATGAGATACAAAAAAGAGCAGTAAACTTGACCAACCAGAAAGTCAGATCAGCCAAAAGAAACTATGAATGAAAACTTGGCCAAAACAAAGAAAGATCCAAGATCATTCTATGCCTATATAAGAGGTAAAACCAAAAGAAAGGACTCGGTAGGACTCTTAGTAGATGATACTAACCAAACTATAATGGACGATAAATAGGCAGCACACTAAATTAGTATTTTACATCAATGTTCAAACTAGAAAGGTTAGATGACATCCCAGCACCCACACAAATGTTTGAAGGAGGGGAAGAGAATGAATTTAGGGATATACCCATAACATGCAAAATAATTAGAAAGAAAATGGACAAATTAAAAGACTCAAAAGCCCCAGGTGAGGATGGAATCCAATCCAAAGTCTTAAAGGAACTAGCAGAAGAACTATGTCTACCGCTGAAACTACTTTTCACAAAATCTCTGGACCAAGGGGTAGTCCCCCCCTAGATTAGAAATATGTAAATGTCACCCATATTTTAAAGAAAGGTAGAAAGAGCTCAGCAGAAAACTACTGTACTGGCAAATCAGCTTGACATCACACATCTGCAGGCTCATGGAGAGAATTCTCAGGGAGGAAATCATTCACCATCTTTCAGTGAACTGTTTTGTACACTCGACACAAAATGGGTTAAAAACAAATCCTGCCTTACAAACTTGCTCACATTTTTGGAAATGGTAATCCAGCTGTCAGATAAAGGCCATCCGGTGGATGTAGTATAGATGGATTTTGCTAAAGCCTTTGATAGGGTACCACATGAGATTGGCAAGGAAATTACAGGCCCATGGAATAACTGGTAAAATATTAGAATGGATAAAACAATAGTTGAAGGAAAGAAAACAAAGGATCATACTAATGGAAATGAATCGGAATGGAGAAATGTGATAAGTGGGGTATCACGGGGGTCCATTTTTGGGGCGTACCCTTTTTGTCATTTACATCAATGACATAGATGAGAATATTACAAAGCACATTGTCAAATTTGCAGATGACAAAGATTTATGGTAAAATGGGAAATGATAATGATATTAAAGCCTTACAAAGAGATCTACATGAACTCTTCAAATGGTCAGAAGACTTGGCAAATGCTTTTTAATATCGACAAATGCAAGACCATGCATGTGGGGCATAACAACCTACGCCACGACTACTATATTAATAGCATTACACTACAGCAGGACCTTAGACTTAAAATTCACCACTCGCCAAACGTTACACAACAGGTGGGAGCAGCAGTCAGAAAAGCTAACCAAACCTTTGGAATAATTAATCGTACTTTTGACTTTAAGGAAAAGAAGGTAATGATTCTACTGTATAGATTTATGGTGCACCCCCAATTTGAATTACTGTATCTAAGCATGGAGACCTAATTTTCAAAAGGACATATCTGCTCTGGAGAAAATGCAACATTGGCAACAAAAATAATTCCAGAGCTAAATCATTTCTCGTATCAGGAACGGTTGAGGGCCTCAGGGCTAACAACACTGCAAACCAGGCATGACAGGGAGGATCTCATTAAGCTTTTTACCCCTGCACTGCACACCTGTTTTTTGGCAAAAATTTCATGGTGCAGTTGTTAAGGACATATTTTTGTTTTTATATATGTTCATCTAATGTTAATGTCAAAATGTTTCCAAACACAATCATTTTCAATTCAAATCACAAAGAATGATGAAAATTGAAAACATTAAACAAGTGATGAAAACATTAAAAAAACTTAAAATATGGCCTAATTTAAAAAAAAAATCATGCAACCCTCAGAGCGCCTCAACCCTTTGTGCAGTGCAGTTGCTAAAATCCTGAACAAGTTAGAGGATGTTGCTCTGGACAATTTCTTCAAAAGGTCAGATGTACACAAATAAGCAATGCTTTCAAGCTCAACAAGCCACAATGTAGGACTAAGAACAGGAGATGCTTTTTTACTCAAAGGGTTATAAACCCATGGAACTGCTTATCCACCAATGCTGTAAATGCCAAAACTGTATTAGTTTTAAAATCTACTTGGAAAAAATAAAGGCGAATGGGGGGACATTCGACAAGCCTCCAACTTCTTGTCCTCGTTGAGGCCACTAGGGTTAGTGGCCCTCTGGTAAATCAGTTATTATCACCTCGGGTTTCATTTTCTCCATATATTGTTACTCCATGGTTAAAACCCAAATTATTATTCTATGTATGGTGGCATCTTTGCGAGGATGTGATTTATAAGGAAACTTTGGTTAGAAATAGAGCAATAAGTGAAATTAAACAACCCTTTTTAAAATGCCTTTAAAGCTCCCTTTTCCCCACCCATTAATCCTGGTCTGATAATAGGATAGGCTGGGCATAAGGTGCAGTTGTCAGGTTTCCTGACCTGGTGATCCAGTAGGACTGCCACCTGGTGGCAGCCAGGGTAATTGTTGGAGTGTTAATTGTTCATCACACACTTGGTGATCCTTGATTTGTCCAGAGTAGTTTGCAGGGAATGTTGAAAGATTTGAAAGAATTCTGTGTGTAGTACAAAGATATGAGATTTCTCTTCCCATTAATTACTTTATCTATTTCTAAGAACACATGAAAGCTTGCAATTACTGTATTTGTGTGTCTGGGGGTAAGGTCATAGCCTACCTTGTGACCTTGCGATGATTTTGGGGCTTAGGATCCCTGTGGCCTGGTCCTCGACCAGACCTCCTTTTTGTTACACACCCCTAGGAAGCAGCTGTCAAACTCCCAGGTACCTATTTACTGCTTGGTAACAGGGGCGTCAGGGTGAAAGAAATGATGCCCATTTGTTTCTGCCTCCTCAGGGGGTCGAACCCGGAACCTCAGCACTACGAATCAGAATCGCTGCCCACTCGGCGGTCACTTAATCAGCTCAGCTGAAATCAGGACATAGATAAAAAATTTTCTGACTGACAGACAGTTGGAGGCAATAATCGAAGACAATATATCTGACTGAAGGAGTGTTACTAGTAGAGTACCACAGGGTTCAGTTCTTGTACCAATAATGTTCATCTTCTACGTAAACGATCTACATACCAGAAGAAATGCAAAATTATATGAACATGCTTGCAGATAAGATACTGGGGAAGATAGGAGATGCAGACGATTGTAATGCCCTTCAAATTGATCTAGATAAAATAAGAGCTAGGAGCGACAAGTGGTAAATGGAATTCAGTGTGAATAAATGCCATATTATGGAATGTGGAATCGGAGAAAATACACCACACACAACTTACAATTTATGTGAAAAGGCATTACAGAACTCATAAAGAACGAGACCTATGGGTGGTTTTGGATAGTAAGCTGTCGCCAGAGGAACACACACAGAACCTTGTGAGAGGTGCGTATGCGTCGCTTTCCAACTTCAAACTTGCTTTTAATTATATGGATGGTGAAACACTAAAGAAACTGTTCGTGACTTTCGTGAGACCAAAATTGGAATATGCAGCAGTTGTATGGTGACCAAATCTCAAGAAGCACATAAACTGGAAAAGGTGCAGTGGCTTTCTACAAAATGGCTTCCGGAACTGAAAAACAAGAGTTACGAGGAGAGACTAGAGGTGTTAAACGTGCCAAAGCTAGAAGATAGAAGAAAAAGTGGAGATATGATCACCACTTACAAATACCAACAGGAATCGACCAAATTGTCATAGAGGAATTCATGAAATCAGGAACATAACAAACAAAGAGAACACAGATTCAAGCTAAAGAGACAAAGGTACCAAAACAAAATCTTAGAAAATTTTACTTTGCAAACAGAGTGGTAGATGGTTGGAACAAGCTACGTGAGAAGGGGGTGGAGGCCAAACCGTCAGGACTGTTGTTTAAAAGCGCCATACGACAAAGAGTACTGGGAAGATGGGACACCACCACACCACCTCTCATCACAGCGTTTTGGCAAGGAGAGACCCTCCTTGGCCCTCTTCCACCAATATGTACCCCAGGGCAAGCATATGCCCTGGAGTACATATTGCCCGAAATATGTCCTTGCAAGGACAAGGGTATTTTCCTTGCCGAGTCTTTGGGTCTCTTCCTCCTTCCCCCTCCCTCCTCTCTCTCTTTCACGCTTCCTCCTTCCCCTCTTGCTCCTATCCCCAGGTCTGCTTACCCTTTCTTTACTTGTTATATGTAGGGATGGAGTTGTAGCATGTGAGGTAGCGTAGGCTCCAGTGTAAACAGGAGGTAAGATGGGCCCTAACTCCACTCTTCTCCATCTCTTTCTCTCCTCTATCCTCCTATTCTCTTTTTCCTGCTATTCTCTCTCATTCCCCCTATTCTCTCTCTCCTATTCTCTCTCCTCTATTCTCTCTCCTCCTATTCTCTCTCCTCCTATTTTCTCTTTTCCTCATTCTCTTTCCTAAACCCTTTCCTTATTGTTCTCTGTCCCATTGCCTACTCGTTGTCTTTCCATTTCTTTCCTTATTATCTCATTTTCAGTCGTTATCCTAAGGCTGCAGGCTATGGCTGTAGGCTAAGGCTGTCTTCTTCCTTGCCCTTGTCTTTAGTGACTAGACAATACTGCTTTCATTACTTGGCCTTATGTTCGTTTTAAATGCCCTTTCCTTTCATGTCTATCTTTCCATGGCCGATTTGTCCTCCCACTCTCCTTTCCATGCCTGATTTGTCCTCCCACTCTCCTTTCCATGCCTGATTTGTCCTCCACTCTCCTTTCCATCCCTGATTTGTCCTCCCACTCTCCTTTCCATGCCTGATTTGTCCTCCCACTCTCCTTTCCATGCCTGATTTGTCCTCCCACTCTCCTTTCCATGCCTGATTTGTCCTCCCACTCTCCTTTCCATGCCTGATTTGTCCTCCCACTTTCCTTTCCATCCCTGATTTGTCCTCCCACTCTCCTTTCCATGTCTGATTTGTCCTCCCACTCTCCTTTCCATGCCTGATTTGTCCTCCCACTCTCCTTCCCATCCCTGACTTTCTCCTACTCCCCTTTCCATGCCCGACTTTCTCTCACTCCCCCTTCCATGCCTGACTTTCTCCCACTCCCCTTTCTCTCGTCGGGCGTGTTCCCCTCAGCGTGTGATCAGCAGGGGTTGCAGGCTTGCCACCGCCCAGCAACAAGTTGAATGTGGAGTGGTTGAGGGAGGGGCGTACTGGACTGGCCGGCCTTGCCAATGGCTCCAACAAATACCTTTCCCGTGTGTGAAAAAGTTTACTAATCATACTGTTGCTGAACAAAAGTGTTTTATATATATTTTGTGGACGAGATGTATTGTCCTTGTAGGGCTATTGTCTCAAGATGAGTGACATTGTTTCATAAAGTCGCACCTGGAGAAGTAAACAATTTAACTGAAAACCGGTTTATCTTAAGTCATCGTGAATTGTTTTTGTTTACGTTCGTGTATTTTCTCCGTGTGATTTATGGCGTGCGGCCTCGGCGCATTGTTGTGGAACGGTACTTGAAGGTACAGTACTTTATTGCAAAGGTATGTAATTTATAGTTTGGTACTTGTACACCTGCGTCGTCAGTGTGTGACTTGAGTTTATATCTGCAAATTGTCAACAGTTTGAGGATTAATTTTATACGTTGAATTGGGAACCTGAGCGTTGTTGGGGGAATGTGAGAGGGAGGATTGAGGGGAATACTGTAGTCGCCTGACAGGGAAAGGATTTCCTTCCCTCCCTCTAAGTTTAGCCCCTCGTTGTGTGTGTATTGATTTTCTGCAACACTGCGCTGAGGCTCCGCGTGCTCAGCAGCACTTGCAACACACGAGGGGGAGTGACTGCAATTGATATTTTTTCACAATTTTTGACGTTGCCGTTATACGTCGAGTGTATTGAGCCAGTGCCGTTTTGGACGCAGACGCCAGTGTTCGCTCGCCTATCTTAGGGATAATGTTGATTTATATTGTATTTGCTTTACATCGGTTTGAATGTTTCCTTTGTAAACTGTCCGAGAAATTTGTAAAAAAGTATATTACGAGAAATTTCATTTGAATTTCGTAAATAACAAAAAGTTGTGAAACAAAGTAACGGGTAGTTTTTCCAAGTTATTTAGTTTATTTTCTTTGAAATTTTGCAATGTGGCTTAGAATATTTTCTAGGGATCTACATTTCGTAAATCCACAACTTTTTTAATACTTCTTCGGTGTCCTATTTTTTGCATTCAGGGGACTTGGAACATGTTTCTGATAGTCAACATATATAGAGGTCGTTACATTTTATCAGGTATTTATTTTAATCATACGTAAGTCAACATTAGAATGAAGGCAACGGCAGAAAGCCTACTCGTGAACGCCATTGTGTATTGGCTTGAACATTAGTGTACCAGCTTTAAAATGTTCAAGCTGATTTGTTACAGGCCTAGATAAGGAGTCGACAGCCTTCAGGACAACCTCCCCAAGCTGTCTTAAGCGAAGGTCGAGGGGGAATAATAGCCATTTTTTTATACTTAGGAGACATTAGCAACAAATTACGCTTGCCATCCAGGGACCATATGTCTTACACCATGTTATGTTTATCTTTGGAAGGTCAGGCTTGTAGCATACAGTTCTGACTGTTCCCTCAATCCACCGCAAAAAGCTCCCTACAGTGCGTGGCTCAGTTGTTGTGCCTATAATCTTCGGAAACTGAATGTGTCTCTTAACCCTGATAAAACTGTTCACTATATTCCCCCTTGGAAAGATGTGGAGGTCTCTCTGTATTATACCCCCATCAGTGTTAAACAAATGTATAACACTGACATTTTGAGATGTATAACATTAGAAGCTATTGACAGTCATCTTCACATTCTCAAACCGACTGAATCCTATGCCTTTGCTGATGGCTCTGTGCAGTTAGGCACTGGTAGAACAGGTTGTGCATGTGCAGTGTATAAAGGGAATGAAATGATCATGTCTAGTACACAGAGATTGAACAACTGGGCTAGCACGACGCAGACCGAGCTAGTGGGCATTTATCTAGCCACTGAATACCTTAAGCTCAATGGTGGTGGAGTTATTTTCTGTGACTCTAAAAGTGCTCTGCAGTCCTTAAATAACCCATCACAATGTATATCGGACGTAGCTTGTAATATTAAATGGAATGTAATCTTTGCCAATGATAATAACTCTTGTATAAAATTTGTGTGGATCCCATCCCATGTTGGAGTTGGAAAACATGACTTCGTAGATCGATTGGCCAATGAGGCTTGCAGGAAAGAAAACATTGATTATGACTTTGGACTATCTAATGCAGTTATTAGAAACATACAAATTAAAGAAATTAATTCAGATTTAGAAGAACTAAGAAATGCCCAGAGACCTGAAAGCTGCAGTATTAAAAGTTATGACAAGTTTTGTAATAATAGGTATTTGTATGGTCGGCATAGTAGCCGAACCAGGCAATGTGATGTAGTCATTGCGCGAATTCGCCTTGGCTATAGACACATCTGGCAGGTTAGTGAGGCTGAGCCACTACCAGAATACTCAGATTATAAACTCTGTGATAAACCTTTAATGCACTCACTAGAACACTGCATTGATGAATGTGAAACCGTAAAGGACTTTAGACCTCCTGGCCTCTTGTACCACCAACTGTAACTATTTTATTGACTCAGGTGTCTGGACGACATCCTAACAATTTACCCAAATTTTGCTTATCCATTTTAAAGAATGAAGAACAATTTTTATGTATATTACTTCTAAGCTGCATCACCTATGAACCCATCCCTGCCCTTGTGTGGCAGTGCACAGTAGAAACTTGTTTTCACATATCCATATATTAAAACATTGATTGTAACCATGATATATATGTGCTTCAGCCTACAGTTTAGACCTATTGTCTTATGTATGACCTCTGTCCTGCGTGACAGTGAATACTAGCATTATCCTCACTTTAATCAGACTATCAAAATCCTCAGATTAGGCAAAATTGTAATTAATTTTGTCAATAAAGATGTTAATAATAATAACACCTGGTCTTCCCTTCACGAGAACCTCAGCCTCACATCACTTAAC
>WNGS01166226.1:6152028-6173454 GCA_020271785.1 Procambarus virginalis | reverse complement strand
CACTGTGAGTTGAGAGGTCTCGGAGTGGCGAGGCGTCACTAGTGGAGTCCCTCAGGGATCAGTCCTTGGACCTATACTGTTCTTGATATAAGTAAATGATCTCCCAGAAGGAATAGACTCGTTCCTCTCATTGTTTGCTGATGATGCCAAAATATGAGGAGGAATAAGAGCAGAAGAAGAAGATAGTATGAGGCTACAAGATGACCTGAGCAAACTGAAGGAATGGCCCAACAAATGGCTACTAAAGTTCAACCCAAGTAATGTAAGGTAATGAAACTAGGTGGAGGAAATAGGAGGTCAGACACACGATACCGATTGGGAGATGAAGTCCTTCACGAAACGGACAGAGACCAGACCAGAAGTTGATATCACGCCAAACCTGTCTTTTAAACCCACATCAAAAGAATAACATTGGCAGCGTATGCGAGGGCTGCTTAACACCAGAAAACTGCCTTCAGAAACCTGTGTAAGGAATCTTTCGAACCTTGTATACCACATATGAAAGACCAATCCTGGAGTAGGATTGGTCCCCACATGGAGCCCGTACCTTGTCAACAACAAGATGAAGCTGGAAAAAGTTCAGAGGAATGCCACTAGGCTAGTCCCAGAACTAAGAGGCATGAGTTACGAGGAAGGCTGCGGGAAATACACCCACGTCGCTGGAAGACAAAAGAGTAAGGGGAGACATGACCACCACATGCAAAATTCCCAGGGATGGACAGGGTAACAAGGATGGATTATTTAACACGGGTTGGTACACGCACAAGGGGACACAGGTGGACGGGGAATACCAATGAGACACCACGAGACATTAGAAAAAAACTGTTTCAGTGTCAGTAGTAAGTAGTTAGTAAAGGGAATTGCTGTAGGCAGTGATGAGGTGGAGGCTGACTCCATACATAGTTTTAAATGTAGATGTGATAGAGCCTATAGGCTCAGGAATTGTACACCAGTTGATTGACAGTTGAGAGGCGGAACCTAAGAGCCAGAGCTCAACCCCGGCAAGCACAACTAGGTGAGTCCCATAGGTGAGTACACACCAACAACACACTGTAAACATAGCGCCTCACGCAATGACTAGTCCCGTGACCACTAGTCTTCCATCATATCCGCATCGGGTTTTTTGCAACGTGGCTTGTGGGTGCTGGAGCAGCCTGAGCCATTGTTATCCCTGCTATTCTTTAGGTATCAAGTGCTTTGGGCACCGCATCAAGTGCCATCAAGACCGGGATTAGTGTCAAAATATCCTTAAATGCAAATGCAGAACGTTGACACTAGGGTGAACCTTGGCGAGGATGATATCATGCACTCCTCGTCTTAGCCAGCACGGGGAAAACTGAGGTATCTACACACGTTTGGCGCACTGACTAAGGAATTCTTACGTGCGTAGGGTGATAACTGCGTGCCGAGGGAAGACTTGTGTCAGGGTCGTCGCCGGGAACTCCTCCAGCAACACCTGTAGTTCGTGTACAACTTCCTCGTGGTAGTCTTACAGAGACCTGCCAGCTGAGCTTCCTGTTTATGCAGTCCTGGTGAAGTATGGAGCTCATGATGATTTGGGCTTCTTTGGGTGTGTTGTGATGTGCAGGGAACTCAGAATATATGTACTCAAGGGAGTCTTGTTGGTGTGTCATTCACATAATTTGGTGATTTATTATTTATCTTCTATGGCAGATGTTGAACATACGCCGAACACGTGCTGGTAATACACTGCCACTCTCACGGTGAACATCTTCCTAATGTTAATCATCCAATCTTCTGAAATCGTGTGAATTGGTAAGAAGATTATTGTAACGAAAATGGAGAGAATATTTGAACAAACAGCTAAGCGATGAACAGGATATAATGAGAGCATTTGTACAAACACGTCAGCGTTACGAACTTGCGAGTGTGTGCATAAGTCACATATTACAAACATCTGTAACTGAACATGCAAACGAATTTAGGTACAGGAAGTGGCTATCTAACACCATGTTGTCCCCAAGAACACGATCCGCCGTTCGTGTTTCGACCAGATCGCCAGCTTGGTCTGGTTACACCGTGTGGCGCCACGCTCAGTAACAAGGCCAAGTGTCATGAATAAATTATATCTTAATAAACAAACCCACACACATAAAAATAAAGGAAAAAACGAGTTTTTGGTTAGTCGGGACCCCTCATGAGGTGCTGACGTGGCAGGACTGGGTGAGAGGGAAGGTGAGGGAAGGTGAGGGAAGGTGAGGAAAGTATGGAAATCAGGAGGGAAGTGAAGAAGTAAAGCGTGGATCCTGAGCTAATATAAGACCTGAAGAATAAAGGAAAGGCGTTCCTGTCATAACATATGTGTGTTTGGTTACTTGGGTTTTTAGCCTCAGTATTGTGACATTCTCTGGAAATTATGTCTTCTTGCTTTATACATTAGAGCTTTCATACAAACATTGATGACGGTAGGAGCGCTCTTCCCACAACTCTCAGCAAAGTGTCCACAGTTGGCTTACAGGACTGCATAGCTGCCGCCCAGGGGCCAGATTCACGAAGCAGTTACGTACGTACTTACGAATGTTTTCTTTTTAGCATCTTCGTAGCGGCTACGTCGGTATTCAGGTAGGCATTTAAGAAGGAAAATCTTCGTAAGTACACCGCCTCAAACTAAGGACGCTCTGCACCATGCCGGGAAGGCTATGTAGCAGTAAGGCAGTGAGGTGAGGCAGCTACTTATTTGAGGAATGCTTACTTTATTTTATTTACCTTATAAGCTGAGGCAACTTATTTTATTTGAGGAATACTCAGCTGATTCCTCTACATTTAGCATGGAACAAATTTGTGTCCAAGACCTCTTCCTGTTACACAATTTGGCTGTGTGTAATAATCAGTAATTATCAAAAGAAGGCACCAAGCCGGGAAGGCTGTGTACCAGCATTGTGTGTAACAATAAACGAAATATTTTAACAGATAATGCACCTGTGAGTAAAACAAATCATGTCAGCTGTAAAAATATTGATCCAGTTATTTAAATAAATAATATAATGCAACAAATATTTATGGGTTGTTTAAACTATCATTTGTACTGTATATCCAAAGAAATGAAAAATTGAAACATCATGATCAATTTAATGAATGATACAAAAGAAATATGACTATTACATATCAACAAGAGATCTTAATGATCCATGGTTAATATGATTTAATATGGATAATACTGATAATAATACAAACTATAATTAAAAACCTTTATTACTGATTTGTTTTATTAAGAAGCTTAGGTATACACAGCAATGTGCTGCTACCCTATTCTGTATGAAGGACCACACAGTGTAGATCAATAACCAGCTACAAGTTCATCCAACATCCCCACCTCACAGGACGGCCAGTCATACGTGGAAACAGGAGAACATAGAATGTAAGGCTGATCTATTAGCCTCCACTGGCGAAATCTGGGTACAGCACAGGAATATCTTCCAATATTCCAGAGTGTATGAAGGTAATTACAGAGCTCAAAGTAGGGTATGGGGTCCATCACCGCCCACAGGTTGGGTATGGGGGCCCACCATTGCCCACAGGATGGGTATGGGGGCCCACCATTGCCCACAGGATGGGTATGGGGGCCCACCATTGCCCACAGGATGGGTATGGGGGCCCACCATTGCCTACAGGATGGGTATGGGGTCCACCACCGCCCACAGGATGGGTATGGGGCTCACCATCACCCACAGGATGGGTATGGGGGCCCACCATTGCCCACAGGATGGGTATGGGGCCCACCACCGCCCACAGGATGGGTATGGGGCCCACCATCGCCCACAGGATGGGTATGGGGGCCCACCATTGCCCACAGGATGGGTATGGGGTCCACCATCACCCACAGGATGGGTATGGGGTCCACAATCGCCCACAGGATGGGTATGGGGCCCACCATTGCCCACAGGATGGGTATGGGGTCCACCACCGCCCACAGGATGGGTATGGGGGCCCACCATTGCCCACAGGATGGGTATGGGGGCCCACCATTGCCCACAGGATGGGTATGGGGGCCCACCATTGCCCACAGGATGGGTATGGGGCCCACCATTGCCCACAGGATGGGTATGGGGGCCCACCATTGCCCACAGGATGGGTATGGGGGCCCACCATTGCCCACAGGATGGGTATGGGGTTGCATAATAAATGCCAAAAAAATCATGGTGTTCGTACGCTCAAGATGTTTAAGTGACAACGACGTCACTGCATCCAGGAAATACAACATGATATCCGAATTTTGTATTGTATCTGATATAAGTGTTTATGAAGGTGCAGCATTTTAACCGGCGCTGTTAACTGAAGTACAAAGACCTCCCGCCATTGTCACCACGGCCGAGCAGGAGGCGGTGAGTCACAGGCTGCTTGGTCACGTGGAGGCTCCCAGAGGAAGGGGTGGGGGGGGGTTGCTTGTCATGGTGAGTGGGCAAGCGGGCTCCGTGCCCTTCACCTGCCTCCTGACAGTCATGCAGGTACCCCCATACCCAGTCATGCAGGTAGCCAGTATCCTCTTGGACATGTACTCTTATGCCCAAAGGAAGTCACATTTTAGTACTGTACTATGTACTTAACCTGATTTGTTCTAGGCCTAAATGAGCAATCATTGGCCTTGTGTACGCGGTACTAGGCCAGATATAGTACATATATGTACTATACTAGGCTTAGGGAAGGTTAGACTTGCTTGACGTTCTTTCTCTCTATCTCTCTGGTCTCTCACAAAGCTTAATACTGTAGTTGAGATCCTGGACGCTTTTGTGTAGCAGGCCGTGTTTTGTACGTACAGTCCACAGTCGCCATAGGTACTGTCATGTCTACATGACACATCTGGACCACCAGTACAGTCAATTATCAATTATTATGAAACAATGCGTCATCATTTAATGTATCGAGTTCATAATAAAATGTCATACGTTTCAGAAAAAAAATTATTATAAATTATTACAAAAAAATAAATTATAAACCAGGTTGACGTTTCTGAATGACTAAACACAAACAGTAATAGTTACGTTGTTCCTGTTGCTTGTTGTAACTGTATATAGCAAGCATTAGACATTAGAATGTCTAAGTCGTTGTGTCTAATATACCGTGACTCTAAGTCGCAGTATATTAATGAGTTCAACCCCCCCCCCACCAGTGCTGAATCGACTCGTACGTATGTCATCCCTACTGAGGCACTCTACTTCTCAGTACAGTGCCTTAGTAGTGACTCTCAGTACAGTGTCTCTCAATACTGTGCTTCTCAGTACAGTTCCTCTCAGCACAGTGCCTCTCAGGACAGTTCCTCTCAGTACAGTTGTTATGACCCCTATGCATCTGGGTATATGGTTCCTGTGTCTTGCAGTCGTAAATTAAAAACAAATGCTGCCTTACCAATATCAATAGTCAAGGATGTAATGAGACAACTGCTTTAACAAGCAAAACAATATACTTCACGAAGGGGTAACAGACACAGAAATATAAAATCAGCTCAGGTATCCAAGAATCACCAGAAATATTCCAATATATTTTAATATTTCTCCGTCTTTTTTTATGAATATTTCTTATTTTCTGATTTCTATCAGAAATCACCAATATATTGAAATATGGTTCAAAAGACCATAAAGAGGTGAAATAACACCTGTAAGCAATGATCACTTGATAACACTATACATGAATAGATGAATACGCAAACATTGGTTTAAGCACGTAATTAGCTATGTAAATAAACAGGCACCAAATGACTTCTCTCAAAAATACGGGTCCACCCTAGTCAGCTCTACCTAGGCTACTGGCTCTGTCGACGCCGTCCAAGCCTGGGGCCAGATTCACGAATCAGTTACGCAAGTAATTACGAACCTGTACATCTTTCCTCAATCTTTGACGGCTTTGATTACATTTATTAAACAGTTGACAAGCATAAAAACTTCCCAACCAACTGTTGTTGTTGTTATAAACAGCCTCCTGGTGCTTCGGAGCTCATTAACTATTTAATAATTGTAAACAAAGCCGCCAAAGATCGAGAAAAGATGTACAGGTTCGTAAGTGCTCGCGTAATTGCTTCGTGAATCTGACCTCTGACGTCTACAAGTTACCAAACTGAAACACGCACATGAATCCTCTCAGCTACTCAGATATCACTAGAGTGCTTCAGTACAGTGCTTCAGTACAGTGCCTCTCGGTAGAGTGCCGCTCAGTACAGTGCTTCAGTACAGTGCCTCTCAGTAGCGATCCTGTCCTTCGTTCAGTTCATCTTAAGACTGACTGATGAGGTTTACTGATAATCAAGGAATGTCTTCCTGGGAACCTCAGACCGGAACCCGTTCTGGCAGTGATGACACACAATATTCCCAAATATGTAGACGGTTATGGTGATAATTAAGATAGTGTCGTGACGAAGAGGACCAAGATGATGATGCTGGTGAAGCAGAGAAGATGTCGAGCAGCAGCAAGAGGAAGAGGAATAATGAGTAAGATGAGAGGAGCTTCACAGTGATCAGAGGAGGAACAGGAAGCGGCGCGGATGGTGTCCCCGCGGGCCGCCGCCCTCAACCTTGTGTAATGAAAGTGACTTCCTGATCCCTGAGGTGGGCCGCCTGTCTGACTCGGTGGGTGAGGGTGGGCCGCCTGTCTGACTCGGTGGGTGAGGGTGGGCCGCCTGTCTGACTCGGTGGGTGAGGGTGGGCCGCCTGTCTGACTCGGTGGGTGAGGGTGGGCCGCCTGTCTGACTCGGTGGGTGAGGGTGGGCCGTCTGTCTGGCTCGGTGGGTCATGGTGGGCCGCTGGGGGGGGGGGGGTGAGTAGTTCCACACGTCGCCGGACTTGATCGAGTGAGTAGGTGGGTCACGGTGAGTGGGTCAGGGCGGGTGGATCTGAGCGGGTGGGTCAGGGCGGGTGGATCTGGGCAGGTGGATCAGGGCGGGTGGATCAGAGGTGGCCACACCGACCTGAGAATACAACGCTCTGGGAACGAGGTTGACCTTCCCTCAACTATGGCGGGTTGTGATAAGATGGAGAACGAGGGATAACGATGGAAGAGTAGAGGGAGTAAAGGACACGCGGATGAGAGAGACAGAGAGAGGCAGAGAAATGGAGAAAAGACAAGGAGAGGTAAGAAATGCGCGGAGGCAGAATTAGCTGCCTCATTAGGCTCCAGGAACTAAAGGGGTAGAAGCGGTGAGGCAGTGAGGCACTCACCCTATGAGGGGTGGAAGGAGAGGTGCAGTGGTGATGCACTTTGGTGAGTGGAGACCAGTGGGTGAGTCACTAGTGAGTCGCCTATGTGAGTACTCATTACTTATAAAAGGGCTCACGTTACATAAAAATCTTGACTCACTTTTCTCATTCAAGGAAGGCTCACTTTTTCTCATTTCCTAGCCTCATGGAAGAGAGGCTAATTACACTTCTCATTGTAGTCTTCCGGACGTCAGTATAGTGTGAAAAAATCTAAGTCTGATATTCTTCTTATCATAGCAGTCTGTCGGTTTTACCATCTCACTCGCCAGTATTTTATAAATCGAACATAACTGTATCTAATGAATCTGTCCTTTAGGTTTATATCCTTTAGGTTTCACAAACTAAACAACAGTCAAATCCGGATGAACCGACGGTATGTAAACTGCGCGTCCCATAACCGACCGGTATATTATGGGAGCCCCACCGTGGAAAAGATCGGCTAATGAGTGATGTTTTCCGGGAAGAGAGCACCAGAAGTGAGCCCCAGACGGCGACAGCTTCACCTTGACACCGCTGGTGATACAGCTTCCTGTCCAGGCCACTATAGTCCCCGGAACACTCCCAACATACTCTTGTCTTCCCCAGTTCCAGGTATAACATGTTGACTTTCACTCTCTCAAGTGACTAAGTGCGCTCTTGTTGTCGTTGTTTAAGATTCAGCTACTGTGAATAAAATGTTGCAAGTAGCACGGTCTATGTTGAGCCCGTAGTTGACTTACCTGGCAAAAGGAGCGGGGCAAGTAGCACGGGCTATGGTGAGCCCGTAGTAGACTTACCTGGCACAGGAGCGGGGCTGTAACTTTTAGAACCTCGTGTGTCACATATAGACTACAGAAATAAGACGAAGCCTCGGACCTTCACCTGACTTTCTAACACTGCGTTTACTGAAGTTTAAGAAGGTCGAAGATTGCTCCAAACTGACCTTCCAGAACGTCTCAGTCTAAAAATACCTGGAGGGCCCTGTGGTGGATCAGGATGGGTGGATCAGGATGAGATCAACACAGGATCCTGCTATACACACCAAAACATATAATGTGAATGATAGTGGTAAATGATACGGCTGTTTGATAGCCCACAATAATCCTTGGAACAGTTCAGGGTCAGTACCCACCAAACATTTACGTAACCATTTACGAAACGTGTTCATCTTTTATTAATCATGGCGGCTTTGTTTACTTTCGTTACTTTGCGAGCTTCAATATTAATTAATGAGCTTATTTACTATTATTTAATATTTACTATTAACAATACAATATTTAATAAGATTTATGTTTGCAAGATCTTTAGAAGATCTAGAAAAATAGTGTGTCTCACCAGGGTGGTCTGGTGCTCACGTCTCACCACGCTGGTCTGGTGCCCATGTCTCACCAAGCTGGTCTGGTGCCCATGTCCTGAGGGGTGACGTTACCAGAGCCACGTGGTGCCAGAAGGGGTGACAGGTCGCCTGTGCCATGGCTCTTCTGAGCCCAACACGTGTAATTGTCTTGTGAGGTCATGTTGACGTCTTCAAGACGTTTGAAACATGTCCTGGTGCTTGTAATTACACAATGGTAACCCTTAGTGAGTAGTAGGCATGTCATTATTATTAGTAGTAGTAGTATCAGCAGCAGCAACAGTACTGGTAGTAGAAGTAATAAAGGTTTTTGGTATATCATTAGTACACAGGATAAACGTACCCCTTTCTTGGTATAAATATAACTAGAGTTTACTCGTGTCCTGGACAGTGTTCAGGACTAAAGTACTCGCTGGCTGGTCAGTAAGCAACTGTGCTGGTCAAAATAACCCTCCCGAGGTTGTTGATATCCCTCAACCCTCCCCCCCCCCGCAAAAAACAACCAACCAATAACGCCAGACGTACGACAGTTATCACCAGAATAGCGTACAGAACTGGTCGACCATTTGAGAAACACCAGGTACACCAGACATGAGTACCGCTCTCATGACACCGCCCTCATGCATGGAGATCATGCCATTCGCCTCATGAATTTTGACACCGCCCAGCTCATCTCCGAGGAGGACGACCCAGCCAGCAGGAAATGCCAGGAGGTCGCTGTCTGAGAGCAGAGGACCGGTGAACATAACCAGGACGGCTCCTGTAGGCGCCCTAACACAGTGCAACACTAATTACTGACACTATACAAGGTAATGTAGCTGTATCATCTTCTTACTAAGACTAAGAACTTCTCGCGTCCTAGCTGATGAACTAGGAAAGTGATGCCCAAGTTCATGAAGTAGGAAACTGATGTCCTAACTGACGTACTAGGAAACTTATGTCCTAGCAACCCTTGGTGTGAGTAGGAGTGGGTGATATGGGATAGGGGAGGGGGGGGGGCGCTTACAAGATGGGACGCCCTGACCTTCACTGTCTGTACCTTTCCCCGATGGCCACGGTCAACCCCCCCCCCCCACACAACACACACCTTCCGCCACATCCCCCCCCACACACCCCACATCCCTCTACACTCGCGTTTAACCTGACCCACACCCCCTCCACCCCCCCACACCTCTCTATCATCCCAAGTAAACATTATAGTGGATAGTGTAGAAGTGGGGGGAGGATAGTGTAGAAGAAGGGGGAGCAGAATCCTGTGTTGACACGGGTCCAGACTTGCCTTGACAGCTGCACTACACGTGTCAAACACAAACCGTGACTTCTCCTTCCCAGAAGTTGGGGCATCTCCACTCACGAGAGAGACGCGTGGTGGTGGTGGTCGCAGACTCCTTGACTACCAGGAGGCAGGCAGGTGTTTCTGCTCCTTAAATTCGTACAAGCGGGCGATCGGTGAGCGGGCGGGGTGCGGGTGCGGGCTAGCGGGAGGCTTACTGTATCGGATATATCAGAGCAAGAACCAGTCAACTGTTGGCTGGGTTAAGGTATTTCGCTAGGTACCTCCCTGCTCAAGGTTTTATACCAACACAACAGTATCATACCAACACAACAGTATCATACCAGCACAACAGTAACATACCAGCATAACAGTAACATACCAGCATAACAATGGGACCAAACAGAACACAAACACAAACACCCATAACCCCAGAAACACACACACAAACATTTACATAACAAAACACCTGTGACGGTCACAACGCTGTAATGTGCCCTGGGAAATACCGGAGGAAGCAGCAAGTGTGTGCAGTAAGACGCTGCTTTCGTCAGACTCGGCACTCTGGGACACTGGGTCAAGGCTGTAGTCAGGCTGCGTCAGGAGTCAGCTTCCGGCCCTTCACCTCCATTCACTGACCTTCCCCCCCCCCCCCCCGTAGGTGACCGTGGGCCAGCGCCAGAACACCAGGCTACACCCGCCTGCAGGTCCTTCACTTGTTTACACTACCAACACTTCCGTCAACACTGCTCAATGCTCACAGATTCACAGATACACTGCTCACTGAGACACTGACACAAGCTGAGTACCCAAATGAGCCCAGACGCACTAGAAAGAACTTTTCAAGTGTCAGAGTAGTTAATAATTGGAATGCATTAGGCAGTGATGCAGTGGAGGCTGTGTATAGAGTTAGCCATCACCACATCACCGCCTAATGCATCCATCTGTTAACTACTCTGACACTGAAAACATTCTTTCTAATGCGTCTGTGGCTCATTTGGGTACTCAGTTTCCACCTGTGTTCCCGTACCTCCCGTGTTAAACAGTTATTTTTATCTATCCTGTCAATTCTTCTGAGAATTTTGTAAGTAGTGATCATGTCTCCCGAGCTCTTCTGTCTTCGAGCATCGTGAGGTACATTTCACGCAGCTTTTCCTCGTAACTCATGCCTCTTAGTTCTGGGACTAGCCTAGTGGCATAACTGAACTTTTTCCAGCTTAGTCCTGTGCTTTACAAGGTACGGCTTTGTGTGTAATCACCTAGTTGAACTTGCGGGGGTTGAGCTCTGCTCTTTCGGTCCGCCTCTCAACTGTCAATCAATTAACTGTTACTAACTACTATTTTTTCTTTCACACAACACACATACACAAACAGGAACAGACAGCCCGTAAAAGCTGTCTAACTCTCAGGTACCTATTTACTGCTAGGTAACAGGGCATCAGGGTGAAAAGAACTGCCCACTTGTCTCTGCCGGCGCTGGGAATCGAACCCGGGCCCCAGGATTATGAGTCCCGCGCGCTGTCAACTCAGCTACCAGACTCCTGGTAATGTGTGTGTGTGTGTTCATTATTAATGTTGAGCCTCGTTACTGTGAGTTATTCTATGTAATGTCATTAACATTATCAGTTGGTCTGGCAAACTTTATTCCAAACAACACTGTTGTATTACCTCATAAAACGTTACGCATAATAATTGGATGTTAAATATATACATATTTGTAATCAGAGAGAGAGTAAGATAGTGTTATACTTGCTTTGTGGCCTCAGGTAGTTATAGCCTCTCAACACCTGTTCCTTCAAGTGTCTGGTGGGCCAACACCTGTTCCTCCAGGTGTCTGTGGTCCAGCGTTTCATCAACCTTCCTGTGTCAAGCCAAGGGCACTTGTGCAACACGTTTCTCTAAAAACAAATGCGGTTCAACACGCAGCTGCGCTTTTTGCTATGGGTGGGCGATAAAAAAAGAATTTAAAAACTGGATATTACCATCACATAGATACCTTTATGGTGCATCAGACATTACAACACGAGCGAGAGTCTACTACACTCTGGGGTATTGTGGGTGACGATAATGGTCTACACTCTGGGGTATTGTGGGTGACGATAATGGTCTACACTCTGGGGTATTGTGGGTGACAATAATGGNATATATATATATATATATATATATATATATGACTTCAGACAAACATCATGTAAATTTAATGACATACCAATTGCTGAGGATCGATCAGTGTGAAAATCCGTGAGTATTAACAAAAAGTTGTGTAAACCGCTTGAATATACACCACCCTTGAACACAGGTATCGCACTGGGTGACTCAAAACCGAGATATCGTATTGGTTACTCAGAGCTGAGGTATCGAACCAACAGCTCAGAGCGGAGGAACCGAACCGGTGGAGCAGAGCCCAGATGTTGTACTGAGAGTTGAAGGGATTGGAGTGCCGTTATAAATGGACCAAGAGAGGAGGGGAGGGCAGGTATGAGGCCGTTGGTTGTGCAGGAGGCATGGGGAGGGGCGGGCTGGGAGGGCAGAGGACTGGCAGAGGGCGCGGACGGGGAATTCCAGTCGATTTTTAAGGCAAGTCTTGACACCGGAGTAGGTCGGCCTGCTCCTTGCATAACAAGAAGGTAGTTACGTATTAGTCCGTCTTTTTTTGCCTGTTTTGCTTTGCTTCTGTGCAATGTTTCAATGTTTGCTTATTCTTGTCGTTGTTGCCTGGTGCTCGTTGTGTGTGTGTGTTTGTGTGGTGTTTGTTGTGTGTATTTGTGGTGCGGTGTTGTGTTATGTTTGTTGTGTTCGTTGTGCGTTTCTTGTGTTTACTGCCACCTTGGTGAGTTTGACCTGTTGTTTGCATCTTGTTTGACTACCATGTTAGACATGGTTTTGCCGTCTGATTTTCCTGTTTCCTGTGTGTTGAATAAATTTTCAGAGAAGAACATCTTAGGAGAGTGTTAAAGAATATTTTTGTCGATTCACGTTTCTTGTTAATTGCTTAAGGTGTGTCCTTCGTACGCCAAGGATTGTCAACTGTTTTATTGTTACATGTTTGGTGAGAGGAGGACACTGTTTGCTGTTGATATTTACGATTTTGAAATTGAAATTTATTAAGACATATATTAGTCGTTTCATATATTTCGGGAATGCATTGTGTGTGTTGCCACTCTTAAGTACATGTTGAGGTACACACATGAAGCTGTTTATTGAGGCTATTACACCGTGTACTGAGGCTATTACACCGTGTACTGAGGCTATTACACCGTGTACTGAGGCTATTACACCGTGTACTGAGGCTATTACACCGTGTACTGAGGCTATTACACCGTGTACTGAGGTTATTACGTCGTGTACTGAGGTTATTACGTCGTGTACTGAGGCTATTACACCGTGTACTGAGGCTATTACACCGTGTACTGAGGCTATTACACCGTGTACTGAGGCTATGACACCGTGTACTGAAGCTATGACACCGTGTACTGAGGCTATTACACCGTGTACTGAGGCTATTACACCGTGTACTGAGGCTATTACACCGTGTACTGAGGCTATTACACCGATTAATTCGTTTACTGAGGCTAGTACAGTTTAATTTGTTTACTGAGGCTATTACACCGTTTAATTCGTTTACTGAGGCTATTACACCGTTTAATTCGTTTCTGAGGCTATTACACCGATTAATTCGTTTACTGAGGCTATTACACCGATTAATTCGTTTACTGAGGCTATTACACAGATTAATTCGTTTACTGAGGCTATTACACCGATTAATTCGTTTACTGAGGCTATTACACAGATTAATTCGTTTACTGAGGCTATTACACCGATTAATTCGTTACTGAGGCTATTACACCGATTAATTCGTTTACTGAGGCTATTACATCGTGAAGTCAGTAAGTTTCGTGGTATCTAGTGTTTTATAAATTTTGAGACGAGGAAGAGAGGCTAGTGAGCAGTTGTTGTATCGGTGTCTGAGGCATGAGTGAGGTGCTGGCGCCAAGTTGATGCAGATAATGACAGTTGGGTTTTGTGATTGTTGATGTCAGTCTACAGATGCTCAATACATTCCGGCAAATGTAAACGTGGGGGTTATTTTGGCGGAGATAAGTACTGAACACTACAAAGAATGATGTGATTTTTGTTGAGTTTGTTAATCCTGTGCATTAGAAACTTTTCATAAAAAGAGAGATTAAGAAAGCCTAATTTACATTCTGATGGAAAACGAAGAGTTTGGGGCGCCATGACAGACATGTAAATGGATGAAGGGTATAACAAGGGGGGGGGGAGTTATATATTAGGTGTTACCTATATCGACCTATAATAGAACACAAAACAATGGCTACAAATTGGATAAGTTCAGACCCGGATAAATATTGCTTATTCAAATATATTCGTGTTCCTATATATAAAATACTGTATAAGAACACGAATATATGTGTCTTATATATAAAATATATAAGACATAAAATATATATAAGACCTGGGTAAATATTCATAGATTAAAAACCCTGAAATAGGGTTTTTAATCTATGGAACAAATGACCACGTAATATAATGATCTTGTGATCAACCTGATTACTTCATGTGTGGAGAGGTTATGTTTAATATTGACTTAAAATGCAAGAAAATTAAGAATACAATAATTATCCTACTTTCTGATTACATTTTTTCTGTGGGGATAGGCAGGCAGGAGGGTTACTCAGTAGACAAAATATTGAAGTTCTTGAGGGCAAGATCAAGTATAACATTTGGGATTTACGGCTCATGCTCTGTGATATGAAAAATTGGGTTACTGAGAATTATATAAACTAATATATATAGATGTTGTGTTTCCCTTGTGAGTGGTGCTTCTTGAGTCATGTTTGGTGCACAGTATTTGTTGAGTATATTGTGTATTTGTTATGATTATTTAGTGGTTGCTCTGCGATTTATGTTTTCACTGTATGGTGTTTCTTGAAAGTAGTTATTGAGCAGTGATTGTTATGCTGTGAAGTGATTGTTGTGCTGTGGAGTGATTGTTGTATTGTGGGATGATTGTTGGGTTGTGGAGAGCTTGTTGTGTAGTAATCAGGCTGTGATTCATATGTTAGACAGCGAGCAACAGCGTCCAATAGCCTGGTTGACCACAAAATAGTCAACCAGGAGGCTTGGTCAGAGACCAAGACCGGAACGTTGATCCCCTTAACAAGAGACAGTCTACGGGCTCACCATAGCCCGTGCTGCTTGGAACTTTTTGTTCCAAGTAGCGAATCTTAAACAACAACAACCCCGGAACTAACAACAGATTAAAAAATAAGGTACTGGAGTGTTTGTTGTTCAGTGACATACAGGTACTTTCTGTACCTGTTGTGTTATAACTGTACCTGTTGTGTTATAACTGTACCTGTTGTGTTGTAACTGTTCATGTTGTGTTGTAATTGTACCTGTTGCGTTGTAATTGTACCTGTTGCGTTGTAACTGTACCTGTTGCGTTGTAACTACCTGTTGCGTATTAACTGTACCTGTTGCGTTGTAACTGTACCTGTTGCGTTGTAACTGTACCTGTTGTGTTGTAACTGTACCTGTTGCGTATTAACTGTACCTGTTGCGTTCAGATTCTGTGTGTAATCTGTCCTTAAAGTTGATGACGGTGGCCAGGGGGTGAGGCAAGACTGTGGCGGCGTGTCACAGAACCTCTCTATATACTAGTCGCTCCATTTCCCAGCACCAATGACGTAACACCTGCAGGAGGACTCCCGCCACGTCACGACTGTTTAGAGGTCAGCCAAAGTCATCGTCAGCTCCCCCCCCCCCTCCCCCGAGGCTGACGAGGACGAAACATCTGGCCTGAGTGCTGACTCCTGGCTGGGTGGGCATGCACTCCCTCTCTGGCTTCGCAACGCTATATTATTTTTCATAATATAGCGCTTGACCGGAGTTGGTTGAGGGGGCACTAGTGCGCCTGCTGGAGTACAGGGAGCAGAGGTACACTCTCTTGAAGACGGCGGAGAGGTAGTGCCGGGTGCCGGGAGCTGTGGCCAGGCACTCCTTATTGACCTGCTGTTTGTTGTCGCCTGAGGCGGCAACAAACAGCAGGTCAAATCCATTTAGATCCAAATTGAATCCATTTGATTTAGGTCAAATCCAAATTGAATCCATTTAGGCTCGCTGGTTCCATGTCGTATGTTTTCTAACAGTTCAACTGACATAATGTTGCTTTTGCTACCACGCAGAAGCTTTACTCCCATCATAAGATTGATTTCAAATATTCTATCTTGAATGCTAAGTATATTTAATTCTTTCCGCATATTGAGAACTTTGGTAGTTATAGGACAGCCACGTATAATTCTGAGTGCTTCATTTTGCATTTTTTTCCAGTCTATCAATACTTTTGCCAATTTGCAGGACTAAAACTGGTGCATGATAGTCTATCAGAGACCTTATATATGCTAAGTACATCATTTTTGCTATTCTAATATTAACACCGTACTAAGGGCTGTACCCCACTACAGTTCTGATGTGCTCAACTAACATCAACTCATCAACAATGTACTCATCAACTAACACTTGAGTCTGTCTCTACATTGTTGATGTAACTTACTGCCTGCAGTAGAGGACCTGCTGTGCTAATGTCCCTCCTGGTGCGAGGGTGTTTCTGGGGACGTCTGGCGGGATGGGGGTACCGGGGAGAGAAGGGGAGGGCGAACCCCGGTACGGCTGATTCAGTGAGCGTACCGGAGAACAGTCCCTGGTGTAATGGGGGTACTGGGTAATGTCTGGTGTACTGGGGGTACTGGTAAATACTTAGTGTAGTAGATGTATTGGAGATTAGCTGGTGTAGTGGGTGTATCGGGAAGTGCCTGGTGTAGTGGGTGTACCGGTGAATACCTGGTATAGTGAATGCGTGTATCGTAGACGCATACAGACACACAGACACACACACACACACACACACACACGTGTATGATGCAGGCAGGAGTGAAAGGGAAGTTACTCCGCTGGATATGGGAGTACCTAAGACAGGGAGACAGTAACAAAAGACAGCGAGTCACTGTGAGTTGAGAGGTCTCGGAGTGGCAAGGCGTCACTAGTGGAGTCCCTCAGGGATCAGTCCTTGGACCTATACTGTTCTTGATATAAGTAAATGATCTCCCAGAAGGAATAGACTCGTTCCTCTCATTGTTTGCTGATGATGCCAAAATTATGAGGAGGAATAAGACAGAAGAAGATAGTATGAGGCTACAAGATGACCTGAGCAAACTGAAGGAATGGCCCAACAAATGGCTACTAAAGTTCAACCCAAGTAAATGTAAGGTAATGAAACTAGGTGGAGGAAATAGGAGGTCAGACACACGATACCGATTGGGAGATGAAGTCCTTCACGAAACGGACAGAGAGACAGACCAAGAAGTTGATATCACGCCAAACCTGTCTTTTGAAACCCACATCAAAAGAATAACATTGGCAGCGTATGCGAGGCTGCTTAACACCAGAACTGCCTTCAGAAACCTGTGTAAGGAATCTTTCAGAACCTTGTATACCACATATGAAAGACCAATCCTGGAGTATGCGGCCCCAGCATGGAGCCCGTACCTTGTCAAGCACAAGATGAAGCTGGAAAAAGTTCAGAGGAATGCCACTAGGCTAGTCCCAGAACTAAGAGGCATGAGTTACGAGGAAAGGCTGCGGGAAATACACCTCACGTCGCTGGAAGACAAAATAGTAAGGGGGAGACATGACCACCACATGCAAAATTCTCAAGGGATTGACAGGGTAGACAAGGATGGATTATTTAACACGGGTGGTACACGCACAAGGGGACACAGGTGGACGGTGAATACCCAAATGAGCCACAGAGACATTAGAAAAAACTGTTTCAGTGTCAGTAGTTAGTAAATGGAATGCTGTAGGCAGTGATGAGGTGGAGGCTGACTCCATACATAGATTTAAATGTAGATGTGATAGAGCCTAGTAGGCTCAGGAATCTGTACACCAGTTGATTGACAGTTGAGAGGCGGAACCTAAGAGCCAGAGCTCAACCCCGGCAAGCACAACTAGGTGAGTCCCACTAGGTGAGTACACACCAACTAACACTTGTAAACATAGCGCCTCACGCAATGACTAGTCCCGTGACCACTAGTCTTCCATCATATCCGCATCGGGTTTTTTGCAACGTGGCTTGTGGGTGCTGGAGCACTGAGCCATTGTTATCCCTGCTATTCTTTAGGTATCAAGTGCTTTGGGCACCGCATCAAGTGCCATCAAGACCGGGATTAGTGTCAAAATAATCCTTAAATGCAAATGCAGAACGTTGACACTAGGGTGAACCTTGGCGAGGATGATATCATGCACTCCTCGTCTTAGCCAGCACGGGGAAAACTGAGGTATCTACACACGTTTGGCGCACTGACTAAGGAATTCTTACGTGCGTAGGGTGATAACTGCGTGCCGAGGGAAGACTTGTGTCAGGGTCGTCGCCGGGGAACTCCCTGCAGCAACACCTGTAGTTCGTGTACAACTTCCTCGTGGTAGTCTTACAGAGACCTGCCAGCTGAGCTTCCTGTTTATGCAGTCCTGGTGAAGTATGGAGCTCATGATGATTTGGGCTTCTTTGGGTGTGTTGTGATGTGCAGGGAACTCAGAATATATGTACTCAAGGGAGTCTTGTTGGTGTGTCATTCACATAATTTGGTGATTTATTATTTATCTTCTATGGCAGATGTTGAACATACGCCGAACACGTGCTGGTAATACACTGCCACTCTCACGGTGAACATCTTCCTAATGTTAATCATCCAATCTTCTGAAATCGTGTGAATTTGGTAAGAAGATTATTGTAACGAAAATGGAGAGAATATTTGAACAAACAGCTAAGCGATGAACAGGATATAATGAGAGCATTTGTACAAACACGTCAGCGTTACGAACTTGCGAGTGTGTGCATAAGTCACATATTACAAACATCTGTAACTGAACATGCAAACGAATTTAGGTACAGGAAGTGGCTATCTAACACCATGTTGTCCCCAAGAACACGATCCGCCGTTCGTGTTTCGACCAGATCGCCAGCTTGGTCTGGTTACACCGTGTGGCGCCACGCTCAGTAACAAGGCCAAGTGTCATGAATAAATTATATCTTAATAAACAAACCCACACACATAAAAATAAAGGAAAAAACGAGTTTTTGGTTAGTCGGGACCCCTCATGAGGTGCTGACGTGGCAAGACTGGGTGAGAGGGAAGGTGAGGGAAGGTGAGGGAAGGTGAGGGAAGGTGAGGAAAGTATGGAAATCAGAGGAGAAGTGGAGAAGTAAAGCGTGGATCCTGAGCTAATATAAGACCTGAAGAATAAAGGAAAGGCGTCCCTGTCATAACATATGTGTGTTTGGTTACTTGGATTTTTAGCCTCGGTATTGTGACATTCTCTGGAAGTTATGTCTTCTTGCTTTATACATTAGAGCTTTCATACAAACATTGATGACGGTAGGAGCGCTCTTCCCACAACTCTCAGCAAAGTGTCCACAGTTGGCTTACAGGACTGCATAGCTGCCGCCCAGGGGCCAGATTCACGAAGCAGTTACGTACGTACTTACGAATGTTTTTCTTTTTAGCATCTTCGTAGCGGCTACGTCGGTATTCAGGTAGGCATTTAAGAAGGAAAATCTTCGTAAGTACACCGCCTCAAACTAAGGACGCTCTGCACCATGCCGGGAAGGCTATGTAGCAGTAAGGCAGTGAGGTGAGGCAGCTACTTATTTGAGGAATGCTTATTTTATTTTATTTACCTTATAAGCTGAGGCAACTTATTTTATTTGAGGAATACTCAGCTGATTCCTCTACATTTAGCATGGAACAAATTTGTGTCCAAGACCTCTTCCTGTTACACAATTTGGCTGTGTGTAATAATCAGTAATTATCAAAAGAAGGCACCAAGCCGGGAAGGCTGTGTACCACCATTGTGTGTAACAATAAACGAAATATTTTAACAGATAATGCACCTGTGAGTAAAACAAATCATGTCAGCTGTAAAAATATTGATCCAGTTATTTAAATAAATAATATAATGCAACAAATATTTATGGGTTGTTTAAACTATCATTTGTACTGTATATCCAAAGAAATGAAAAATTGAAACATCATGATCAATTTAATGAATAATACAAAAGAAATATGACTATTACATATCAACAAGAGATCTTAATGATCCATGGTTAATATGATTTAATATGGATAATACTGATAATAATACAAACTATAATTTAAAACCTTTATTACTGATTTGTTTTATTAAGAAGCTTGGGTATACACAGCAATGTGCTGCTACCCTATTCTGTATGAAGGACCACACAGTGTAGATCAATAACCATTTACAAGCTCATCCAACATCCCCACCTCACAGGACGGCCAGTCATACGTGGAAACAGGAGAACATAGAATGTAAGCTGATCTATTAGCCTCCACTGGCGAAATCTGGGTACAGCACAGGAATATCTTCCAATATTCCAGAGTGTATGAAGGTAATTACAGAGCTCAAAGTAGGGTATGGGGTCCACCACCGCCCACAGGATGGGTATGGGGGCCCACCATTGCCCACAGGATGGGTATGGGGGCCCACCATTGCCCACAGGATGGGTATGGGGGCCCACCATTGCCCACAGGATGGGTATGGGGCCCACCATTGCCCACAGGATGGGTATGGGGGCCCACCATTGCCCACAGGATGGGTATGGGGTCCACCATTGCCCACAGGATGGGTATGGGGTCCACCACCGCCCACAGGATGGGTATGGGGCTCACCATCACCCACAGGATGGGTATGGGGCCCACCATCGCCCACAGGATGGGTATGGGGCCCACCATCGCCCACAGGATGGGTATGGGCCCACCATCGCCCACAGGATGGGTATGGGGCTCACCATCACCCACAGGATGGGTATGGGGGCCCACCATTGCCCACAGGATGGGTATGGGGTCCACCACCGCCCACAGGATGGGTATGGGGGCCCACCATTGCCCACAGGATGGGTATGGGGTCCACCACCGCCCACAGGATGGGTATGGGGCTCACCATCACCCACAGGATGGGTATGGGGGCCCACCATTGCCCACAGGATGGGTATGGGGCCCACCATCGCCCACAGGATGGGTATGGGGCCCACCATTGCCCACAGGATGGGTATGGGGCTCACCATCACCCACAGGATGGGTATGGGGGCCACCATGCCCACAGGATGGGTATGGGGTCCAACCACCGCCCACAGGATGGGTATGGGGGCCACCATTGCCCACAGGATGGGTATGGGGTCCACCATCACCCACAGGATGGGTATGGGGTCCACCATCGCCCACAGGATGGGTATGGGGCCCACCATCGCCCACAGGATGGATATGGGGTCCACCACCGCCCACAGGATGGGTATGGGGGCCCACCATTGCCCACAGGATGGGTATGGGGCCCACCATTGCCCACAGGATGGGTATGGGGGCCCACATTGCCCACAGGATGGGTATGGGGGCCCCCCATTGTCCACAGGATGGGTATGGGGGCCCACCATTGCCCACAGGATGGGTATGGGGGCCCACTATTGCCCACAGGATGGGTATGGGGTTGCATAATAAATGCCAAAAAAATCATGGTGTTCG
>WNGS01166226.1:6139398-6149681 GCA_020271785.1 Procambarus virginalis | reverse complement strand
TGTGTGTGTGTGTGTGTGTGTGTGTGTGCGTGTGTGTGTGTGTGTAACGAGGGCTTACATAGAGTGCACGTAGAAACTGGCACAACAAGGTCACTAAGGCAGCAACTCCCATAGATGAGGTCAAGAGTTAGCTGCACAAACAACAACACCCAACCTGGTGTGACCTTAGGGGTCAGTTAAACAAAGTTTATTCATCCTCCTAAAGATCCAAAACGTCATATTGTCAAATCAGGTCACTGGACCGCATGACCTCGTACCACAAAGGTCACTACCCTGACCTCACTTCGCACAGTTTCGGTGCAGTCTTGCTATATTTAGACCCACACTCTACCCCCACCTGTGTAGTTCCAGCTAAATGGGTACAAATGCCGTAGATGCTGCGCGCTTGTCTCGCTCAGTCATCCACCCATCAGTCAGGCGTTGGATGGGTGGTCGCTGGACAGCCTCGCCCTCGCTTTGATACTTATATTGATCAAAACTCACATGACTTGATTGTGGTCCAAGACGGACTGAATCGTCGTCAATTCTTCATTTTCAGATTTGTGAGTTGGGTGTCTTATGGGTGGAACGTATGACAAATGAACTGTTGCGCTAAAACAACAGGTTTAGTACAACTCATTTTCTAGAGTACGAGAAGAAGAAGGCAATAACCAAACTTAAACTTTGCTGGCTTAGTAAACCACATATGTTTTACGTTAGGCCTAAGATTACCAGACTTAACCTGGCCTAGGACAGGTTAAGTCAGGTTGTATAGTTAATCTTTCCACATTTCCCCATGTCTTCTGTTGTATTCCAATACTACTAAATGTGAACTTTATGGGGTACAACATTCTACTTTTGTGAGTCGGACCAACACTTGCTGTAAGTACCATGGGTTTTAGAGGATGGGTTGGATATCGCTTATGGGTTTAAGAACTGCCTATATTAATGAAGCAAATGATAAGAAGCGAGACCCATGAGCTGAAGCTCAACCTCGCCACAAGCAGAGCCATGTGAGTACAACTGGATGAGAATACAGTTGGTGTACTTGGTGGAGGTCGGCCACGGTGATACAACACGGCCCTTGCCACAGGCGCTCGCTCTGGCCAGACAAGCCAAGCGACATACAAAATACTGACAACTGAATGGATTTTATTCCCCTACGTCATAGGTTCGTACTTTAGCATCGTTGAAATCTCCAGAGGATTGTGTTTTGAGAGCGAGGGGGAGATCGAAGGGACGTCAGAGGTTGAAAATATCAGACCATCTGTAAATATAACGGCCAAGCGTAACAATATTTCATCAGTTCCCCGGGCGTCAGGTGGCGGTAAAAACTACTGATACATTCACCCTCTCCTTGTCTGTCTGTGGTTGAGGTTTGCATGGCCTCACTGCAGATCACCGCAGTGAGTAACCTCACTGTGGCCATTATTCTCCCTCACTACACCCAGCCACATTCACCCTCTCCTTGTCTGTGGTCGAGGTCTGGCCATCACTCTCCCTCACTCCACCCAGCCAGAACCCGGAGCGATAATGTTCTCACGGGTCTGGACCTCGCAACAGGGGTCACTTGCGGCAGAACCTCGACCTATACTACACATTCCCAGCCTTTCTCCAGTCTGACGAAATGTTGTGACTGCCACTGATTACCAACCTCGACCTGGAGGATGTTGTGGCAGTGTTGTGACTGTCATTACCAACCTCTACCTGGAGGATGTTGTGACAGTGTTGTGACTGTCATTACCAACCTCTACCTGGAGGATGTTGTGGCAGTGTTGTGACTGACATTACCAACCTCTACCTGGAGGATGTTGTGGCAGTGTTGTGACTGACATTACCAACCTCGACCTGGAGGATGTTGTGACAGTGTTGTGACTGACATTACCAAGCTCTACCTGGAGGATGTTGTGGCAGTGTTGTGACTGACATTACCAAGCTCTACCTGGAGGATGGATTACTGCGACACTTCGCTTCATTTATTGTGTGGATCAAAGTGATGACATAACTTGTGTTACTATGAGGTCAAGTTGCGCAAGCTGCCTGTGTATAAATTTAGTAACACTAAGTAAACTTGAGTCTCTAAAAATACCTACTTTCCATCCCCCATGGTCAGTGGTGTCACACCACTCCCTACAACGGCCGTTGGCGTCACACCACTCCCCACAACGGCCGTTGGCGTCACACCACTCCCCACAACGGCCGCTGGCGTCACACCACTCCCCACAACGGCCGTTGGCGTCACACCACTCCCAACAACGGCCGTTGGCGTCACACCACTCCCCACAACGGCCGCTGGCGTCACACCACTCCCGTGTTCCCGCACAAACATCGACTAAAAACGACAGAAAAACGACAAACGCCACACAAGTAAAAGTAGGCCAAGTGTGGTGCCTCCACATGGCGGCCACGACCTCTTAGTTGGACCATATTAGCGGTGGGTATATATGTGACACACACACACACCGGCTAGTTGGACCACATAAAAAAGGTTCCAGCTAGCAGCACAACTTCCACATTCAACAGTGACGTCTACATATGAGTACGTGGGTACTGCTCTAAATGGGGGTGTATGGGTGTTAAAGAATGAAGGGTATTAATCTAGAGTTTACTATACTGTATGTGTATGTATTGGGAGTGTACACTAAGAGTGGTCCCTTCTTGGGATTACACTGTGAGGTGTTCAGTGTAACTTTAATAACTTTGTTTTTATTTGTATGGCAGTGTGTGATACATGCATGTATTGCACACACGTGTGTGTGTGTGTGTGTCCTATACGGGCCATTAACAGTATTCTTGTCTGAGTGTTGAACACATGACCTATACCCCCCAAAGAATGTGGTTCTACAAGCTGCTTGTCTCGTAACGCGTGCGAGTAAGGGCAGGTTCTCGCCTTGTGAATGAAGTCAGTATACGCAGCGTACACGAGCAACGTGTATGAATGAGCGAGTGACGCACGGTGCCAAGTCGTGTTTACGAATGACCAGCTGATTCGCCTTCTATTTGAGCAGCTCACAGTAAAGAGGCAACTGCAGAGAACTGAGGCAGGGTACTCCCAGGCACCTGCCGGGTACTCCCAGGCCCTCACAGTGTACTCCGGCTCCCACCGGGTATTTTCGAGACCCTTAACGGGTACGAAATACCGTGTAAACATGTGGGAATGTGACGTGTGACGAGCTGGGTCTCCCCTGTTAACCTGAAGCATCACAGTATCTGCAGGAGCTGCTGGCGCAAGAAGGTCGGAGGCTACATGATATCAGTGCTCCTCTGGTGTGATCGACTCCCGCACGGTTGGATCGCGGCCCGTTCTCACCAGCGTTCCCAACGTCAAGAAACTGACGCACAAAAGTGTTCTATCCTACCCCACCAGAGGACCCACGAACAGAAAACGGGACAGAATGCCAATTTCGCGACCGGCTACCATTTTCTAGTACGACAGTTTTCGGCCTTAGATAAAGTATACGTCAAAATGCGACGTTCTATAAGGAGGACGGGTTGACCCATATAGCTCTCGTGGCCAGCATAATGTTTACGCATACTTAACTACAATAACAAAACTCTTGCTCCCATGAAAACACGGCGAGAGTGGAGAGTAGAGCGACGGTCTCGCTTCATACAGGTCTGCGTTCAATCCCCGACCATCCAAGTGGTTGGGCACCATTCCCCCCCCCCTGTCCCATCCTAAATCCTTATCCTCACCCTTTCCAAGTGTTATATAGTATAGGAAAGTGTCATATGGCACTTTCCCCTGATGTTTCCCCTCCCTCGACCGTGGCCAGACGACTCGGTCAACCCCGCCTCCACCCCTCCCTTGACACACCAGCAGGCCGGGCCAAAGGTAACACACTCACTTCCAGCAGTCACACACCCCAGTCACGGCTCACTGTCTCCAACACCTGTCTCACCTCCAGGGGCTCCAAAACCTGTCTCACCTCTACGGGCTCCAACACCTGCCTCATCGACTGGGCTCTTAACATGTGTCTCATCGCCAAGGGCTCCAACACCCGCTCACCTCCAAGAACATTTGCCTCACCTCCAGGTGTTCACAATACCTAGAGTGCAACAGTCTATATTTTGTACATTCCACTTACAGTCGCTATAGTTGTCGTCGTTTTTTGAAGAGTTGTCGGGTTGCGTTCGTTGACTTTCAACGAACTCCAAATATATATGAAACTGCGATAATAACAATTGAAGAATCAACAGAACCGCAAAAAAAAACTGCTCGAAATGCCTTTGTAAAGCCACTAAGTTGCACAAGTCACTAGGCTGCACATGTTGCTAAGTTAGCCATAGGTAGCCACAGGTAGTTAGCCAACCAGGCTATTGGACACAGCAACAAGGAGGCCTAGGCAAGGACCGGGCCGTGGAGCCCCAAAACCATCACAAGGTAACCAGAGGGTAAGATAGGTCACTAGGTTAGACATAAGTCACAAGCCTAGCCATAAGTTATACGCTAGACATGAGTCACTAAGGCAAGCAAAACTCGCTAAGAAATGCACCTCATTACGCAAGTTAAGTTGCTTCTTTCAATCATAAAGAAACATGGATCATGAAACCTAGCACCGAGCCATTGTTTATGCACAAAATTATGGCGCCGACACTAATATTATTGAATATAAATACGAATTATACTCAATATTAAATACATAAATAATTTTGTATAAATGCCAATTTATCTGCTTCATTTGATAAATTTCATTCCAGTTCATAAAAATCGTGGGTAAAATGGCTTATAGGAGCCTGTATATGAGATAATGCCTTGTACCAAGCTGAAAATCAAATTCCAATGTAGCTTTCTCAATATATGCGAACCTGGCAGCCTTTCATAAATATCACTTACATGACACTTATGAAAATGTCTCAAGCTTACAACACATAAAATATACTCTATTGCTTTAAGGAACGCATTTTAAGTAAATAAAATATTTAAAATTCTTTTGGGTCATTGAAGCGAGGAGTGGGAGGAGAAAGCAGTTTTGTTAGCCTAGACGCAAATGTCACAACAGCAGTCTTGCTTACAGAGACGCAATGTCAGCGTCAGTACTCTTGCTGTCTAGCCGCGTCAACAACTACTCTTGCTGGTCTAGCCGCGTCAACAACAGTACTCTTGCTGGCCTAGCCACAATCAACACAGTACTCTTACTGGCCTAGCCACAATCAACAACAGTACTCTTACTGGCCTAGCCACAATCAACAACAGTACTCTTACTGGCCTAGCCACAATCAACAACAGTACTCTTACTGGCCTAGCCACAATCAACAACAGTACTCTTACTGGCCTAGCCACAATCAACAACAGTACTCTTACTGGTCTAGCCACAATCAACAACAGTACTCTTGCTAGCCTAGCCATAACGCCAACAGCAACAGTATGGGGTTATCACCCTCTCCCTGCACTGGTCGCTTTCAGGACTTAGGGAAAAATTCGACATGTTCACAGATGCATCCTAACATACACTATTCTACCTTGTCACAATGTTCAGGGTTATTCATGCCCGTGCCACCTCTTGGGTGGTTTAATCTTCATCAATCTTGTCACAATATGTCAATTTTTTTTGTATAGTTTTCATATAGGTATATTTAACTTAATGATTATAATATATCGGATTGAGGGGCTATTAAGGCCATACGAAAGTTATATACAGGTCGATGATTTACTTATAGGTAAAACACATGCATCTTTTACCCATGTTGCGCGTCTCGTAGAGAATTACAAGATATAGAAACATTTTCTAGTCAACACACACACACTAATAGTAAAAGGTGTAACGTTATCAACAATGCGTAATATACGTAGATAAAACAAAGATGTGCAAATAGAGGTTCTGGAAATTTTGTAGTAAAGTCAGATAGGGAAGGGGGGGGGGTAGGTCGAGCTTTGGGGGGAGGGAGAGGTGAGGTAGGAGTGGGTGAGAGTAAGGAAGTTAGTATCAAAAGAAGGCACCAGTCGGGGACACTTCACCTCATCACACATCATTGGTCACCATTTGGTCCGGGAGTCATCTCCCGTCACGCAGGTGCAGTTGCGCCTCCACAGATCTCCAGTATCATCTCTTGATACTGGAAATAGCTTAAAAGGGCCACCACTTACGGCTATTCATGCCCGTGCCACCTCTTGGGTGGCTTAATCTTAATCAATCAATCAAATCGGGGACACTTGTAGGTGTAAGGAAGGGAGAGGAAGGTGAGGAAATTATCAAGGGAAAGCGCCAAGCCATTACGACTATATAGCACTGGGAAGGGGTCAGCATCAGGATTTGGGATGGGACGGGGGAAGGAATGGTGCCTAACCACTTGGGACGGTCGGGGATTGAACGCCGACCTGCATGAAGCGAGACCGTCACTCTACCATCCAGCCCAAGTGGTTGGGAGGTGAAGGTGAGCAGAGGTAGTAGGATGAGTTAGGGAGGGAAAAGGATGAGTTAGGAAGGCAGTAATGGTGAGAAAGTAATCCTGGAAAGAGGGCGAGTTAAGCAGGGAAAGACAAAGGAAGAATAGGTATTAAGGAGAAGAAGAGGGTATAACTTGGGGCAGCTGACTTACCCTTGAGCTTGGTAGGTAAGGGCTCCACCCGCTCCTCTATGGTATTGAACAGCTCGCCGAACAGCTCCATCTCTTCCCTGAAGTCTCTCTGGGACTTGACCTTGTCACTCCTGGAGAGGTAAGTTGACTCGCACTGGGAGATAGATCTGTAGTTTCGCTGAATGAGGCTGACGACAGACAAGGGATGGTACCTCGTTTATCGTGCAGTGCAAATCTGTCGAAAGATGGTTAATCTTCCTTACAGGATGCAAATAACAGCAAAAGACGTCTTCCACAGGAAAACGAAAAATCTCGGCTATTTTAAGCTTCAATCAGTGCGCAGAAGCAGAACAACGCGGGTGCTGAAGTCTAGGGAGGAGCGAGAGGTGAGGAGCTGACCACGGGAGCGGGGCCCAGCACGTGGGGTTGTGCTGACGGCTGGCGGCGAACTGACGACACTTGTGGTTGCTGCTGGGAACTCGAGCCTTCCACACGTCCCAAGGCCGCTTCCGCTGGCTCCTCCTCCTCCCTCCTCTTCCTCCTGCTGGACTTTGCCCCATATACACACTGGCCTTGACTGGCGAAAAAAGCTTGAGGCTTGTAGAGACTCGCCACGTTTTTTTGCATAATGAGCTTTATCGGGTGTTTTAAAGTTAAGTATTGTTCTTGCTTCTAGCACAATCATTGGGTAACTGAAACGCTGATAAGCTTAATCACCTCCACCACTCTCACTCACCCCAATCACCGACATTGTCATTTCGCCACATCCGTCATCAACCACTATTATCCCTGTCTACCATAATTATACTCTTCTCCTCCCTATTACCCACTTTTTCCAGCATCTTCCTCCAAGATGACCATGCTCCCTTTTGACCACCACCTCCCCCACTCCAACGCAGCCTCCTGCACCAACTCTCTCCCTCACTACTACAATTCTCCCTCACCACCACGACTACCACCACTAACCACTAATAACACAGCCTTCGCGGAAACATAAGTATGCAGTCCCGGCTTGGAATCCTTGCCTTTAACTCTTAAACGGCGCAAAACAGGGCCGGGAAGCGAAAAATATTCGAATTATGTAAAAATTACTTAAAAACGTCAAATAAATCTCCAACTTATTGGCTTCAGCGTAGTGAAACTTTTATCAAAATATTTTTAGAAATTGATTTTAGACGATTTTTTTTTAAAGAGGAACGTTTTGTTGATAAGAACAGATCCTATTAAGTAGAACTGATAGATAATGCAGTAATAAAGAGATGCAAGCACCTGTCCGACGCACAAAGAAGAACAATAGTAGAAAGAAGCGTCCACAAAGTGGATATGCAGCTGGTGACTTTATAGCATACCTGAGTAATACATAACACAAATAATAATGAATAAGTATGTTATTATGCTCTATATTGTTATATATCATATAAATACATTGCCCAATGTGAATATCTATTACTTTCATCAATATCCAAAAAATATTTCTTTTAGGGGAAATTATTTTTTTTTAAGTTTTTATTTTTTTTCTTCTTTGGTTATTATCTGATTTTGTTGTAACCTTTACATCCTGGAGGGTGCATACTCGTACCTAAATATGTGAAGATAGAATGAAATTGGCCAGCAAAGAAATCAGTCACAACTGGCAGAACTTGGGACTTCGATTTTTTTTTACTGATTTTTTCACAGATTTCAAGCTCTATTTTCTTTGTCTCTTTAGGTTGTTTTGATGATTAGGGACCAGATTATGGCTTTTTCACTTATATAAAGTATACCCTAAATATATCCCCTAAATCATTATAATTATCCATATATAATTTTTTTTGGGGGGAGGAGTTATTTTGTCTTGATTTACTTTCAACACATATTGACCTACGACTTTCATATATTCGAGTACGAATGTCAAACAATGTTTATTAAAACCTACAAGTAAATTAATGAATTAACACTACCTTATTCATTGTCGATAACTTCAACTGCAATTATATCTATAACAAGAAAATTTCTACTTTGAGTCAGATAAAAAAATCCAATTTCTGACTAATTCTAACCATTTTTACATGTAGTGTGCATAGCTGTCTGTTCTACAATCCCTATCAAAATGATTTTTCATAAACCCTAAACGTTTGGAGATATAAATTTGTTTGTCTAAATTTGGCGCATATTTCAAATGCCATATTGATGATTTATTTTTACAGTAACTATACTGAAAACCTATAGTCTAATTGATGAAAATGAAGATCATATGCTATTCTGAGAGCATAATAACACCAAATGAACAATTGGTGATATTTTATATTTTTAATTTGATTTGAAAATCTGAAGTTTTCAATATTTAATTTAAAAAATATTTTTGATTTTCTTGTTTTTCAAGTTACGTTGGTGATCATCTAGACAAAGTTGGAGCATTTGTTAGTTGATTATGCACAACAAATTCGAAAGTGTTTGTGCAAGTTTGAGAAACTGATGTTATGTCTAATCATATTTGTATGTTTTGCACCGTTCAAGGGTTACTGGCAAAAATACAACTATTAAATATCCAAAGTCATTCATCAAGACTTTCTTGAGCTGAAGGGACTGAGTTACGAGGAAAGACTCTATGTATAAACTGAACACCATCACACTGGGAGAGAAGAGGAGAAGAGGGGAACATGACGACGATATAACAAGATTCTTGGGGGAATTTATAAAATAAAGAAGCACTGTTTAAAGCGAGGAACACCTGGATGAGAGAACACAGAAGAACTGGTGACAAATAAGTCACACTGTTACATAGTCTTCCCGGCTTGGTGCCTCCTCTGGACTTACCATTATTCATCAACAAAAAAAATATTCACAGAACCTATCCACCAACAACACTCGATAGCCTCCTCCACCAGCAATATTACTTCAGTCATGCATCAACAACACCTCCACTATTACCTTGCTATCATTGTTACCAACACCAACAGCACCTCTACTACGCTTCACCAACAAACCCGCCGATATTCGCTGCCCCCCATCAATACTCTCAATGTTCTCCAACACCACCTTCCTCCACCACCACAAGCGGCCACACATCTAATATTCTCCACCACAAACAGCACTTACAATGCCATCAATTTGTATTATACCAGCAATACGGACACCATAAATTCATCAGTCACCAACGACAACAACATCCAACTACCGGCCAGTCCATCTTACACACTACAACACATAAAGCGATTGAGGCATATACATAAGTTCTGTACAATTGTATCTATCGTGTGCTTAATATAGGCATTCCTTGGCCTACTCTAGTACATATATATATATATATATATATATATATATATATATATATATATATATATATATATATATATATAGTATAATATATTAGATATATATATTCTATATCGTATTATAATGCAGTACCACCTCTGGTGCAATTGCAGGGACCCACATCCTCGAAGAAGAAAACAAAGACGCTTTCAGAGAAAGATCATTGTGGATTCTCAACTGAATACTTAATTCTTTTTTCTCCTACCACCCCTATTATTTTTTGTATTTTTGTTTTATTTTATGCAATCTAGTATGTATATATATATATATATATATATACATATAGCATATATATATATATATATATATATATATATATATATATATATATATATATATATATATAATATATATATAGTATATATATATATATATATATATATATATATATATATATATATATATATATATATATATATATATATAGATTATATATATATAAATATAAATATATATATATATATATATATATATATATATATATATATGTA
>WNGS01166226.1:6114018-6139373 GCA_020271785.1 Procambarus virginalis | reverse complement strand
TGAGGGCAATAGCTACGAGGAGAGGTTAGAGGTATTAAATATGCCAAAACTAGAAGACAGAAGAAAAGAGGTGATATGACCACTACATACAAATAGTAACAGGAATTGATAAAATCGATAGGGAAGATTTCCTGAGACCTGGAACTTTAAGAACAAGAGGCCATAGATTTAAACTAGCTAAACACAGATGCCGAAGAAATATAAGAAAATTCACTTACGCAAACAGTGGTAGACGGTTGGAACAAGTTAGGTGAGAAGGTGGTGGAGACCAAGACCGTCAGTAGTTTCAAAGCGTTATATGACAAAGAGTGCTGGGAAGACGGGACACCACGAGGGTAGCTCCCATCCTGTAACTACACTTAGGTAATAACACTTAGGTAATTACACACACACACACACCCACACACACTGCCGACTGCAGACTGGACTTGTTCCTTTCACAGTCATTGCCAACAACACATAAAAACCGAATTACGAGCCTGGTGTGACCTAAACAGGTTCATCACGTCAGTATTGGCGCTGTGGCCGGTTCACCTTGTCTGTAAATACTGAAAGTTTCAAGAGTTACGTGAGACCGCGACTCGTGTAACTTGTGTATTACCAAGCGGAGGAAATATTCAGTACGGATGTAATAAGGTGGCTGTATTAAGATGCAGATTATATCAGTGTAAGGGGGATCTCCAGCGGAGCAAGGGATTACTTAATACCTCGCTTATAACATGGTGTATGGGGGGGGGGGATTTCTCACCTGGGACCAGATTCACGAAGCTGTTACGCAAGCATTTACGAACCTGTACATCTTTTCTGAATCTTTAGCGGCTTTGTTTACAACTATTAAACTGGTAATGAGCTCCGAAGCATCAGGAGGCTGTTTATAACAATAACAGTTCATTGGGAAGTTTTCATGCTTGTAAGCTGTTTAATAAATGTAACCAAAGGCGTTAAAGATTGAGGAAAGATGTACACGTTCGTAAGGACTTGCGTAACTGCTTCGTGAATCTGGCCCCAGGTTATACTTGTGGAGACGAGCTATAGCACCTGGGTCCAGCCTCTTACTCCTCAATAAACTGGTACACGTATTTCAATACCAATTAGGCTGTCGTATCTACATTTATAGCTGTGTGTGGAGTCGGCCTCCAACACATTCCTTATTACAACAGTGTTTTGTTCACGACCCTGATATTGGCAACACTGCTTATAATACCTTTCTGGCTCATGCAGGTCTCTTAATTTCCACCTGTGTTCCCTTCGTGTACCATTCATTTTAAATGTGTCTGTCCTGAACATTTTCTAAATCTGTTGTATGTGATGAACTTGTTTCTTATGCTGTTCTCGCGTCCACTGACGTGGGGTCTTATTCTTGTAGTTTCCTAGTAACGTAGAGCTGTCATCCCTGGTGACACACACACAGTGGAGCACACAACCTCTCAATTCACACCGGGGGCCACCACTGTGAGATGTGTCTAAGTAGCCACTACACACACGCAGATATGCAACCCAAACGACAAGAGGTGCCAGGTAGCCTACTTATCTTAAACTTTCAGGAAGTGTTGAAACTAGAGGCATCTCAGCACCTTCCGGAAGTAGCAGCCGGACACCCCTTGAATGACTGTGAGCTGTGTGGAAGTAACAACAGAGGACTCTCCAGCCTTGCCGGGAGAGGACTCTCCAGCAAGGCTGCACCACATGACAAAGCTTAACCATGCATACTAAAAAAAAAGTTTATGAGGCCCTAAGCAAAGCTTTTACGGTTTACAAAGCCTAATTGGAGAAGGGGAGTTACCAGAGCTGGAAAACAGCAGATATTAGACCTGAAATTCCCAAAGGTGATTTAAAAGAAGCGGAGTTTGTTTTAAAGATAACCTGGACAAGGTGATTTGACCGAAGACGATAATAGGGATGATGAAACTAAGAATGATAGTTAGGATGATGAGTTAGAATGATGATGAGACTGAGGATGAGGAAGCAGCAAGCCAGTGAATAGGCGACAACCACTTTAGTGAGAAAAACAAAAGAAGCTAAGAGCGCCGTTTCCTTTGATACCAGCGGATGTATAGATCATTAAGATAACTTGAGTGAGGCGCGAGGCAAGCCAACATTGGTGCATCCTTTCAGGATGAAGGAGAGGAAAGCGCTCGTGACGCCGAACACTGTATGCTTAGTACCATGACACGTCGCCCGTGTTGCTGCCGTGTGATGCCGTGTCGGGCACGGAGCTCCGGCCAGGGCAGCTCCCCCACGTAGAGACCAGCCCGAGTTCTGAGGTACACACAGGGTAACCCACAGCCCACACCGCGGCCTCAAAGGTGCTCAACACGTAGATGGCAGCCCGTACCGCGACAGGTGGAAGGCAGCCGACACCGCGACCTTCTGAAGAACACGAGTAACGCTTCTTCCGCGCAGCATTTATGCTTTCTTGTGTAATTATATTCTTTACGCGTCTGAGAGACGTCATGGAGGGCCAAATGTCATGCATTACTCACATCCTTCTCGTATACACTTGCTAATAATGGCAAGAAACAAGTCTGGCAGCATTGGTGGTGGAGAGGCAGACGCCATGACTGCCAGCCAGCCATCCCACACTGACGTTATAACATGCGAGCCACCAACGTGTACACCTTTACCGACGTTACTCCTCCCACTTCTCTGACGTAGTTCAGGCCATACAACACACGCAGATGTCGCCGCAGGAAACCCCCAGTGACGGATACAGGAAGACCTGCCCAGGAGATGACGTCGTAACGCAGTAGTTAGTCATGATATGATAATGTGTAATGAAGCATGACAGTAGTTACAGCATTACCAGTAACAACAATAAAGGTGATGGAGACGATGGTAGTCGGAATGATAGTGACAGTATCAAGTATATGGTCAAGCGCAACACCACGATGGTGCAGGTAAATGGTGTTAATATTTCTGGCACACGTGAATAGTGATGTGTGGCACACCACGTGGCACTCTTGTTATTGTTGCTGATGCCTTCCTGCCCGCTGGTCTGGCTACAGGGGATGTGCAGGGGGGTGTCGTACAGGTGGGCAGGGGATGGGGAGGGCTGCGGATGGTGCTGGTAGGGAAGGGGTGGGTCAGGAAAGCGAGCAAGCAGGGAGGGTCGAGCGATGTCAGGCAGGAGGGCGGGAGCCTTCCCCCAAGCAAATAAACAAACAACACTGGCGAGTGCACGAATGCATCACTACTACCATTGCATTTACAAATGGCTCGCCCCTTGGGTGCTCAAGTGAATTGAGGTCGTCATGCTAACGTGAGGCGCAACTCAAGTCAGAGTTCATGGTGTTGCATGTGGGCTCCGGACGACCCCTTACCTCAGCCATGTGGGCTCCGGGCGACCCCTACCTCAGCCATGTGGGCTCCGGACGACCCCTTACCTCAGCCATGTCTATAAATTACCCCGTGTTGTTCTATAGACTTGAAAGGAACCACCAACTATACAATAAATATGAAAAATAAGGTAGAAACTATTTGCCCCGATCTGTATGACGGCGAACAGTCTCCAACACCGCCACAAGTGTCTTCAGACAATACGCAAGCCATCATTCAGGTCTGGGTTCGAGACCTGGCCTACTGTCACCTGGGTTGGTGATTTCTTCCACCATTCCCACATGGGCCAGCACTCCTGCCATCTTTAATGTGACTAAATATGCTTAAGATTAAGAATGGAGAGAACATGTGGAGAAGGATAAGGTGAAACGTGAAGACCAAGAAAGTGGTCAAGAGGAAGGAGGAAACAACAAGAGGAAGGTGGCGCTATAAAGAGCACTGATCACAACAAAGATTTAGAGGACAATTAGAGCACAGATAAACTACCAGATCAGAGGAANGGATAAGAGCTGTTCACCATTAGATTGTCAGAATTCCCACTGTGTATTATTAGAGGAACTAAGACACTCACCTGAAGATCACTGACGAGGGGCAGAATAAACCTCTTCACTGGGGAGGGTCTTCGCTACTGTACTCGTTCATCCTGACCTTCTTCAGGTAGAGTTTATTGATGATCTCAGGGCTGGGGTAGGCGACCAGGTCGACCACCAGCTGGCCCTCCACCTCATAAGCGTTGACGTGGTGGAAGGTGAAGAAGGCCTCCTCGCTGATGTACTTCACCTTCACCACCTCGCCCGTCGATTTGCGGATCACGATGAACTTCACCTGAGGACATATACCGAGAAGTTAATTCTTGTGAACTTGACCCCTTCCCAGTGCTATATAGTCGTATTGGCTGGCGCTTTCTCCTGATAACTCCCTCCCTCTTGGAACGAACTATCTCAGGGTGTCTAATACTCCTGACTTTCGTGACCTCTACTGCACAATCTGGCATTACCTGCCAGCTTTTCTTGAATCTCCCAACAATGCCAGGTTCACTTGGGCACTCCCCATTTTAATAAAAAAATCAAGGGGCCTTAGATAAAAGTAACATCCACTCAAATTAACAACTTAAAAATATAACATGATCCGCCTGCCCTTCCAGACACTGATGTTCAGAACATTCTTGACTCTTGTCTAAGAATCTGATCTATAATACTTCCACAAACATCTGTGACACGACTCATCACTCACCCTCTCCTGTGGGAGCCAGTCGAAGCAGTCTGTAAGGGCTCGGTTCTTGAGCTGCGAGGTCGCCAGCTTGAGGGTGCTGACCAGCAGCGGCTGCTCCAGGAACACCAGGTAGTTCTCACTCATACCGAAGCTGTGGTAGTACGCGTAGGACGCCTTCCAGCTCGAGCTGACCGTGGTGAGTGTGCGAGCATTAATCCACGGGTCAGACCCTGCAGGTGAAGACACGAGAGCGTGAGGGTAAGCTGGTGTGGAGGAGAGGGTGAAAAAGCGACAAGGAGAGTAAGGCTTTATTACACTATTGACATTCAAACACAGGCTCTATTGCGAACATAATGACGTGCATGCTGGCCTCAACCATGTGGGCAGTAGTGAGGCAGAGCACTCCTGCTGCAGTAGTGAGGCAGAGCACTACATTAAGATATACGGGCTCACCATAGCCCGTGCTATTTGGAACTTGTTCCAAGTAGCGAATCTTAAACAACAACAACAACGGCAGAGCACTCCTGCTCTCGTCATACAGCTTCATGGGTTGGGGACACAAGTCTATAAGGTTTACTCAGGACTTCTTAGGGCAACAACTGTTCTTCCTCAAACATGTAACCTACAAAAGTTTCCTAACCTTCTAGTACATATTTACAACTAGGGGAACAAAAAGGAATACTTCTAAATATATTCTAATACTACAAAAAGGAACAATATGGAATGGAAGGAATACTTCCAGGGTGTTAGGAAGAGCACCCAAACGTCTCTCGTCCTGTCCGGGAATCGAACCTTCGATCATTGGGTTGTGAGTCGACCGCGCTACCCACTGCGCTACAGAACTGGACGTAGGTAACTAGCATATATCTCTCTGGTTAACTAGCTTGCTCCGTCAAGGGCATTATTCTGGACGAGCGGGAGAGGTTCGCTGCTTCACAAGTACTTGTGTCCTCACCTTGGCATGGTTCCAAGCAAGAATATTAAACACAGTCTGGACCCTCTCTACGCCGGCGGCGGCTGTCAGCGGTAAACCAGAGGTATTAAATCTTGCTAGTTACCTTGATTCAAAAGATTTACCTTACTGAGCCACGTACACACTACTCCAGCACACACGCCCTCTATCATACATGCGCGCGCACACACACATATTTAATTTGGGTGTGTAGGAGCAGGAGAGCATACCCACATGAGCCACAGGGGCGTTAGAAAGAACTTTTTCAGTGTCAGAGTAGTTAACAGATGGAATGCATTAGGCAGTGATGTAGTGGAGGCTGAGGCGGGACCAAAGAGCCAGAGCTCAACCCCCGCAAGCACAACTAGTTGAGTACAACTAGGTGAGTACTCACAAGTGTGTGTGTGTTGACAAGTGTAATAGTCAAAATATTGGAAAAATAATAAAAACTAAATGGGTAAAACACCTGAAGAGAAATAATATAATATCAGACAGACAGTATGGTTTTCGTTCTGGAAGATCCTGTGTATCGAATTTACTCTAGTTTCTACGATCGAGCCACAAAGATTTTACAGGAAAGAGATGGTTGGGTTGACTGCATCTATCTGGACCTAACAAAGGCTTTCGAATCCTAAGCCGCACTCACTACATGCACGGATCCTAAGCCGCACTCACGACCCTCGCACGTACCACTGAGATTGCTGTCCTTAGAGGGCGGGATCCTGACGATGTTGTACTTGGGTCCGCTCATGAAGGAGCAGCCCATGTTGTAGGTGGTCCCAGAGTCGTCAGTCAACGGATGGGAAGACGCAAAGTTGACACCCATCACCTTGTTCAGATCCACCTGCGGACAATAACAATTGTAAGACCAATAATACAAACACTTCCCGAGCACGGACTTTAAACCAATGTTTATCACTTTAAGTGTTAATTCAGCAGCAAGTGTTTACAAGCTATCTAACCTAGTTTATACTTTATTATAATAAATTCTTCTGTAACGCCACCTGCCTTGGGAAGTAGTATAAAACCTAAGGAAAGTATGTACACCTCTACGTCATCGTATGTACACCTATAATAATAATAATAATAATAATAATAATAATAATAATAATAATTTATTTGCAAGGTACAATGGGTTGGTGAGATTACATAAGATTGCTATTTTTACATTCTTGCAAAGCCACTAACACGTAAAGCGTTTCGGGCAGGTCCTTTAATCTAACCTATCAGGTAAGATGAAAAGGTACAGCGTAGCGAGGTTTTTATATCAACAAATAACTACAACCTAAGCTGACAGAGGTGATTACACTGGTAAGGATATATGTCTTAAGTACTAATATTGGGGGAAGTGGGTAGTACAAGATACAGTGTGAGTTTGAAGCACAAGGTCGGAAACTATGAGGATGAAATTAGGTACTTTTTTATTTTACTTTTAAACATGGGATGGGTAGGACAATTTTTTAATTCATCAGGGAGTGAGTTCCAAAGACTGGGCCCTTTTATTTGCATACATTATTCTGACTCTGGGGATATCAAAGAGATATTTATTTCTGGTGTGGTGCTCATGGGTTCTATTACACCTATCAAGGAAAGGTTTCAGATCAAGAATGGCACTTAAGAACAAGGTTTTGTACACGCAATTAGCATATGAGAATGTGTGGAGTTAGTGTATGTTTAGCATGTTAAGAGACTTAAATAGAGGGGCTGTGTATTGTCTGTAGACCTTTATAAACAAACCCAACTGATCTTAAGCTCACCAAACCAAACCTAACCTAATCGAACCTGACCAAACCTGACCTAATCTAACGGAAATAAGTGATACAATTTTGTATTTTATATATGGTGTGGACGAGATGTATGACGTCATAATGTCCATATCGGTGGAGGTTTTAAACATTGATAGGACGACTCACCTTGTCCCTGGTATCCAGTGTGTTGGGGTCGATCTTCCTGATGTAGCAGGTCTCAGAAGACACGAACAACTGGTCCTCAACACACAAGATGTTGTTGGAGGCGTTGTCTGTCATTTCCTGTGGAGCAGAGATTACCTTTACCATTACTGTCCATATAATTCCCTTCATCTTCACCACAGATACTAACACACAGTTTAAAGAAAGGAAGTCGCACATCAACGGACTGATGGGCCCAAATGCGTCGGCTTGTTAGCGGTACACTGATAGTGTATCTCCAACCTGTCTATATGTATAGTAAGGTCTATAGTAATTCCTGTCCACTGTCGGGGACAAGAAGCCTGGTAGATTTATCGAGGGCGAGGCTGGTGGCCCAGTCACCCAGCCAGTGTTGGTGGGAGCCCAGTGAGGCAGACGTCAGCCGCTCCGCAGCTCCCACTGACCTGTGATGATAACCTCCTGACTGTGATTACCATTTTACCTCCAATGTATTCACTGCTGAATGAAATCTTGCATTCAGCAGTGAATACATCTGTTATACATTCTGTTGGAACTGACAACAATATGATCTTTTCTGAAGTAATATTTTGTCAAGCCGTCTGATAATTATGTATATTTGTGTTAACTCTTTTTTATATTTCCAATATTCTTCCTCAAAATGGGTCGATAAACACTGGTCTACGCCCTCGTTCTCACAATCGAGGATCCAGAGTTCGATTCCTGGGCGGGACAGAAATGGTTGTGGACGTTTCCTTTCACCTCATGCTTGTCTTCACCTAGTGGGGGGGTCTCATTAAGCCAGATTTTCTGTCCTGGACAATGGGAATTAAATGATGACCAAAACCGTACGTAATAGTCTATACAACTAACTACACAAAGAGCTGGTCTTCACATAACAATACTCTAGCTCCTGGTCCAGCAAACATGTGTCTTGACTTTGCAGATTGGCTGATTGCTGTCAATTTGGTCTCAAATCACTACCCACTATGATCCTCAAGTCTTTCTTGCTATTTACTTTCATTATCTCTAAGTTACACATTCAACAGTCTGCCTTTTCATTGTTGAACATAAGAACATAGGAATAAAGGTAACTGCAGAAGGCCTATTGGCCCATACGAGGCAGCTCCTATTTATAACCACCCAATCCCACTCATATACATGTCCAACCTACGCTTGAAACAATCAAGGGACCCCTTTGATTGATGCTAATATATTTTTGGGAGGCAGTACTGGGGCCATATAATGGGATCGAACCAGTGTTCATAGACGCTCCTAAACACACGGCCTCGATATTTCCTTATAAATCGCATTCGTGTGGAATTCTATTGTGGAATATTTATCATTTTGAATTTATCTACATTTAAATAATTATCTCATTTTTAATCCAATTTATTACGTTGCAAGTCTGCCTTCAGTCCTTGATGCATCGGTGCAGTTGTGACTGCTTGCTAGATTAATGTCACCTTTGAATCCTGATACTACACAGCAGAACTCGGGTATTAAAACCAGTCATACCAGTCAAGAATAGAGCTGGCCATAAAGGTGACCCTTGTGGCACACCACTTGTTGACTCCAGCCATTTGTATGCGTTACCCCTTGAATACTCCGTTTACAGCACTGTGTGTCTTCACTGTTCTGTGTATCTTGTATGAACCATGGCCTCGGTGTCTTCTGTAGCGTGGTTGGTGTCATGCTCACCATCACCACCTGTGTACCTTGAGGCAGCGGTAAGCCAACCCAACACTGGCCCCAAGACAGGCAAAAACTGGAGCAATTTATTTTTTTCAAGATGACTAGAACGTCTGATACGATACGAATTGTGTTTTTGTCCAATATCCTGGCCAGAGGCCGGTCAGAACTAGTCATGGGTACTCATGGAGCCCAGACTGTGTAACACCATTCTAGATCACACTGAAACCTCTCCAGTACAAAAGTCGCAGTCTTCATCTTTCTGTACATGAGTCTTGATTAGGATCTTCCAGTACACAACGAACTCACGATAACGAGAGATATCCACGAGAAAATCTTGGGAGCAAGAAGGCTCATCTTACAGTACATGTGTTAATGTTGATTAAGATGTTCCAGTGTACAGGAGCTGCAGACGTGATTTCCAGGGTATGTGTGGGCTTTCCTTAAGATCTTCCAGTACACGTGGCATGTAGTCCAGATCTTCCAGGATAAATGAGCCTCAGTAAACATCTTTCAATTAACATTAGCGTTGGTTCAGATATTCCAGCACTAAAGTTGTAATCCATATATTCCAGCATATGAAAAAGTCTGCATAATTAATATATATTTAAACATATTTTCCATATCGAATATGCTCCAGTTTAACTTAAGCAAAAACAAATTCCTCCAACATACAAAAAAAAAAATAATAATAAGTTTCCACATAGTCCTATACGCTCAAATTTACGTCCAAGTTTCCAGCTGCTTCTGTATCAGCAGAACTCAAGTTCCTGGCACTGCCAGTCCTCGCTGCCAGACCTTCCAGTGAAATTACGCCATCATCCTAGATATGTTGATAATTCACAAAGAGCAACACTAAGAGCAAGTGGACTTGCAAGCAACACACTCTTGGTATCGAGGCGGCGGGAGTGCTTACTCAAGTAACCTCTGAAAACGAGTTTTTTTTTTTACCTTTCAACCTTCAAGGATTTTTTCGCCCTGCAGGGAATAATGATTCTAATAAAAAAGTCGAAGGTTGGATATGTGAGCACTAGCCTGAGCACTGAGAGTTGAGTGCGCACGCCCACTCCTTCACCATACACTTGAAGGATATGACAAGAAAAAATCTTCACAGTTAATCTGTGAGGACATCCAGACGTTGTGGGCCTCAGTGATCTCACTCCTCCAGGCCTCACATATCCTTCCTCACTTCGCGCACACAACTTCCAAGTTAGTCAACATCTTCACATGAAATACAAAGCCCCAAAAATTTGTGACGGAAATATAGGAATATTCTTCAAACACAAGTAAACCTTCAACACAAATCAAAAGGCTCCTGAAGCCACATGTGGTCTATAACTCCTGAAGCCACATGTGGTCTATAACTCCTGAAGCCACATGTGGTCTATAACTCCTGAAGCCACATGTGGTCTATAACTCCTGAAGCCACATGTGGTCTATAACTGCTGAAGCCACATGTGGTCTATAACTTACGAAGTGGGAGAACATTCTGGAGAAGATGTTCTTGCAGGGGTCGGGGTAGCAGTGGGTACCGAACTCGGTGAAGACGGGACGCTGAGCCAAGCAAGCCTTCTTGTAGGCGTCTGACCGCAAGTACTTGGAACGGAACGACACCTGTGGATACACTAGATGTTAACACGCCGTCAGCTTGTGAACACTTATGTACTACATTCTTATGAAGTGATGGCTGTGAATGGGAGGTGGAACTGTGAACAAGAGGCGACGTTATGAACAAGAGGAGGGGCTCTATGGACAATAGCACTTCACGCTTAACCATATAACTCACTCAGTCATTTCTACCAGTTACCCCAATACCACCACCACACTCTTGCCACCACCACACTCACGCACACCACCACACACCACCACCACACTCACACCACCACCACACACCACCACACTCACCTTGCCACCATCAATATGGAATTTATGGAGGATGGCCATGCCGTCGAGCCAGTGGTTGAGAGTGAAGTCGCCGAGGTCATACTTGCCTGGTCCCACCCTGAGGAAGCTGCCTCGTAGCCAAGCTGGCCACTGACCTGCAACACACACAGACACGGTTAGTGGCAGAGTCAGGAAGAAACACCACAAAACAATAATAAATTAAAATGTAAAGGCCTATGGACTCATGACAGGAGAGCTAGTTGATCTCCTGTCCACGCCCACCTGTGTGTGCCCAGCTTATGCTTCACAAAATCCAATAAAAGGGTTGTTGTTGTTGTTAAAAGATTCGCTACCTGGAACAAAGTTCCAAGTACCACGGGCTATGGTGAGCCCGTAAAATTAATTAAATAGGGGTTCCTGTAGTGATAGCAACATGTTTTTTAAAAAATGCAACTAGGCTATTTCTGAGCGAGTGTTAACCTGCATTGTTTGCTCAATGTTTTCAGTTTTGATACGAGTTCTGTCTCGAGCTGATACTGTCAGAGCTCTATATATTTACTCTTCTTTTAAGACCTAATTTACGATATGAATCGCTGTAATTAGAGAAGGTTTGCGGCGCCCAGGTATAATTGTGAGTATCTATATAGGAAAGATATCTGTGTGATTATTACGACTCGAGCGAAGGAGGAAGGGAAGGGAAGGGACAGGGGGCAGGAAGGGGAGGAACAGAGGCAGAAAGGAGAGGAACAGAGGCAGGAAGTGGAGGAACAGAGGCAGAAGTGGAGGAACAGAGGCAGGAAGTGGAGGAACAGAGGCAGGAAGTGGAGGAACAGGGGCAGGAAAAGGAACTAGGGGAAGAATGAGTAGCGGGAGCGTCTGTGGTATAACAGACACCAAATATTGAAAACAAACCCCAGTCATCTGGCGAATTAACTGCTGCTGCTTCTAGTCTCGTTAACAGCAAACTTCTACAACCTTGATGTTTAAGCCTGGGCAATAACCACCTACTCCAGCCCCTCCAAAACCAGCATCGTTAACAACCAGTTTGCTCTAAGGGGCTAACGAGTCAATCACGGTACGAAACGAGTCAACCATGGCACTAACAGTCAACAATGAGAGTCAACCACGAGCATCGAACGAGGAAGTTTGATGAACGCGGCGAAATAACAATACACACGAATTTTTATAATATAAATTACAAATATCTTCATGTATACAGATATACATGTATACCTAAGGAGCCCAAAGATGTCAATTTGAGCCCAGTGAATGACCCCAATCGTTTCTCACACACGTATGTTAATTACGGAATAAAGTGCAGATGTCCAAACGTATGCGTGTGAATTCCACCTGTAAATATTCTGGCCGACTAGCCTGGCAGGCCATGTATACTGAGAGTGACCCCCGTGTTCACCTTGAATACGTATACCCGAGGCAGAGTGGGATGGAAAGTTATCAAGCAAATCCAAACGCACTTTACGAGGGTGACTGGCAGCCTTCGTCACTACAACTTATAATACATTAATAACCGAGAACATTAATAACCAAGAACATCAATAACCAAGAACATCAATAACCAAGAACATCAATAACCAAGTAACATCAATAACAAAACTGCACGAGCGCCAACAAGAGTGAACGCTGGTTATGGTGATGAGGAGAGTTCCACTTGACATGTCACGAGGTTACCATTGTCTTGCTCCACTTCTCACTTAGCAAATTAATCCGTACGTAATACAACATAAATTTTAACATTATTTAAATGTTTACGTTCGTAGGTAAGATCATTTAATGTTTATATCAGCTGAATAATCTTTTTTTTATTCACAGTAGCACAATGTATTTAATTATAAATATTATACTAGTTGTTCGCTGGAACAGTTCGGTCGCTGCAGCGACCGAACTGTTCCAGCGGACAACCCGCCATAGGGATCAAGTTTCACCAGCGATCAATGGCGTTACTTGCACCTTAAATGTTCTGGTTATCGAAATACTTTCAGTTTATGGGTTCTGTTAGGCAAGAATACTTTGCTGAGGTCAGACGCCATTACGCGGCTGTGTCATAGTATAAATTTAAATTACAAATGCAAAACTGGCGCGTGTGCAGCATATGTAGTGGGTAAACACGACTACTGGCAAGATTTGACAAAACGACATCGGACATGAGGAAGAGATGAGGTAGAAATTAGCTTCAAGTAGAACACACAGCCTCAAGAAACTACATTTACAGACACAAGACATTTACTGCTATGAGATAACTGGGATTTAGGAAATAATTGGTGCCTCAGCCATGACATTTCAAGAACTAGTGTTAAGTAGACCCCCAAGCGCTTTCAACATGAGGCTTTTAGCCAGTCATGCGTATTACTAAATTTAACATGATATCTCATTTCACACCAACGCGTCATGATGGAGCAAGCCGTTTCCCCACCTTCCTCACCCCCCCCCCAACTTCCCTCACACTCCCCCCCAACTTCCCTCACCCTCCCTCCCCCCTCCCGTTCCTCGCCTATAAACCCCAGTTTCCCCTTTCGATAAAACCATTTTTTTCCCCGAGGCCCTGCAGAAGCAAGTGAAGGCCTCCTGTCAGTGTTGCTATGCCTGGGTCCTTCACACTCCTGCAACCACCACCACCTCATTTTTGCTTTCTCGGCGCCTCACTCACTCATAATTAATGACGAGTTGTATTTAATTCAATTTTGAATTGCATTTTTTCCCATTAGTTTCCAACAATGCTGGTAATTTGATTACCACAATTTCAGGAAAGTTTTTCAAGCCTTTAAAGATAAATAGCTCACGTAATATGTTGCCTCACAGAGAAGACTATAAGTCCTGTCTGGACTTTACCGTCCAGAACCAATACACTACCGGGACTTTACAGTTCAGAATCAATGCTGTCCCACAAAAAATTTACTTATAAAATACAATGTACACTTTTATAAGTATGTGGTCATTAACATTAGTAAGCATTGGAGAGATCTTCTACAGAATAATAGTTATAATGTAATATATTCCAATTGTATCTTACAGTTCGGTAGCAGTGAATATCATCTTAGTGGTTACTGACATTATAATCCCGGGGAGATCTTTGTCTTCCTCTCAAGTGTGGCATTCCAAAGTTTTAGAATGTTTATTGAAGGTTGAAGTCCCAGCTGTGTCTGGGTACAAGTGACGGGATGAACAACCCAGCGGGTTTTCTTCCTATTGGGGAGTGTTGTACATGCTGCTATGGCGGTATGTCCACTCACGGGATGAGTGGCGCTGCCCAATAAACTCGCTCCTCGGGGCAAAATTAAAAACCAAATTTGGAGGTTGAAGAGGCTAGTTGGTTGGACTGTTTGGGAACCAGACATTTGTTAGAGGGGATGGGTTGGTTTATTGACTGATCGATGGTGGCTCTTGGTAAATTAGGTAATTCGAGGGAGTTTAAGTGTAGAGTGGTTTGGGGCGACTGTAAAGTCGCCCAGTCACTTCGGGCGACTAGTGACTGTAAAACCTTCTTCAGCTTGGCGTTACTGGATGGGTGACACATCCTTCCTCCCTGCTTACGGGGAGGATACTGTGACCCCTCTCCACACACCACGTCCCCTGTGGCCGTTATTGTTACATATACGGAAATGACGACACATTTATACGTTCCTGCAGGTGAGGGAGGACGTACACGTGCGCGCGCATCAAGGCCGTCAACCCACGCCTCTTGGGGTACCGGCAACACCCGCTGCTCTTGTCATCCAGCCACGTCAACAAACACTTGCTAATTGCTCACCTTGGACCAATGTAAACGCTGTTCTACGTATGTAAAATATACTGTGCTTGACTGATACTGATCTTGACTGTGACTGCCATAGACTTCGACCGACAAAAGCAGACATCGTCAAAGAAAACCCGTTTCAACAGAAAGACTTTGACCAGCAAAAATATCTGTGATTACAAACATTGATAAAAAGTCATGTCCGCCATATTCCGACTGCCCCTAGTGGAGTGTTGTCTGAAGTGAAGTGTCACCCATAGTGTAATGTGACGCCCCCGAGTCTAGTACCAACCGTGTTAAAAAAAAAAAACTTTATTAAAGAGGCCTAGCTGGCAACATTTTGTTTACATAATAAAACACTGTTCAAAAATACAAGTATACAATACTCTGTTATGATAATACAACACTTCTCAGAGTATGTTGTCCTATAAGAGCAAGAGTCAGACTAGGCTTCTTGTGTCTACTCAACCTTGGGTTAACCCCACTTCTTAAATACAATTCTGAATTATCATCAACGTTTTTAGCGTGTTCACTCAGGAAATACGCCACACCAAATCCAAGCAAGTTCAGCTGCCAAGAACTTACAAATCTCGTTATTCTACACATAAGTCAATTTAGAATCACAATGCCTCTCAGGAGAACAGAAAAGCCTAAAGAATTTTGTCGTCTTTCTATAGAAACCCGCAGCGCTAACAATGTTAATATTTAAACACATATTAACCACTCTTCAAAAGAGTGAGAGTTACCATCACTTCAAGGCTGGAGGAAAAAGTGGTGCACTTTTTTGGTGACCTTTGCCAGGTTTCAAATAATCTCCAATAGATGTTTTGTGTTTCTCAACAACAGCAAGTCACTGGGCGAGGTGAAGGTACGCAGCAGAAATATAAATGATATAACAATCGGTCGGTTATTCCTAGCGGTGAATCACCAACGTTGTCATTAACCTCAACACAGAGATTACATTTTCTTAACATTTTAACGTCTGTGAAGTTCTGAGCCACACGGCCCTCTCAAGCCCTTGAGTGTGGGGGGGAGCCCAGCCCTGCCCTCCTCCCGCGCCCTCAACAGTGCCCGGGGCACACTACAGTGTGAACAATGAACAAGAGTATGGATGAACAAGGCACAGTGACTGTTTATATATACAATAACCATCGTCGTGTTAAGGTGTTGGTAGTAATAGCACAACAAATATGAAGGCTCCGTTATTTGCTTATCAACGTTAAATTGATGATGATGGGTAATAATATTAATACTGTAATACAAATCATTGAGTGACGGTTTGTGTGGGAGGTGCCGCTGCTGGCCAGTTGTCAGTGACAAAGGAGTGAGACACTCAAAAGCAATTCTTGTCCAGATCTTCCAGATGTGCTGGTGATGACACCTGGGAACCTCAAGGTAAGGTAAGGTAAGAGAGTGTGTGTGACATCAGAGGTCAGCACTGTCATAGGGTGCGGGGTGGATCACGCTACTGACCATGAGGCTGGTGGAGCCGGCGTCCACACTGGGAAGCCCTGCCTGTGTTAAGCCTTGTCTGGAAGAGGAAAAACTTGTCTTCCTGGTGTGTGGTGTCGGCTGCGCGGCGTGAGGCTTCCCCCCCCCCCCCCACACACACCACCACGGATAATACCACAACGAATGAAGAACCGGGATTACATTATAAATTTATAACTATTGAATTAAGTTAATCACAGGTACCTACAAAATACAGCTTCTATCATAATACTGTAGCTATTTGTTTTTGTACTTATATACCGTCTTTACTCCCAGAACACCCATTCCTGCCCCCCCCCCTGCCATGCCTTTTACGTACCCCTAACACCCCCCCACCCCCACTTCCTACAAGGTCAGCAAGGTCCCATTAATGGTAGTAACGCCCCTTACCTCCAGGTTTCGTACGTCACCCGAATTCCACTGAGCTCACGGGCACTAAGGTAGTGATCAGTACCAAGCTTTATTTGGTATTTACACTCGACATGTTGGTCAAACACAAACACGCAAGCGCACGCACACATAGGCAGGCAGGAGGAGCAAAAGGGAAGGTGCTCCAATGGATAAACCTGCCTAAGCAACAGAAGACAATGAGTCACTGAGGGGTGACGTCTCAGAGTGGCGAGGCGTCACCAGTGGAGTCCCACAGGGATCAGTCCTTGGACCTATCCTGTTTCTGATAGATGTAAACAATCTCTCAGAGGTAATAGACTCGTCCTCTCATTGTTTGTTGATGATGCAAAAATTATGAGGAGGATTAAGACCGAGGAAGATAGCAAGAGGCTGCAAGATGACCTAGACAAACTGAAGGAATAGTCCAACAAATAGCTACTAAAGTTCAACCAAAATAAATGTAAGGTAATGAAACTAAGTGGAGAGAACAGGGGGGGCCAGACACAGGGTACCGAATGGGAGACAAAATTCATCACGAAACAGACAAGAGAGAATGATCTAGGAGTTGATAACACATCAACAAACTGGAAAAGGTGCAAAGACATGCTACTAAGTGGATCCCAGAACTGAAGGGCAATAGCTACGAGGAGAGGTTAGAGGTATTAAATATGCCAAAACTAGAAGACAGAAGAAAAAGAGGTGATATGACCACTACATACAAAATAGTAACAGGAATTGATAAAATCGATAGGGAAGATTTCCTGAGACCTGGAACTTTAAGAACAAGAGGCCATAGATTTAAACTAGCTAAACACAGATGCCGAAGAAATATAAGAAAATTCACTTACGCAAACAGTGGTAGACGGTTGGAACAAGTTAGGTGAGAAGGTGGTGGAGACCAAGACCGTCAGTAGTTTCAAAGCGTTATATGACAAAGAGTGCTGGGAAGACGGGACACCACGAGGGTAGCTCCCATCCTGTAACTACACTTAGGTAATAACACTTAGGTAATTACACACACACACACACCCACACACACTGCCGACTGCAGACTGGACTTGTTCCTTTCACAGTCATTGCCAACAACACATAAAAACCGAATTACGAGCCTGGTGTGACCTAAACAGGTTCATCACGTCAGTATTGGCGCTGTGGCCGGTTCACCTTGTCTGTAAATACTGAAAGTTTCAAGAGTTACGTGAGACCGCGACTCGTGTAACTTGTGTATTACCAAGCGGAGGAAATATTCAGTACGGATGTAATAAGGTGGCTGTATTAAGATGCAGATTATATCAGTGTTAAGGGGATCTCCAGCGGAGCAAGGGATTACTTAATACCTCGCTTATAACATGGTGTATGGGGGGGGGGGGATTTCTCACCTGGGACCAGATTCACGAAGCTGTTACGCAAGCATTTACGAACCTGTACATCTTTTCTGAATCTTTAGCGGCTTTGTTTACAACTATTAAACTGGTAATGAGCTCCGAAGCATCAGGAGGCTGTTTATAACAATAACAGTTCATTGGGAAGTTTTCATGCTTGTAAGCTGTTTAATAAATGTAACCAAAGGCGTTAAAGATTGAGGAAAGATGTACACGTTCGTAAGGACTTGCGTAACTGCTTCGTGAATCTGGCCCCAGGTTATACTTGTGGAGACGAGCTATAGCACCTGGGTCCAGCCTCTTACTCCTCAATAAACTGGTACACGTATTTCAATACCAATTAGGCTGTCGTATCTACATTTATAGCTGTGTGTGGAGTCGGCCTCCAACACATTCCTTATTACAACAGTGTTTTGTTCACGACCCTGATATTGGCAACACTGCTTATAATACCTTTCTGGCTCATGCAGGTCTCTTAATTTCCACCTGTGTTCCCTTCGTGTACCATTCATTTTAAATGTGTCTGTCCTGAACATTTTCTAAATCTGTTGTATGTGATGAACTTGTTTCTTATGCTGTTCTCGCGTCCACTGACGTGGGGTCTTATTCTTGTAGTTTCCTAGTAACGTAGAGCTGTCATCCCTGGTGACACACACACAGTGGAGCACACAACCTCTCAATTCACACCGGGGGCCACCACTGTGAGATGTGTCTAAGTAGCCACTACACACACGCAGATATGCAACCCAAACGACAAGAGGTGCGAGGTAGCCTACTTATCTTAAACTTTCAGGAAGTGTTGAAACTAGAGGCATCTCAGCACCTTCCGGAAGTAGCAGCCGGACACCCCTTGAATGACTGTGAGCTGTGTGGAAGTAACAACAGAGGACTCTCCAGCAAGGCTGCACCACATGACAAAGCTTAACCATGCATACTAAAAAAAAAAGTTTATGAGGCCCTAAGCAAAGCTTTTACGGTTATTTACAAAGCCTAATTGGAGAAGGGGAGTTACCAGAGCTGGAAAACAGCAGATATTAGACCTGAAATTCCCAAAGGTGATTTAAAAGAAGCGGAGTTTGTTTTAAAGATAACCTGGACAAGGTGATTTGACCGAAGACGATAATAGGGATGATGAAACTAAGAATGATAGTTAGGATGATGAGTTAGAATGATGATGAGACTGAGGATGAGGAAGCAGCAAGCCAGTGAATAGGCGACAACCACTTTAGTGAGAAAAACAAAAGAAGCTAAGAGCGCCGTTTCCTTTGATACCAGCGGATGTATAGATCATTAAGATAACTTGAGTGAGGCGCGAGGCAAGCCAACATTGGTGCATCCTTTCAGGATGAAGGAGAGGAAAGCGCTCGTGACGCCGAACACTGTATGCTTAGTACCATGACACGTCGCCCGTGTTGCTGCCGTGTGATGCCGTGTCGGGCACGGAGCTCCGGCCAGGGCAGCTCCCCCACGTAGAGACCAGCCCGAGCTCTGAGGTACACACAGGGTAACCCACAGCCCACACCGCGGCCTCAAAGGTGCTCAACACGTAGATGGCAGCCCGTACCGCGACAGGTGGAAGGCAGCCGACACCGCGACCTTCTGAAGAACACGAGTAACGCTTCTTCCGCGCAGCATTTATGCTTTCTTGTGTAATTATATTCTTTACGCGTCTGAGAGACGTCATGGAGGGCCAAATGTCATGCATTAGTCACATCCTTCTCGTATACACTTGCTAATAATGGCAAGAAACAAGTCTGGCAGCGTTGGTGGTGGAGAGGCAGACGCCATGACTGCCAGCCAGCCATCCCACACTGACGTTATAACATGCGAGCCACCAACGTGTACACCTTTACCGACGTTACTCCTCCCACTTCTCTGACGTAGTCCAGGCCATACAACACACGCAGATGTCGCCGCAGGAACCCCCAGTGACGGATACAGGAAGACCTGCCCAGGAGATGACGTCGTAACGCAGTAGTTAGTCATGATATGATAATGTGTAATGAAGCATGACAGTAGTTACAGCATTACCAGTAACAACAATAAAGGTGATGGAGACGATGGTAGTCGGAATGATAGTGACAGTATCAAGTATATGGTCAAGCGCAACACCACGATGGTGCGGGTAAATGGTGTTAATATTTCTGGCACACGTGAATAGTGATGTGTGGCACACCACGTGGCACTGTTGTTATTGTTGCTGATGCCTTCCTGCCCGCTGGTCTGGCTACAGGGGATGTGCAGGGGGGTGTCGTACAGGTGGGCAGGGGATGGGGAGGGCTGCGGATGGTGCTGGTAGGGAAGGGGTGGGTCAGGAAAGCGAGCAAGCAGGGAGGGTCGAGCGATGTCAGGCAGGAGGGCGGGAGCCTTCCCCCAAGCAAATAAACAAACAACACTGGCGAGTGCACGAATGCATCACTACTACCATTGCATTTACAAATGGCTCGCCCTTGGGTGCTCAAGTGAATTGAGGTCGTCATGCTAACGTGAGGCGCAACTCAAGTCAGAGTTCATGGTGTTGCATGTGGGCTCCGGACGACCCCTTACCTCAGCCATGTGGGCTCCGGACGACCCCTTACCTCAGCCATGTGGGCTCCGGACGACCCCTTACCTCAGCCATGTGGTGCTCCGGGCGACCCCTTACCTCAGCCATGTGGGCTCCGGGCGACCCCTTACCTCAGCCATGTGGGGCTCCGGACGACCCCTTACCTCAGCCATGTGGGCTCGGGCGACCCCTTACCTCAGCCATGTGGGCTCCGGACGACCCCTTACCTCAGCCAGTGTGTGCTCCGGACGACCCCTTACCTCAGCCATGTGGGCTCCGGACGACCCCTTACCTCAGCCATGTGGGCTCCGGGCGACCCCTTACCTCAGCCATGTGGGCTCCGGACGACCCCTTACCTCAGCCATGTGGGCTCCGGGCGGACCCCTTACCTCAGCCATGTGGGCTCCGGACGACCCCTTACCTCAGCCATGTGGGCTCCGGGCGACCCCTTACCTCAGCCATGTGGTGCTCCGGGCGACCCCTTACCTCAGCCATGTGGGCTCCGGGCGACCCCTTACCTCAGCCATGTGGGCTCCGGGCGACCCCTTACCTCAGCCATGTGGGCTCCGGACGACCCCTTACCTCAGCCATGTGGCTCCGGCGACCCCTTACCTCAGCCATGTGGGCTCCGGACGACCCCTACCTCAGCCATGTGGGCTCCGGGCGACCCCTTACCTCAGCCATGTGGTGCTCCGGACGACCCCTTACCTCAGCCATGTGGTGCTCCGGACGACCCTTACCTCAGCCATGTGGTGCTCCGGACGACCCCTTACCTCAGCCATGTGGGCTCCGGGCGACCCCTTACCTCAGCCATGTGGGCTCCGGACGACCCCTTACCTCAGCCATGTGGGCTCCGGGCGACCCTTACCTCAGCCATGTGGGCTCCGGACGACCCCTTACCTCAGCCATGTCTATAAAATTACCCCGTGTTGTTCTATAGACTTGAAAGGAACCACCAACTATACAATAAATATGAAAAATAAAGTAAAAACTATTTGCCCCGATCTGTATGACGGCGAACAGTCTCCACACCCGCCACAAGTGTCTTCAGACAATACGCAAGCCATCATTCAGGTCTGGGTTCGAGACCTGGCCTACTGTCACCTGGGTTGGTGATTTCTTCCACCATTCCCACATGGGCCAACACTCCTGCCATCTTTAATGTGACTAAATATGCTTAAGATTAAAAATGGAGAGAACATGTGGAGAAGGATAAGGTGAAACGTGAAGATCAAGAAAGTGGTCAAGAGGAAGGAGGAAACAATAAGAGGAAGGTGGCGCTATAAAGAGGAGGGCACTGATCACAAGAAAGTTTAGAGGACAATTAGAGCACAGATAAACTACCAGATCAAGAGGAACTTATAGTATCAAAAGGCATACATTACACTAAAGTAAACTGGTCAAGAGGAAAGTAGAAATCAAGCTTGGAGAGCAAGAGTAAGGATGAGAGGTCAAGATGATAGAGGGTATATTGATGAAGATATAAATAGACTTAGAGAGATCTAAGGGAAGGTATAGAGAATCAGATATCAAGAGCAAGGTAAAGATATCAAGACGAATGCAGAAAGATTACGAGGTAAATGGAGATAAAGAGAGAGACCAAGTTAAGAGAAGATGTGGAAGGCAGAGACATCAATAGGACCTTAGCTGTGGCACACAATTGATGTCTGAGCGGTTATTGTTTAGTGGTAGTATCAGTAGTGAGGGTGCTGGCTGTATAGCACAGTGGTCTACGTCCTCGGCTTAAAATCTGAGGACCCAGCTCAAGCCGAGCAGGGGAGAAACGGTTGGCCACATGTTCTTTACCTGATGCGTCAATTCACGTAAAAGTAAAATAGGTACTCCTGGAGTTGAGGAATTGTTGACAAGAGGGGAAACTTGATCACACTAATTTCTCACTTAGTTTTGTTTACAATATTTTTCCGTAACCTATTCTTCCATATTTCCTGCCTGCCCACCGAGACGTCACACGTTCTGGCTCCACGACAGATCCTGCCTGCCCACCGAGACGTCACACGTTCTGGCTCCACGACAGATCCTGCCTGCCCGCCGAGACGTCACACGTTCTGGCTCCACGACAGATCCTGCCTGCCCGCCGAGACGTCACACGTTCTGGCTCCACGACAGATCCTGCCTGCCCGCCGTGACGTCACACGTTCTGGCTCCACGACAGATCCTGCCTGCCCGCCGTGACGTCACACGTTCTGGCTCCACGACAGATCCTGCCTGCCCACCGTGACGTCATACGTTCTGGCTCCACGACAGATCCTGCCTGCCCGCCGTGACGTCACGCCCGCGTCACGGTCCGCTTAAGACCACAGTTTAGTGCCTGGCTCCACCTGACACCACGAAACTTAACCAACCGAGAATTTCTTTCTGAATTAATGCTCGCAATGCAGAGGAAAATATTGAATGTGTTATCATACACGGGGGGAATATTTCCTCTAAGTTACTATCGCCTCTTAAGTTTTAATAATACTACCGTTCATATGCGTTAACATTCTATATAACAACAGGCTTCAAGTTCAACTCCGCTAGTAACAATATGCGCTTTCTAAACCACTGTGAACAATAATAGTGTTTCCTTAATGAGACGACGTATAGCAACTATGGGTATAATGTGTATGTATGTATGTATGTATGTATGTATGTATGTATGTATATATATATATATATATATATATATATATATATATATATATATATGTGTGTGTGTGTGTGTGTGTGTGCGTATGTGTGTGTGTGTGTGCGTGTGTGTGTGTGTGTGTAATTACCTAAGTGTAATTACCTAAGTGTAGTTACAGGATGAGAGCTACGCTCGTGGTGTCCCGTCTTCCCAGCACTCTTTGTCATATAACGCTTTGAAACTACTGACGGTCTTGGCCTCCACCACCTTCTCACTTAACTTGTTCCAACCGTCTACCACTCTGTTTACAAAACTGAATTTTCGTATATTTCTCCGGCAGCTTTGTTTCGTTAGTTTAAATCTATGACCTCTTGTTCTTGAAGTTCCAGGTCTCAGGAATTCTTCCCTATCAATTTTATCGATTCCTGTTACTATTTTGAATGTAGTGATCATATCACCTCTTTTGTGTGTGTGTGTGTGTGTGTGTGTGTGTGTGTGTGTGTGTGTGTGTGTGTGTGTGTGTGTGTGTGTGTGTGTGTGTGTGTGTGTGTAACGAGGGCTTACATAGAGTGCACGTAGAAACTGGCACAACAAGGTCACTAAGGCAGCAACTCCCATAGATGAGGTCAAGAGTTAGCTGCACAAACAACAACACCCAACCTGGTGTGACCTTAGGGGTCAGTTAAACAAAGTTTATTCATCCTCCTAAAGATCCAAAACGTCATACATTCAAATCAGGTCACTGGACCGCATGACCTCGTACCACAAAGGTCACTACCCTGACCTCACTTCGCACAGTTTCGGTCCAGTCTTGCTATATTTAGACCCACACTCTACCCCTCACCTGTGTAGTTCCATCTAAATGGGTACAAATGCCGTAGATGCTGTGCGCTTGTCTCGCTCAGTCATCCACCCATCCAGTCAGGCGTTGGATGGGTGGTCGCTGGACAGCCTCGCCCTCGCTTTGATACTTATATTGATCAAAACTCACATGACTTGATTGTGGTCCAAGACGGACTGAATCGTCGTCATTTCTTCATTTTCAGATTTGTGAGTTGGGTGTCTTATGGGTGGAACGTATGTCAAATGAACTGTTGCGCTAAAACAACAGGTTTAGTACAACTCATTTTCTAGAGTACGAGAAGAAGAAGGCAATAACCAAACTTAAACTTTGCTGGCTTAGTAAACCACATATGTTTTACGTTAGGCCTAAGATTACCAGACTTAACCTGGCCTAGGACAGGTTAAGTCAGGTTGTATAGTTAATCTTTCCACATTTCCCCATGTCTTCTGTTGTATTCCAATACTACTAAATGTGAACTTTATGGGGTACAACATTCTACTTTTGTGAGTCGGACCAACACTTGCTGTAAGTACCATGGGTTTTAGAGGATGGGTTGGATATCGCTTATGGGTTTAAGAACTGCCTATATTAATGAAGCAAATGATAAGAAGCGAGACCCATGAGCTGAAGCTCAACCTCGCCACAAGCAGAGCCATGTGAGCACAACTGGATGAGAATACAGTTGGTGTACTTGGTGGAGGTCGGCCACGGTGATACAACACGGCCCTTGCCACAGGCGCTCGCTCTGGCCAGACAAGCCAAGCGACATACAAAATAATCACCAGAGCCAAGACTCGTCACCGAACAAGTGTAGTTTGCGAGTTAAGAACCGTGTGTGCTCGTTAATAATGATCAATATAACAGTTGGTGGGCCGTACACTCGTATATATACATAACCTCTCTTAAGACTGAGCGGTTGTTTGTCCTGGCGGGGCTCTCCCTAGACGCTCACGGCGACTAATCTTCTCCCAATTAATCCTCCTGGGGATTGATTTATTCCTCGGGAGAGTGTAGTGGGTGATGCGAGGTGTTGAGTGTGTGTGTGTGGTGGCGGGGCCACAGCTCGCCACGCCCCCGCTCACTCCCACGCCCTCAGCGACACTGAACCAGCCTCCCGCTGCCCCCCTCGTCGCCTCGCCGGCACGAGCATGCGTCCTCGCCAGTCTTCTAAAATTTGTGTTTCTCCCAGAAATCTTGAGGGAAATTCCTTCAAACGGTCGGTTATAGGTCTTTATATAATACAGTTTTTTCCACAACGTTATAATGTAGGTCTTTGTAGCCTATATTTTGCACAACGAAAACTCTCTCTCTCGGGTTGTTTAATGAGGCTATTGGGACACCAG
>WNGS01166226.1:6090307-6112641 GCA_020271785.1 Procambarus virginalis | reverse complement strand
ACAACCAAACGAGGTGTTTCATCATGAGATTATTTTTAACTGGAGAGCAGAAAAATACGATTTTACGGAGGGACGGCTGGCGTGTGTGTGTGTGGTGTGTGTGTGTGTGTGTGTGTGTGTGTGTGTGTGTGTGTGTGTGGTGTGTGTGTGTGTGTGTGTGTGTGTGTGTGTGATTCAGACTGACATTTGCCTCAATTACGATGAAGATTCACTAATTAAATTTGTCTTTTTTTTTGGCTTTGGGAATGCAGAGCCTTAGACAAAGAGGTGGTCCTCTTTATGGCGGCGGTTGTGTTGTTAATTAAATTTAAAATCTAAATTGTATTGGCAAATGGTTGTACATCATTAATTCATGTTCCAAATGTATCATATATATTTTATGCATGACAAAGTCAATAATACTACAAATCATTATTCTAACTCTGCATTATATATAAAAATTTATGATTTTATATTATTATTTTATAGCTAAAACATTTAAACGTAAATTCTTCTATAGGCTACAGTCGCTTACATGATCAACACAGTAGCGTCAAGACATAGTTTTCAAATGTAGATATGATAGAGCCTAGTAGGCTCAGGAATTTGTATACCTGTTGATTGACGGTTGAGAGGCGGGACCAAAGAGCCAGAGCTCAACCATAGTACAAAGCACATACACTAATGCTAAATTATCACTTCCTATATTTCCAGAAGTGTGGGTTGAGGTGTCTAATTTTCACCCACGTTATTGTGATTTACTGTTTGTTTAATGTTTACCTATTCCGCCAGAGGTGGCGTGGTGGTAGCCTCCTGGTCTCCGGTGTTCTAAAGTCAACTTATTGTCTAGTTATGCTCGTCGACACGCTCCACCCGACCGTAATTAATTTTAATTAGTTTTGTCAGGGAAGGAAGTCTGAATATATATATGATATATATATATATATATATATATATATATATATATATATATATATATATATATATATATATATATATATAGGGGGGTACCACCTCTGGTGCAATTATAGGGACCCACAGCCTCAGAGAAGGGAACACAGAGCATTCAGGGAAAAACTTGCCATTTAACTTAGAATACATGAGGGTGTTCGCTTCTCCTACCACCCCCCTTTTTTATGGTGTACACTTTATTAAGCAAGGTATATTATATATTTATATATATATATATATATATATATATATATATATATATATATATATATATATATATATATATATATATATATATATATATATTAGGCTTGAATCAAGGTTTCTCCTTCCCTCCAAAGGAGGAGCTACTGACCTCCCAGGACGCAACCCCACAACAGTTGCCTAGCTCCCAGGTACTTATATACTCCTAGGTGAACGGAAGCATTGGGTGAAAGGAAAAGTACCCATTTTTCTGTCCCGGCCGAGAATCTAACTCGGGATCCCTGAGTATGCGTTGAGAACGAAATGTCTACTGTATAAAAAAAACGGTATTTTCTCTTATATATGTAGTATTAGTGCATATAATTTTGTCAGCCTATCCTCCTGAAATGAAAGTACTTATAGCTTGGTCGAGGATCGGGCCGCGGGGACGTTGCGCCCCGAAATCATCGCAAGGAACAGTACGATGGGGTCGAAAGCACAAATACATCGTGATGGACCGCCAGAAACTTGACTTTTGTAGGAAGGCATTTGAACAAACCGGAAAGTTTTATATATATATTTTCGTCATAAAGCCTAGCCTAACTTTCTTATGTCTAATACACGCGATCTGAGGTCTAATAGAGTGCACGTATGTCCTATTCTAGGCCTAGGAATATTTAAGTTTGGTTTTTAGCTATATTCTTCCCGGACGCTATAAAAAATGGTACAAAAAGTGGCATACAGGGCTCCATTCTGTTATTTTAATCCACAACATTGCTACAAAAAGTACTATCAAAATAGATGGATGGATTGAAATTTGCTTATAGTTAGGATATGGGAGTGACCGATCAAAGGAGTGATTGATCAAAAGTGAGTGATGGTCACTCCCAGCATATAATTTCCACATTCCCTGAACTTGCAAATTATCAAAATCTTCATATAATATAATGATAATGATTAATACATTCTAATTGAACTAACAGGACATCCAACATGCAGCACCTTGTGTACACCAGCCACACCGAGCTAGTGAGTAATTAGCATCAGCAACGGGGACTGCGCTCTGAGCTGCCGTGGGTACAGTTGTTTAGCCCGGCCCCTGCAGTTGTTGTCAACCCGGCGGGGTGTGTGGACCTGGGTGTAGCTGCTGACATGGCCTGCGTCCCGTGCTTCTCCTGAGAGGCTCCTGGGGGCCATGACGGTCTGCAGTATGGGAGGAGCTTGTGCCCTGTCACCAAGCAGGACTTCATTGGGCCTGGAGTTTTCCCGGGAATGCTTCCTGCCACGCAGTACAGGTAGGAAGTAGTCTGTGTGTTGTGTGCAGCTGCTTGCTGGGAGGCGGGCGATTGTAAAGTTCGGCTCCTCAGTGATTTACCAGTATCTCGTCGCGCGCTATGATGGGCGCTCTTTCACTCTGCCTGACAATAGTGGGTCAGTGACCCTCTCCGATCGTTGTGGTACCACGACGTATGTGGCAGTGCATGGGATGCCCTTAGAGTTTCCTGAGGACCTTCTACGTCCGTACTTTGCCAGTTCTGGGCGGGTCCTTCATATGAGGATGAATACTGTCCCTACCAGGAGATAGAAGGTGTCCCGTGGTGGACCCCCTTCCATCTGGTTACACACGACTCTCAACTGATTTCGTTCGAACTCTTCCGGAACAAGTGCTTTACTGACGAATTTTGTTCGAACCACAACACTATAAATGCTTCACCCACGTACTACAAACACAAATAATCGCCAACAGAACCTAAACACCTAAGCTAACCAAACTTATACCTATATATACACAAAATGCTATTATATTATAATATTAATTTATATTTGAGAAATTTTCCGTTTTGAATGAACAGCATGTTAAAATTTATGAATGCGTCTGTGGGGTCGACCGTTGGATGGAATGGACTTGGTCTGAGGACGGGTTGCATAAACAGGGTGTTTTGCGGCTGGATTAACAAGTTGGGATTTTGTATGCGAGGACGGGCTGGTTTATGCAGACGGTTTCACAGGTAAACTGTTTTTCATTCACAAACAGCGGGTTTAATGGCTGATTTAACGAGCATTTGGCGTTTGTTGATGAAGACCGGTTACTTGATCTATAGCGAGAATGGTCAACCACCCACAAAGATTTTGGACGCATTATCTCCGAAAAAGTTTTGATTTATGAAATCCAGTTTAGTATACTACAATAAGTTTTGGAGCTCGGACGCAACCCAATCAAATCCCAAGTGTTGAAAAGAGCAGGAGTTCATTTTTTTGTTGTTTAGTAACTATTGCCCGGCCTCTTAATGTGAGCTGTAAGGTCTCTGTAAACATATAACTTTAAAAGCAAACAGTTCCACAACTTTAGCGCTGAATGGAAAAAGATATAATATAAAAGTCGTTGCTGCTATTATTTTTAATAATGCGTGAAGCAGCTGCTGCGAGGCGGGTGTCGTGGGGAGCAGGTGTCGTGGGACGGGTGTCGTGCGGAGCGGGTGTCGTACTGGGTGATACTTGTGTAGTGACACCAACACTACACAATAGGCACCTGTGGGAGGCAAGTGACCTTGTCAACAGCGCGCGAGGAGCTCATATAGTGTGTTTACATTCTATAACGCCAGTTCCCGGAGAAAGTCCTGCCCCCGTATATAGGAGCAATATATAAGACGTAGCGAGGCCTTGAATTACTGATGCACAGCCCGGCTTGGGCCAGGATAGCCTCGATACTCTGCCATACTCTACTTACTTGGTGTGTAAACTGTGTCGCACTCTACTTACTTGGTGTGTAAACTGTTACACTCTACTTCATGTGTAAACTATCATTTTCTGCCACTTGCTAAGATAACAGTCCTAACGCTGAAAATAATACATACAATAATAAATTACATAATTAGAATATATCAAGTTATAATTACACAATATAATATACCGGTATAATACAATAATTACATAATATTATATATTATCTCTTAACATATATAATGTTAATTATTTGAATGATGACTATAGGTCTATATTATTACACAGCACTTATTATCATTAGGAATTATCTTTTCCCATACAAATGTGGTGAATTTTGTAGATTTTAGATTTCAGAAAACTGCTGTAATATTAATACATTGAAAAATGTAATTTACCATTCAGATTATCTTTGCAGCCTACTGTTTACGACATTGAAAAATGTAATTTACCATTTAGATTATCTTTGCAGCCTACTGTTTGCATAACCGTTGTACAGCAGTAATCCAAGAGTAATTCCTGATACTTAGGGTAATTAGTAATATTTAGGTTAGTTACTAGTATTTAGGGTACTTACTAATGTTGAGGGTTACTCACAGAACTCACAATAGCCTGATGCATCAAATGAACAAATCCACAAAGGCAATTCTCTTTACCATGTCGTAGCTCAGTCGATTAAGGCAACGTCAGGGATGCTCTCGGACGTAGGTTCGAATCCTCGTCACGGCCCTTTTGGATTTGTTCATTTAATGTTGAGGGTAGTTACAAATATTCACAGAGTTGTTCCATATATAGACAACCGCTGGGAAAAGGTCATAGTGTGGATGAGGTTGTCAGGTCTAACAGATGAAGTGTTGGTTTCACGAATATAAATCATTCCTTTTGAATGTCAGGAGTTAGTCCCGTGGTGCTGGGCGGAGCCTCCCACCACTCTGTTGTGGTCATTTCAACTCTGCGTGTAGGTGTATACTGGTGTGGCCCAGTCTACGTGTGGGTGTATACTGGTGTGGCCCAGTCTACGTGTTGGTGTATACTGGTGTGGCCCCGTCTACGTGTAATTACCTAAGTGTAGTTACAGGATGAGAGCTACGCTCGTAGTGTCCCGTCTTCCCAGCACTCTTTGTCATATAACGCTTTGAAACTACTGATGGTCTTGGCCTCCACCACCTTCTCACTTAACTTGTTCCAACCGTCTACCATGTGTGGGTGTATACTTGTGTGGCCCAGTCTACGTGTGGGTGTATACTGGTGTGGCCCAGTCTACGTGTTGTATGCATACTTGTTTACATTACACGTGGTGCATGTATACTTATTTGGATACTTGTGTGTTGTTAGGTTGGACAATTGCTTCTAGGTTCCAGTTTTCAGTCGCCAGCGTCGATGAAGTTATGCTTTTAGTGAAACTCTTCGATATCACGATATGAGTTATGTTTGCTCTAATATAAAGTTTCTATTGTGACTCAAGTAGTGTAGTTGACAACGCTTAGCACTGTCCCCGCGCTCCCCCTTGTCCCGTTCTCACTCTCATTGTCTTGCACGGGTTGGATTGGTGTCAAGCAGCCAGGTCTCAAACAGTTCCAAAGTTTAGCCAGAACAACTCTGCAGTCATCATGTGATCTGATTCCTGTTAACAGTTTTGCATTATCTACTAAGATTGACAAGTTGAATTACTTACAACANTGTGTCGCACTCTACTTACTGGTGTGTAAACTGTACACTCTACTTCATGTGTAAAACTATCATTTTCTGCCACTTGCTAAGATAACAGTCCTAACGCTGAAAATAATACATACAATAATAAATTACATAATTAGAATATATCGTTATAATTACACAATATAATATACCGGTATAATACAATAATTACATAATATTAATATTATCTCTTAACATATATAATGTTAATATTTGCATGATGACTATAGTGCTATTACTATAACAGCACTTATTATCATTAGGAATTATCTTTTCCCATACAAATGTGGTGAATTTTGTAGATTTAGATTTCAGAAAACTGCTGTATATATTAATACGACATTGCAAAATGTAATTTACCATCATATTATTTTTGCAGCCTACTGTTTACGACATTGAAAAATGTAATTTACCATTTAGATTATCTTGCAGCCTACTGTTTGTATAAACGTTGTACAGCAGTAATCCAAGAGTAATTCTGATACTTAGGGTAATTAGTAATATTTAGGTTAGTTACTAGTATTTAGGGTACTTACTAATGTTGAGGGTTACTCACAGAACTCACAATAGCCTGATGCATCAAATGAACAAATCCACAAAGGCAATTCTCTTTACCATGTCGTAGCTCAGTCGATTAAGGCAACGTCAGGGATGCTCTCGGACGTAGGTTCGAATCCTCGTCACGGCCCTTGTGGATTTGTTCATTTAATGTTGTGGGTAGTTACAATATTCACAGAGTTGTTCCATATATAGACAACCGCTGGGAAAAGGTTATAGTGTGGATGAGGTTGTCAGGTCTAACAGATGAAGTGTTGGTTTCGCGCAATAATAAATCATTCCTTTGAATGTCAGGAGTTAGTCCCGTGGGTGCTGGGCGGAGCCTCCCACCACTCTGTTGTGGTCATTTCAACTCTGCGTGTAGGTGTATACTGGTGTGGCCCAGTCTACGTGTGGGTGTATACTGGTGTGGCCCAGTCTACGTGTTGGTGTATACTGGTGTGGCCCCGTCTACGTGTAATTACCTAAGTGTAGTTACAGGATGAGAGCTACGCTCGTAGTGTCCCGTCTTCCCAGCACTCTTTGTCATATAACGCTTTGAAACTACTGATGGTCTTGGCCTCCACCACCTTCTCACTTAACTTGTTCCACCGTCTACCATGGTGGGTGTATACTTGTGTGGCCCAGTCTACGTGTGGGTATACTGGTGTGGCCAGTCTACGTGTTGTATGCATACTTGTTTACATTACACGTGGTGCATGTATACTTATTTGGATACTTGTGTGTTGTTAGGTTGGACAATTGCTTCTAGGTTCCAGTTTTCAGTCGCCAGCGTCGATGAAGTTATGCTTTTAGTGAAACTCTTCGATATCACGATATGAGTTATGTTTGCTCTAATATAAAGTTCTATTGTGACTCAAGTAGTGTAGTTGACAACGCTTAGCACTGTCCCCGCGCTCCCCCTTGTCCCGTTCTCACTCTCATTGTCTTGCACGGGTTGGATTGGTGTCAAGCAGCCAGGTCTCAAACAGTTCCAAAGTTTAGCCAGAACAACTCTGCAGTCATCATGTGATCTGATTCCTGTTAACAGTTTTGCATTATCTACTAAGATTGACAAGTTGAATTACTTACAACAGGAAGGGTAATGTGGGTCCTAGCGATGGTTCCTGTGGGAGTCTGCTTGGTGCTTCCTTTCATTCTGATGTCTCCCCGTCGCCTAATTTCTATTCTTCTATTTCAAAGGTATTGTCTAACTCAATTCAACACATCAACAAACACTAACGCTGGCTTCTCAAATTAAGTTTATGATCTTTTGTCTTCAACTTAGTCTGAGATTTTCTGCAGTCCAGGAAGATGCGGTCAGCCTATGGTTCAATTTCGTGCGTTATCAATGACATCGCTTCACTGAAGTCTGTCAGGTTCGTTCTGGTGTTCCACTAGACGCCTCTGTTATTATATCTTCAACAATATAAATGTTTACAATCGAGGCTTGTATTGTAGTGTATTCTGTCACGCTGTCTTGTTAATAAGTATAATACTTGCGATTTTCCACCTGCCAGGTGGTTCTCCACATTTCATTCAGGTAACGAGAGTATCATAAGAGGTTGTTCTAAAGTTCTGCGGCACTTTTTATAATCCATGGAGAAACTTTGGTCGTACTGCTTCTACAATGTGTTCTGCTCTTATACCACACCTTAGTATTTTTTCCAACGATCAACATCCTCGGGTCTCTGAACAGGCTTGCTTGCTGGTGGTCTGGTCAACCAGGCTGTTAGACGCAGCTGCTCGCTCTCTGACGTCCACAGCCAGGTTAAACAGCCAACATTTTTGAGGGGTTTATTAAGTCTCTGTAGAACACCGTGTGAGGGCGGCAAGTTATGCCACTGAGGGAGAGTGTTGAACTTGGACCCTTGGTTTCATACAATTGTCTCTCACCTCTGACCCTTATCGGGTGAAGACAAGTGTGGGTACACACTTGTCTTCACGCCAGCGTGTATAGACATTTTTATATATAAACATGAGGGGGGGGGGGTTAAAAATCACACAAGCTATATAAAAATTTGCTTTTTTTCCATGCATGAACAGAGTGGCGCCTTCGGGCATTGTAGTGCCGGGCATGACACAGGTGCCAGGCATGACACACGTGGTAGGCATGACACAGGTGCCAGGCATGACACACGTGGCAGGCATGGACACAGGTGCCAGGCATGACACATGTGCCAGACATGACACAGGTGTCAGGCATGACACAGGTGCCAGGCATGACACACCTGCAGGCATGCCACATGTGACAGGCATGACACACGTGGCAGGCACGACACACGTGCCAGGCATGACACAGGTGGGGGATACAACTTCGCTTTATGGGAGAAGAAGAATTCTCATGAAGGATGAATCGTGACTTCAGCCGTGACGTCATGATCAACCTTCTGAGCTCAGCGCGTGATGTCACAAATGTGACACCAGTGATGTCACTGATGACGACACACCTCTGATGTCACCCATTGAGAGCTCACTTTTCCTTCCCATCCAGCTGAGTATATTCATGTTAATGCCCATATCTGCTAATCACCCCCACCCCAGTCACATGTGTGATGACAGGGTCAAAAGTAAGGTACATGCGACATTCTTGTAACACCCACCACACATCTGAGCTATAAGGCAGGTGTGGCAAGGTGGTGACCCCCCCCCCCACACACCACCTGAGCTATAAGGCAGTGTGGCAAAGTGGTGAAAGTCAACAGGTGTGGAGAGGGACACACCTGGATGATATATGAGACTGATGTATGTGTATCAAATGCTTGAAATTAAATACAAAAATATAGAAAATAGTAACAAAAAAAATCTTGTACAATGTCACCAACGAGGACTGTAAGAAGAAAGATGTAATATAAATATAACAGCAGTATAGCTATAAGAGCTATGAAGATCTCAACAGATATACCACATGGATCAGTCAGGTTGTTCCAGCTTCCCTTGTCTGCTCTTACGAGGTCCTCCCTCGTAACCAGGGTTTCCTTCTTACGAGGTCCTCCCTCGTTACAAAGTATTCACTCGTCCGCCATCTCGTAATGAGTCATTTACGAGCTTGCACCCCCAAGTGGTATGGATACCCAACCAGTGTACATGACGAGACAGTCTAATTGATCACCAACTGATCCATAAAATATACCGTCAGAGATCTAAAAAAAAAATCGTGCGGAAATCAACAAATGCCCATCATGATGTTCCACAACTGTACAATAACAAGTATAATACTGTGGTAGTATATATATATATATATATATATATATATATATATATATATATATATATATATATATGAGGAATATATAATTAATTTGCTTAGTGTAACTCCTTTGTTGCACAGGAACGAGGCTTCACCCAGTGTAATGTCGAAGATTGAAGTAGTTTAGTTTCTAAGAAATTGAGGAATACAAGAGTGCAGTGAATCAGAGTGTGTGAGAAACACGAGTATATATCAGCAGTAATGGGACAGCAAGCACATTACTGCTGATATATACTCGTGTTTCTCACACACTCTGGTCACTGCACTCTTGTATTTCCTCAAATTTCTTAGAAACTAAACTACTTCAATCTTCGACATTACACTGGGTGAAGCCTCGTTCCTGTGCAACAAAGGAGTTACACTAAGCAAATTAATTATATATTCTCATATATATATATATATATATATATATATATATATATATATATATATATATATATATACTACCACAGTATTATACTTGTTATTGTACAGTTGTGGAACTATCATGATGGGCATTTGTTGATTTCCGCACGATTTTTTTTTTAGATCTCTGACGGTATATTTTATGGATCAGTGGTGATCAATTAGACTGTCTCGTCATGTACACTGGTTGGGTATCCATACCACTTGGGGGTGCAAGCTCGTAAATGACTCATTACGAGATGGCGGACGAGTGTGATACTTTGTAACGAGGGAGGACCTCGTAAGAAGGAAACACCTGGTTACGAGGGAGGACCTCGTAAGAGCAGACAAGGAAGCTGGAACAACCTGACTGATCCATGTGGTATATCTGTTGAGATCTTCATAGCTCTTATAGCTATACTGCTGTTATATTTATATTACATCTTTCTTCTTACAGTCCTCGTTGTGACATTGTACAAGATTTTTTTTGTTTACTATTTCTATATTTTGTATTTAATTTCAAGCATTTGATACACATACATCAGTCTCATATATCATTCCAGGTGTGTCCCTCTCCCACACCTGGACTTTCACCACTTGCCACCTGCCTTATAGCTCAGGTGTGTGTTGGGGGGGGGGGGTCACCACCTTGCCACACCTGCCTTATAGCTCAGATGTGTGGTGGGTGTTACAAGAATGTCGCATGTACCTTACTTTTGACCCGTCACACACATGTGACTGGGGTGGGGGTGATTAGGCAGATATGGGCATTAACATGAAATATACTCAGCTGGATGGGAAGGAAAAGTGAGCTCTCAATGGGTGACATCAGAGGTGTGTCGTCATCAGTGACATCACTGGTGTCACTTTTGACATCACCGCTGAGCTCAGAAGGTTGATCATGACGTCACGGCTGAAGTCACGATTCATCCTTCATGAGAATTCTTCTTCTCCCATAAAGCGAAGTTGTATATCCCCACCTGTGTCATGCCTGGCACGTGTGTCGTGCTGCCACGTGTGTCATGCCTGTCACATGTGGCATGGCATGCTGGCAGGGTGTGTCATGCCTGGCACCTGTGTCATGCCTGACACCTGTGTCATGTCTGGCACATGTGTCATGCCTGGCCCCTGTGTCATGCCTACCACGTGTGCATGCCTGGCACCTGTGTCATGCCTACCACGTGTGTCATGCCTGGCACCTGTGTCATGCCGGCACTACAATGCCGAAGGCGCCACTCTGTTCATCTGCATGGAAAATAAAGCAAATTTTTATATAGCTTGTGTGATTTTTACCCCCCCCCTCATGTTTATATATAAAAATGTCTATACACGCTGGCGTGAAGACAAGTGTGTACCCACACTTGTCTTCACCCGATAAGGGTCAGAGGTGAGAGACAATTGTATGAACACCAAGGGTCCAAGTTCAACACTCTCCCTCAGTGGCATAACTTGCCGCCTCACACGGTGTTCTACAGAGAACTTAATAAACCCCTCAAAAATGTTGCTGTTAACCTGGCTGTGGACGTCAGAGAGGAGCAGCTGCGTCTAACAGCCTGGTTGACCAGACCACCAAGCAGCAAGCCTGTTCAGAGACCCGAGGGATGTTGATCGTTGGAAAAAAATACTAAGGTGTGGTATAAGAGCAGAACACATTGTAGAAGCAGTACGACCAAAGTTTCTCCATGGATTATAAAAAGTGCCGCAGAACTTAGAACAAACCTCTTATGATACTCTCGTTACCTGAATGAAATGTGAGAGAACAACCTGGCAGGTGGAAAATCGCAAGTATTATACTTATTAACAAGACAGCGTGACAGAATACACTACAATACAAGCCTCGATTGTAAACATTTATATTTGTTGAAGATATAATAACAGAGGCGTCTAGTGGAACACCAGAACGAACCTGACAGACTTCAGTGAAGCGATGTCATTGATAACGCACGAAATTGAACCATAGGCTGACCGCATCTTCCTGGACTGCCAGAAAATCTCAGACTAAGTTGAAGACAAAAGATCATAAACTTAATTTGAGAAGCCAGCGTTAGTGTTTGTTGATGTGTTGAATTGAGTTAGACAATACCTTTGAAATAGAAGAATAGAAAATTAGGCGACGGGGAGACATCAGAATGAAAGGAAGCACCAAGCAGACTCCCACAGGAACCATCGCTAGGACCCACATTACCCTTCCTGTTGTAAGTAATTCAACTTGTCAATTAGTAGAAATGCAAAACTGTTAACAGGAATCAGATCACATGATGACTGCAGAGTTGTTCTGGCTAAACTTTGGAACTGTTTGAGACCTGGCTGCTTGACACCAATCCAACCCGTGCAAGACAATGAGAGTGAGAACGGGACAAGGGGAGCGCGGGGACAGTGCTAAGCGTTGTCAACTACACTACTTGAGTCACAATAGAAACTTTTATTAGAGCAAACATAACTCATATCGTGATATCGAAGAGTTTCACTAAAAGCATAACTTCATCGACGCTGGCGACTGAAAACTGGAACCTAGAAGCAATTGTCCAACCTAACAACACACAAGTATCCAAATAAGTATACATGCACCACGTGTAATGTAAACAAGTATGCATACAACACGTAGACTGGGCCACACCAGTATACACCCACACGTAGACTGGGCCACACAAGTATACACCACACATGGTAGACGGTTGGAACAAGTTAAGTGAGAAGGTGGTGGAGGCCAAGACCATCAGTAGTTTCAAAGCGTTATATGACAAAGAGTGCTGGGAAGACGGGACACTACGAGCGTAGCTCTCATCCTGTAACTACACTTAGGTAATTACACGTAGACGGGGCCACACCAGTATACACCAACACGTAGTAGACTGGGCCACACCAGTATACACCCACACGTAGACTGGGCCACACCAGTATACACCTACACGCAGAGTTGAAATGACCACAACAGAGTGGTGGGAGGCTCCGCCAGCACCACGGGACTAACTCCTGACATTCAAAAGGAATGATTTATATTCGCGGAAACCAACACTTCATCTGTTAGACCTGACAACCTCATCCACACTATAACCTTTTCCCAGCGGTTGTCTATATATGGAACAACTCTGTGAATATTTGTAACTACCCACAACATTTAATGAACAAATCCACAAGGGCCGTGACGAGGATTCGAACTACGTCCGAGAGCATCCCTGACGTTGCCTTAATCGACTGAGCTACGACATGGTAAAGAGAATTGCCTTTGTGGATTTGTTCATTTGATGCATCAGGCTATTGTGAGTTCTGTGAGTAACCCTCAACATTAGTAAGTACCCTAAATACTAGTAACTAACCTAAAATTACTAATTACCCTAAGTATCAGAAATTACTCTTGGATTACTGCTGTACAACGGTTATACAAACAGTAGGCTGCAAAGATAATCTAAATGGTAAATTACATTTTTCAATGTCGTAAACAGTAGGCTGCAAAAATAATATGAATGGTAAATTACATTTTGCAATGTCGTATTAATATTACAGCAGTTTTCTGAAATCTAAAATCTACAAAATTCACCACATTTGTATGGGAAAAGATAATTCCTAATGATAATAAGTGCTGTGTAATAGTATAGCACTATAGTCATCATGCAAATAATTAACATTATATATGTTAAGAGATAATATATAATATTATGTAATCCCAAGTGTTGAAAAGAGCCGGAGTTCATTTTTGTGTTTAGTAACTATTGCCGGCCTCTTAATGTGAGCTGTAAGGTCTCTGTAAACATATAACTTTAAAAGCAAACAGTTCCACAACTTTAGCGCTGAATGGAAAAAATGATATAATATAAAAGTCGTTGCTGCTATTATTTTTAATAATGCGTGAAGCAGCTGCTGCGAGGCGGGTGTCTCGGGAGCAGGTGTCGTGGGACGGGTGTCGTGCGGGAGGGTGTGTACTGGGTGATACTTGTGTAGTGACACCAACACTACACAATAGGCACCTGTGGGAGGCAAGTGACCTTGTCAACAGCGCGCGAGGAGCTCATATAGTGTGTTTACATTCTATAACGCCAGTACCCGGAGAAAGTCCTGCCCCCGTATATAGGAGCAATATATAAGAGGTAGCGAGGCCTTGAACCCCGGTGGAATTACTGATGCACAGCCCGGCTTGGGCAGGATAGCCTCGATACTCTGCCATACTCTACTTACTTGGTGTGTAAACTGTGTCGCACTCTACTTACTTGGTGTGTAAACTGTACACTCTACTTCATGTGTAAACTATCATTTTCTGCCACTTGCTAAGATAACAGTCCTAACGCTGAAAATAATACATACAATAATAAATTACATAATAGAATATATCGTTATAATTACACATATAATATACCGGTATAATACAATAATTACATAATATTATATTTATCTCTTAACATATATAATGTTAATTATTGGCATGATGACTATAGTGCTATACTATTACACAGCACTTATTATCATTAGGAATTATCTTTTCCCATACAAATGTGGTGAATTTGTAGATTTTAGATTTCAGAAAACTGCTGTAATATTAATACGACATTGAAAAATGTAATTTACCATTCAGATTATCTTTGCAGCCTACTGTTTACGACATTGAAAAATGTAATTTACCATTTAGATTATCTTTGCAGCCTACTGTTTGTATAACCGTTGTACAGCAGTAATCCAAGAGTAATTCCTGATACTTAGGGTAATTAGTAATATTTAGGTTAGTTACTAGTATTTAGGGTACTTACTAATGTTGAGGGTTACTCACAGAACTCACAATAGCCTGATGCATCAAATGAACAAATCCACAAAGGCAATTCTCTTTACCATGTCGTAGCTCAGTCGATTAAGGCAACGTCAGGGATGCTCTCGGACGTAGGTTCGAATCCTCGTCACGGCCCTTGTGGATTTGTTCATTTAATGTTGAGGTAGTTACAAATATTCACAGAGTTGTTCCATATATAGACAACCGCTGGGAAAAGGTTATAGTGTGGATGAGGTTGTCAGGTCTAACAGATGAAGTGTTGGTTTCACGAATATAAATCATTCCTTTTGAATGTCAGGAGTTAGTCCCGTGGTGCTGGGCGGAGCCTCCCACCACTCTGTTGTGGTCATTTCAACTCTGCGTGTAGGTGTATACTGGTGTGGCCCAGTCTACGTGTGGGTGTATACTGGTGTGGCCCAGTCTACGTGTTGGTGTATACTGGTGTGGCCCCGTCTACGTGTAATTACCTAAGTGTAGTTACAGGATGAGAGCTACGCTCGTAGTGTCCCGTCTTCCCAGCACTCTTTGTCATATAACGCTTTGAAACTACTGATGGTCTTGGCCTCCACCACCTTCTCACTTAACTTGTTCCAACCGTCTACCATGTGTGGGTGTATACTTGTGTGGCCCAGTCTACGTGTGGGTGTATACTGGTGTGGCCCAGTCTACGTGTTGTATGCATACTTGTTTACATTACACGTGGTGCATGTATACTTATTTGGATACTTGTGTGTTGTTAGGTTGGACAATTGCTTCTAGGTTCCAGTTTTCAGTCGCCAGCGTCGATGAAGTTATGCTTTTAGTGAAACTCTTCGATATCACGATATGAGTTATGTTTGCTCTAATATAAAGTTTCTATTGTGACTCAAGTAGTGTAGTTGACAACGCTTAGCACTGTCCCCGCGCTCCCCCTTGTCCCGTTCTCACTCTCATTGTCTTGCACGGGTTGGATTGGTGTCAAGCAGCCAGGTCTCAAACAGTTCCAAAGTTTAGCCAGAACAACTCTGCAGTCATCATGTGATCTGATTCCTGTTAACAGTTTTGCATTATCTACTAAGATTGACAAGTTGAATTACTTACAACAGGAAGGGTAATGTGGGTCCTAGCGATGGTTCCTGTGGGAGTCTGCTTGGTGCTTCCTTTCATTCTGATGTCTCCCCGTCGCCTAATTTCTATTCTTCTATTTCAAAGGTATTGTCTAACTCAATTCAACACATCAACAAACACTAACGCTGGCTTCTCAAATTAAGTTTATGATCTTTTGTCTTCAACTTAGTCTGAGATTTTCTGCAGTCCAGGAAGATGCGGTCAGCCTATGGTTCAATTTCGTGCGTTATCAATGACATCGCTTCACTGAAGTCTGTCAGGTTCGTTCTGGTGTTCCACTAGACGCCTCTGTTATTATATCTTCAACAAATATAAATGTTTACAATCGAGGCTTGTATTGTAGTGTATTCTGTCACGCTGTCTTGTTAATAAGTATAATACTTGCGATTTTCCACCTGCCAGGTGGTTCTCCACATTTCATTCAGGTAACGAGAGTATCATAAGAGGTTTGTTCTAAAGTTCTGCGGCACTTTTTATAATCCATGGAGAAACTTTGGTCGTACTGCTTCTACAATGTGTTCTGCTCTTATACCACACCTTAGTATTTTTTCCAACGATCAACATCCCTCGGGTCTCTGAACAGGCTTGCTGGTGGTGGTCTGGTCAACCAGGCTGTTAGACGCAGCTGCTCGCTCTCTGACGTCCACAGCCAGGTTAAACAGCCAACATTTTTGAGGGGTTTATTAAGTTCTCTGTAGAACACCGTGTGAGGGCGGCAAGTTATGCCACTGAGGGAGAGTGTTGAACTTGGACCCTTGGTGTTCATACAATTGTCTCTCACCTCTGACCCTTATCGGGTGAAGACAAGTGTGGGTACACACTTGTCTTCACGCCAGCGTGTATAGACATTTTTATATATAAACATGAGGGGGGGGGTAAAAATCACACAAGCTATATAAAAATTTGCTTTATTTTCCATGCAGATGAACAGAGTGGCGCCTTCGGCATTGTAGTGCCGGGCATGACACAGGTGCCAGGCATGACACACGTGGTAGGCATGACACAGGGCCAGGCATGACACACGTGGTAGGCATGACACAGGTGCCAGGCATGACACAGGTGCCAGACATGACACAGGTGTCAGGCATGACACAGGTGCCAGGCATGACACACCTGCCAGGCATGACACATGTGACAGGCATGACACACGTGGCAGGCACACACACGTGCCAGGCATGACACAGGTGGGGGATATACAACTTCGCTTTATGGGAGAAGAAGAATTCTCATGAAGGATGAATCGTGACTTCAGCCGTGACGTCATGATCAACCTTCTGAGCTCAGCGGTGATGTCACAAATGTGACACCAGTGATGTCACTGATGACGACACACCTCTGATGTCACCCATTGAGAGCTCACTTTTCCTTCCCATCCAGCTGAGTATATTTCATGTTAATGCCCATATCTGCCTAATCACCCCCACCCCAGTCACATGTGTGATGACAGGGTCAAAAGTAAGGTACATGCGACATTCTTGTAACACCCACCACACATCTGAGCTATAAGCAGGTGTGGCAAGGTGGTGACCCCCCCCCCACACACACACCTGAGCTATAAGGCAGTGTGGCAAAGTGGTGAAAGTCAACAGGTGTGGAGAGGGACACACCTGGAATGATATATGAGACTGATGTATGTGTATCAAATGCTTGAAATTAAATACAAATATAGAAAATAGTAAACAAAAAAAATCTTGTACAATGTCACCAACGAGGACTGTAAGAAGAAAGATGTAATATAAATATAACAGCAGTATAGCTATAAGAGCTATGAAGATCTCAACAGATATACCACATGGATCAGTCAGGTTGTTCCAGCTTCCCTTGTCTGCTCTTACGAGGTCCTCCCTCGTAACCAGGTGTTCCTTCTTACGAGGTCCTCCCTCGTTACAAAGTATTCACTCGTCCGCCATCTCGTAATGAGTCATTTACGAGCTTGCACCCCCAAGTGGTATGGATACCCAACCAGTGTACATGACGAGACAGTCTAATTGATCACCAACTGATCCATAAATATACCGTCAGAGATCTAAAAAAAAAATCGTGCGGAAATCAACAAATGCCCATCATGATAGTTCCACAACTGTACAATAACAAGTATAATACTGTGGTAGTATATAATTATATATAATATATATATATATATATATATATATATATTATATATATATATGAGGAATATATAATTAATTTGCTTAGTGTAACTCCTTTGTTGCACAGGAACGAGGCTTCACCCAGTGTAATGTCGAAGATGAAGTAGTTTAGTTTCTAAGAAATTTGAGGAAATACAAGAGTGCAGTGAACTCAGAGTGTGTGAGAACACGAGTATATATCAGCAGTAATGTGGACAGCAAGCACATTACTGCTGATATATACTCGTGTTTCTCACACACTCTGAGTCACTGCACTCTGTATTTCCTCAAATTTCTTAGAAACTAAACTACTTCAATCTTCGACATTACACTGGGTGAAGCCTCGTTCCTGTGCAACAAAGGAGTTACACTAAGCAAATAATTATATATTCTCATATATATAATATATATATATATATATTTATATATATATATATATATATATATATACTACCACAGTATTATACTTGTTATTGTACAGTTGTGGAACTATCATGATGGGCATTTGTTGATTTCCGCACGATTTTTTTTTTAGATCTCTGACGGTATATTTTATGATCAGTGGGTGATCAAATTAGACTGTCTCGTCATGTACACTGGTTGGGTATCCATACCACTGGGGGGTGCAAGCTCGTAAATGATCATTACGAGATGGCGGACGAGTGAAGTGATACTTTGAACGAGGGAGGACCTCGTAAGAAGGAAACACATGGTTACGAGGGAGGACCTCGTAAGAGCAGACAAGGAAGCTGGAACAACCATGACGATCCAATTGGTATATCTGTGAGATCTTCATAGCTCTTATAGCTATACTGCTGTTATATTGATATTACATCTTTCTTCTTACAGTCCTCGTTGTGTGACATTGTACAAGATTTTTTTTGTTTACTATTTTCTATATTTTGGATTTAATTTCAAGCATTTGATACACATACATCAGTCTCATATATCATTCCAGGTGGTCCCTCTCCACACCTGTTGACTTTCACCACTTGCCACACCTGCCTTATAGCTCAGGTGTGTGTGTGGGGGGGGGGGGTCACAACCTTGCCACACATCTGCCTTATAGCTCAGATGTGTGGTGGGTGTTACAAGAAGTCGCATGTACCTTACTTTTGACCCTGTCACACACATGTGACTGGGGTGGGGGTGATTAGGCAGATAGGGCATTAACATGAAATATACTCAGCTGGATGGGAAGGAAAAGTGAGCTCTCAATGGTGACATCAGAGGTGTGTCGTCATCAGGGACATCACTGTGTCACATTGTGACATCACCGCTGAGCTCAGAAGGTGATCATGACGTCACGGCTGAAGTCACGATTCATCCTTCATGAGAATTCTTCTTCTCCCATAAAGCGAAGTTGTATATCCCCACCTGTGTCATGCCTGGCACGTGTGTCGTGCCTGCCACGTGTGTCATGCTGTCACATGTGGCATGCCTGGCAGGTATGTGTCATGCCTGGCACCTGTGTCATGCCTGACACCTGGGTCATGTCTGGCACATGTGTCATGCCTGGCCCCTGTGTTGCCTACCACTGTGTCATGCCTGGCACCTGTGTCATGCCTACCACGTGTGTCATGCCTGGCACCTGTGTCATGCCGGCACTACAATGCCGAAGGCGCCACTCTGTTCATCTGCATGGAAAATAAAGCAAATTTTTATATAGCTTGTGTGATTTTACCCCCCCCCTCATGTTTATATATAAAAATGTCTATACACGCTGGCGTGAAGACAAGTGTGTACCCACACTTGTCTTCACCCGATAAGGGTCAGAGGTGAGAGACAATTGTATGAACACCAAGGGTCCAAGTTCAACACTCTCCCTCAGTGGCATAACTTGCCGCCTCACACGGTGTTCTACAGAGAACTTAATAAACCCTCAAAAATGTTGGCTGTTTAACCTGGCTGTGGACGTCAGAGAGCGAGCAGCTGCGTCTAACAGCCTGGTTGACCAGACCACCAAGCAGCAAGCCTGTTCAGAGACCCGAGGGATGTTGATCGTTGGGAAAAAATATAAGGTGTGGTATAAGAGCAGAACACATTGTAGAAGCAGTACGACCAAAGTTTCTCCATGGATTATAAAAAGTGCCGCAGAACTTTAGACAAACCTCTTATGATACTCTCGTTACCTGAATGAAATGTGAGAAACCACCTGGCAGGTGGAAAATCGCAAGTATTATACTTATTAACAAGACAGCGTGACAGAATACACTACAATACAAGCCTCGATTGTAAACATTTATATTTGTTGAAGATATAATAACAGAGGCGTCTAGTGGAACACCAGAACGAACCTGACAGACTTCAGTGAAGCGATGTCATTGATAACGCACGAAATTGAACCATAGGCTGACCGCATCTTCCTGGACTGCCAGAAAATCTCAGACTAAGTTGAAGACAAAAGATCATAAACTTAATTTGAGAAGCCAGCGTTAGTGTTTGTTGATGTGTGTGAATTGAGTTAGACAATACCTTTGAAATAGAAGAATAGAAATTAGGCGACGGGGAGACATCAGAATGAAAGGAAGCACCAAGCAGACTCCCACAGGAACCATCGCTAGGACCCACATTACCCTTCCTGTTGTAAGTAATTCAACTTGTCAATCTTAGTAGATAATGCAAAACTGTTAACAGGAATCAGATCACATGATGACTGCAGAGTTGTTCTGGCTAAACTTTGGAACTGTTTGAGACCTGGCTGCTTGACACCAATCCAACCCGTGCAAGACAATGAGAGTGAGAACGGGACAAGGGGGAGCGCGGGGACAGTGCTAAGCGTTGTCAACTACACTACTTGAGTCACAATAGAAACTTTATATTAGAGCAAACATAACTCATATCGTGATATCGAAGAGTTTCACTAAAAGCATAACTTCATCGACGCTGGCGACTGAAAACTGGAACCTAGAAGCAATTGTCCAACCTAACAACACACAAGTATCCAAATAAGTATACATGCACCACGTGTAATGTAAACAAGTATGCATACAACACGTAGACTGGGCCACACCAGTATACACCCACACGTAGACTGGGCCACACAAGTATACACCCACACATGGTAGACGGTTGGAACAAGTTAAGTGAGAAGGTGGTGGAGGCCAAGACCATCAGTAGTTTCAAAGCGTTATATGACAAAGAGTGCTGGGAAGACGGGACACTACGAGCGTAGCTCTCATCCTGTAACTACACTTAGGTAATTACACGTAGACGGGCCACACCAGTATACACCAACACGTAGACTGGGCCACACCAGATACACCCACACGTAGACTGGGCCACACCAGTATACACCTACACGCAGAGTTGAAATGACCACAACAGAGTGGTGGGAGGCTCCGCCCAGCACCACGGGACTAACTCCTGACATTCAAAAGGAATGATTTATATTCGCGAAACCAACACTTCATCTGTTAGACCTGACAACCTCATCCACAACTATAACCTTTTCCCAGCGGTTGTCTATATATGGAACAACTCTGTGAATATTTGTAACTACCCACAACATTAAATGAACAAATCCACAAGGGCCGTGACGAGGATTCGAACCTACGTCCGAGAGCATCCCTGACGTTGCCTTAATCGACTGAGCTACGACATGGTAAAGAGAATTGCCTTTGTGGATTTGTTCATTGATGCATCAGGCTATTGTGAGTTCTGTGAGTAACCCTCAACATTAGTAAGTACCCTAATACTAGTAACTAACCTAAATATTACTAATTACCCTAAGTATCAGGAATTACTCTTGGATTACTGCTGTACAACGGTTATACAAACAGTAGGCTGCAAAGATAATCTAAATGGTAAATTACATTTTTCAATGTCGTAAACAGTAGGCTGCAAAAATAATATGAATGGTAAATTACATTTTGCAATGTCTAATATTACAGCAGTTTTCTGAAATCTAAAATCTACAAAATTCACCACATTTGTATGGGGAAAAGATAATTCCTAATGATAATAAGTGCTGTGTAATAGTATAGACTATAGTCATCATGCAAATAATTACATTATATATGTTAAGAGATAATATATAATATTATGTAATTATTGTATTATACCGGTATATTATATTGTGTAATTATAACGATATATTCTAATTATGTAATTTATTTGTATGTATTATTTTCAGCGTTAGGACTGTTATCTTAGCAAGTGGCAGAAAATGATAGTTTACACATGAAGTAGAGTGTAACAGTTTACACACCAAGTAAGTAGAGTGCGACACAGTTTACACACCAAGTAAGTAGAGTATGGCAGAGTATCGAGGCTATCCTGGCCCAAGCCGGGCTGTGCATCAGTAATTCACGGGGTTCAAGGCTCGCTACCTCTTATATATTGCTCCTATATACGGGGCAGGACTTTCTCCGGGTACTGGCGTTATAGAATGTAAACACACTATATGAGCTCCTCGCGCCGCTGTTGACAAGGTCACTTGCCTCCCACAGGTGCCTATTGTGTAGTGTTGGTGTCACTACACAAGTATCACCAGTACGACACCCGCTCCGCACAACACCCGTCCCACGACACCTGCCCCCACGACACCCGCCTCGCAGCAGCTGCTTCACGCATTATTAAAAATAATAGCAGCAACGACTTTTATATTATATCTTTTCCATTCAGCGCTAAAGTTGTGGAA
>WNGS01166226.1:6068350-6085435 GCA_020271785.1 Procambarus virginalis | reverse complement strand
CGAATATCTGGCGAAAATGAACCTCATACTCTCTGATCAAACTAAATTCCAAAGGTAACAAAGGACACTACAGCCGAATGAAGACAAAGGTAAACAAAGTGATCGAAACTGTGAACGCCAAGAAATCCGGACTCCACCTGCCAAAAGTTATTGGGGAATACAAACCTGGGTATGCGTATGGAAATGTCAAAACCCACAAGCCTGGAAACCCACTTCGGCCAATCATCAGCCAATCATCATGATAGGAACGTTATCCCTACAGACAAAAATCAGAAAATACAATTGACGATTTACTATAAAGCCAAACAAACGGCCAACCTACTCATGAAAACTCTCCAGATACAAAGCAGAACGCCTTGAAGGAAACCAACGTCGTTCATGCCTTCAAATGCCCACTTGGGGACTGTAAGCCCCAAAGAACTCAGTATATAGGCAAGACAACAACGTCTCTTTCCAGGCGATTAACAATGCACAACAACAGGCTCCATAAAGGAACATATAATCTCCTCTCACAACCAGACCATCACCAGAGAATCTTAACAAACACAGAAATCATCGATAGATACAGCGATAGCAGGATAGATATAGCGACAGCAGCGATATATATATATATATGTAATATATATATTCATACTATATATATATTATATATATCATTAAGAACTCTAAATGACCCGACCAGGATTCGAACCCATGACGTCCAAGATCACCCCCAAACGTACACAATACCGTGACCACCGACGGCACTATTGATAATATATATAATATAATATGTATGTGTATGTACGTGCTTGTGTGTGTACGTTCACAGACCTACATATTCACAGAGAACAATAAGCTGGTATACATGCACAAGCCTCGCCACCCTAGTGTGTGTGTATCAACCTTTATCCCCTGAACTATCCTTCACTTTCCCTCCCTCCTATATTCTTCTCGCTCCCTACACTCCTCTACACCTTTCCCTCTCTCTCTCTACCTTTCAAAATGTTACGGTGTGATCACGAACATTAATGCTGTAGCCATTACTGTAGCAGTGTGACAACATCCCTGTGTTTGTTCCCAGCCTTATAGAGCTGCACCGAGGCTCTCTAGACTCCAGCCTAACCGCCTCAACACAAGCAGTGACGGACTTGCACTCCACAGTGAGGCGATCCTCGTCTTCATGGCCAAGACATTCTTACAGACTGACCTAACACGGACCCGCTGTAAGGGCGAAGGATCCTTGTAGTACCCAGACCGTTGCACTAGGAAAGACAACCCGAAGGGGTCGGTATGGCTCCCATACCGTCCCGTATTGATGTCAAAGAGAAGATATTAAAAAAAACGCGGATAAACGGCGGGAGTGATTATCTCTCTTGATTATTGACATCTTAACGAGGAGGAGCTGTCCACCGTCTCCCTGAACTACACTGATATACCTTACAGCCTCCACACTGTATCGTGCAGCAAACTGATATCGTGCAGACATTTCAACGATAAAACGTTGTTTAACATATGTGACAAATTAATGTATTAATGTTAGGCGAGACTTTGACCGCATGCTGGATAAAGTCCTGCTTGTCAGACAATCATGCCATCACAACCCATGACGTCATGACAAGCGTTGTCAGCTGAGATCGACTGGACGGACTGGTCATGCATTCCTCCACAGCAAACAGTATAACTGGCCTAGTGTTTTGTTAACTGTAAGCTAATGACTGACCAACATTCGAACATGTTCATAGTATTTCACGTTGGGAAAGCCTTCATGACCTGCCAGTTTGCGCTTTTATGATAAAGTTGGACTGTCTTGACTGCCCCGCGCCTAACTTGCTGCAGGATAATACTTTCACAATTAAACAAAATGAAACTTTGGCTCAATTTCACATGTGAGGCCGTCGACCGGGATATGAGGAGTTAAGCCCTGTCACCGTCCGACACGGTGGAGTCCGGAGGCAAGTGTTGACCCAGAACCTCTATTGCTGTGTTGTGTAAAGTGTTGACCCAGAACCTCTATTGCTGTGTTGTGTAAGTGCTGACCCTTAACAAAACGTGTGGGAAAAAGTGCATACTACTACCGCCCCTTGCCATGTTATGGGGTTTATTGCCAGTGTTGGTACTCCCTACACTACACCTGTCTTCACAGTGACAAGTACTCTGTGCCATGTTTCAACACCCCATTACGAGCTATTCATACCCGTGCCACCTCTTGGGTGGCTTAATCTTCATCAATCAATCAATCAACGGCACCACTCCTGTGCCAGGTAAGTCCATTACGAGCTCACCGTAGCCCGTGCTACTTGCCCCGCTCCTGTGCCAGGTAAGCTACGGGCTCACCATAGCCCGTGCTACTTACATGTTGTTCCGAGTAGCTGAATCTATAACGACGACAACAACAACAACAATCAATCAACACCCCACTGGCGATGAGCCCCACACTGTGGCTCACCGGTCAGAACACCTCTCTTCAAGCTCTGGGTCCTTCCCCACTGTTAAGTCACTGGAGCTCAACACAGAGACCTTCCTCGGAGATATAAATAGTGAGGGTGCCCACCCAAGAGATACCTTGCTCCAGAATACCACAAACCCCACACTGTCTCCGCTTGGAGCTACACGCTAGGGCCGCCGTTTTCACTCGGACGTCGTGCCTTCTAGACTCTGCCTCCTACTACCTTTCAAATGATTTCCGGTCTTGCCAACAATTCAACGACATTGGTAATATGCTAAGTCAATCCACTGATATACTCTGGCAACGACCAAGCTGCTCACAAACAGCCATGGGCGCGCACACAGAGACAGAGAGCTGGCAGAGAGTAAATAAAGTATAAGCGCGAGAGCAGAGAACACGCCCAGGCCAAACCTCCGCACAGTTAACATGACGGAGTCATCCCAGAATGACTCGCAGCCTATGTCCTGCCCTCGCTCTCTTTCACTGCTCCTCCCTTCATGCCTCCGTCAGTTTAAAATGCTAACAGATGTAATGAAACAATAGCTAGTATAGTCTCTTAACACCGTACAGGTAGCGAGATAAGATAAGATCGTTTCTGCCATGAACTGTGCCGTCTCGCTCATGTTCTGCCCAGGAGAGTACTGACTTTTCCTCGGCATGAAGAAGACTATTCTTTGCCGCTTCAAGCGGAACATATTGACTTGTCCAGTACTTTAGAATTTAGCTTTTAATGATGGTATACGTTTTTAGCCAATTAGTATTCACAGTTTAGCTCTTCAGCTTACTTGTCAGGGAGAGAATTGGACGGTGTGTGTGTGTGGTGTGTGTGTGTGTGTGTGTGTTGTGTGTGTGTGTGTGTGTGTGTGTGTGTGTGTGTGTGTGTACTCACCTATTTGTGTGTGGTGTGTGTGTGTGTGAGTGTGGTGTGTGTGTTGTGTGTGTGTTGTGTGTGTGGTGTACTCACCTATTTGTGTGTGTGTGTGTGTGTGTGTGTGTGTGAGTGTGTGTGTGGTGTGTGTGTGTGTGTGTGTGTTGTGTGTTTGTGTGTGTTTGTGTGGTGTGTGTGTACTCACCTATTTGTGTGTGTGTGTGTGTGTGTGTGTGTGTGTGTGTGTGTGTGTGTGTGTGTGTGTGTTTGTGTGTGTGTTTGTGTGTGTGTGTGTGTGTGTGTGTGTTTGTGTGTGTGGTTTTTTTTTACGTGCGCGCGCGCATAAACGCACCATCAACCCGCTGGCGAGTGGAATTCCGCAAAACGTCAAATTATTTCAAAATTACACAATAATGTATTCAATACCTTACAAGCGGACAGCAGCTTTAAAATCCCCGCCATGTTCATAGCTTCAACATGGCGATTTCACGGGAATATAAAAAGCTTTCATACGGAACATTAACTATTTCCATACATATTTATGCTATGATGCGTAGAGATGGAGTAAATATTTAGAGAATAGTTATTCATTTGGTAATGTTTGGTTATCTATAGATATCTTATCATAATCTGATAGTGATATCACTGTAAGCCAGATAATCTACTGAAATCTGTGTCTGGCTAAAATTTGTTTGTGGGGAAATTTGACTTTTACCTCCAATATGAGCAGTGTTGACCATTCCGCAGGCGGCGACACACAGCAGTACACCAAGTACATATTATATTTAACCAGTATCCATTCACTGCTGGGTGAAAAGAGGCGTGCAGTTAGGGATTGGCGCCTAGTCAATCCTCCCCGGCCAGGATACGAACCCAGACCAAAGCGCTCGCGGAGCGCATGCCAAGTGTCTTACCACTGCACCACGGAGACAATTTCTTGTTTGGTACACAGAAGCCACGAGAGTAAGGAGCCTGGGCCAGCTGTCTCGCCCTGTCCTGGATTCGTACCCAGCACGAGCCCGTTGTGAACTATCACTGTTGTAAGGTTATCACGTGACCTCATTGTGAGCGAGGTTACCTTCACTCTCTACAGCCTTCCATGCACAACTCTGGCAAATCTGTTTGACACCCAGTCTACGCTCATCTGTTGAATCCCATGATCGTGCAACTTAAAAAGCTTCATTAGACATGATATCAGATACCTCGTGTATGTGATCATTGCACACGATCATTCTCAAATTAAAAAACAATACAAAAATTACCAAGACACCCAGGTACCTATTTTACTGCTAGGTAACAGGGGCATAGGGTGAAAGAAACTCTGCCCATTGTTTCTCGCCGGCGCCTGGGATCGAACCCAGGACCACAGGAACACAAGTCCAGCGTGCTGTCCGTTCGGCCGACCGGCTCCCTTAGAGGAGGAAACCCCTAAACTTTAAGTCCTGTGAGTTTGTGTATATTTCTTGAGGGGTCCTGGTGAGGGAGAGAGAGGCTGTGTGTAAAGTTTGCCAGCGGCAACTTTTGATAAAGTGCTTCATTACCCTGTCGCCGGAGATCTCTTTTTAGCACCCCGCTCGCCGCCTCCACCTTTGTTTTACGCAGTCTCTTATACATAGTCTGCTTTATGGCGTTCAATTCTCCCGGCAAAACAGAGATGGTTGGACACGTTTCCTTTCTCCTAATGCCTCTGTTTACCTATAAGTAAATACGTACCCGGGAATTCAGCAAACATAACAAGGTTATCGCGAATAACTGAATTCAATTGCAAGTTCACTATGCCCCGTGCTACATGGACATTTCGTTCTGAGTAGCTACATCTAAAACCAACAACAGTAAACATCGTGGCTTGCATCCTGGGAGGGTCAGTAGTTGATTTAAGGAGACAGCAAGCCAGTCCCCGATAATGGGAATCAAACCCAAAAAGAATATGTTAATGTCAGCCCTGTGTGAGCGGCTCCAACTTACATTTTCTATGATCACTAGTGAACATTTGATACCTTAAAGGGTAAACTGAACAAACTTTGCGCAACATTCAGTGCCATATTCAATAATAATAATGAATAATTTATTGTGTGTGCGGAGACAGGCAGCCAGAGTGTATTCATACACGTTAGACTTATATCGAGGTCTTCCCCCAAGGTTGAATTACTGACCCTGCCCAGGATTCAACCTGGGCGGGTTGCAGTCCCCATGGCGAAGTCAGATTCTCTTGCGGCACTTCGCGGCACTAAGACTTGTGCACGCTTGCGCTCTCCACTCTAAGCTGTTATTACAGCCCCCCAACTACCTCCAGATGATGTAGAACACCACCTACAGGCAGCTAAGTACATGGAGTCCAAGCATGTCATAGCACATCGACAGTAACCAACTGTGGAGGGAACCACATTCAAAGTGCCCGCCAAGGGAGAGATTTCATAGTGTAGGTAGGACTGCGCCCAGATTGGTGGACGGCGGCCACGCAGAGCCTTCCCACGCAGGCTGGAGAGGGTCAAGAGGCACAGAGATGAACTGCACGTGACCCAGCGCGGCGGACGAAGCCCAGCCGGCACCTTGTTGTTAATAGATTCAGCTACTCGGAACAAGTTCCAAGTAGCACGGGCTATGGTGAGCCCGTAACTTACCTGGCACAGGAGCTGGGCAAGAAGCACGGGCTATGGTTAGCCTCGTGGACAGGAGATGTCTCCCGTGAGCCGGCACCACTTGTACTTAGGATATGTACTAACTGGCTTACTGACGAGGCTTTGTCATCCTCTACCCTACCCTTCCTGAGAAGCCTAGACTTGCTTCACCTGCCTTTCCCGACCTACCTTCCCTGACGACTACAGCTCAAGGTGAACTATTATACTTAGTACTTATATCAGCCCATTGTCATACCACGTGGCGACCCATTCCACACAATCCAATCAACTCATTCCATCGCAAACAAAATTCAAAACAATACTTTCCTGTTGACCAGACCACACACTAGAAGGTGAAGGGACGACGACGTTTTGGTCCGTCCTGGACCATTCTCAAGTCGATTGTGATGAGGAAGTAGAGACAGGCAATAAATAGGCAAGAGAGAGCTGAGGAGTAAAGTAAGGTGTAGTAGAGGGGATAGTAATAATAATAAGAGCTGCAGAAGGCCTATTGGCCCATACGAGGCAGCTCCTATTATAACCACCGAATGAGAAGGAGATAGGAATAAGAAGAGGATAGCAAGGGAGCGTAGGAGAAGAGATAAAGAAAAGGAAAGAGAAAGAAAGAAAATAGGAGGGGTAGGCTTATGTTAGGTCACGTTTGTTAGAAAAAAGTTTCTAAAACCGTTGGTATTCTTTCTAGACCAGATATTATGTACCTCGCCCTGCCCTGGTGACATTCTATTACTCTCTCATCTATCCTTATCTCAACTATGGTATTTGTGCTTGGGGTTCTACTACCCAAAATCATCTACGTACTCTAATTATTCAACACAAAGTTGCTATTAGAACAATAACAAACTCTGGCCCCAGACAGCACTCGGTACGTTTACTTAAATCTTTGAATATGTTAGATATTAAGTGACTGCACATCTTCTCAAGTGTAATCTATATAATTACAACTCTGAACTGCAATGTCAATCCTCTCCTTAGAAACTTCCTAGAAGGTTGTAACAGAACCCATGGGCACCACACCAGAAACAAATACCTGTCTGATATTCCAAGAGTGCGCCTTAACCAAACTAGAATTGCTCTACAAATCAAGGTACCCAGAATGTGGAATGACGTTCCCAATCATGTCAAAGGCTGTACCTCTCAACCAGTTCAAGAGAAAAACTAAGTTCTACCTAATAAACTCTATGTAATTACCTAATATACTCCATGTATCCTACCTTACCCCCCTCCCCCTAAATGTCAACCCATGTCTTGCTAATTTCAAACAATACTGTTTGTTGACCAACTTGTATAATTGCTGATTTCTGCCATGTTCCCCCACCCCCTTTTTATATTCTTTTTCATCACAAATTATACTTAAATCTCAATTAGTATTAAGTTTTAGTCTAAGTGGGTTTTTCCCCCAAAACGCTGTGCGTATTAGTGGCTTCAGGTATTGTATGTACTAGCTCTATCTATAAATCCACCATTGTGTTTGTAACTCATCTTCTATGCATGTACTTTTACCTGAATAAACATTTAAACATTTGTTAAGACACTCGCCTGGCGTTTCGCGAGTGTTTCGGCCTGGGTTCGTATCCTGGCAGGGGAGGATATACGGAGCACCTATCCTTAACTGTAGCCTCTGTTTACCAAACAGTAAAATGGGTACCTGGTTGTTAATTTAAATGAATTGGCGGGGTCGTATTCAGGGAAATATTGGGATTAAGGAACTGCCCGAAACGCTATGCTTCCTAGTGACCGAACAAGAATGTAGAACTCTTGTATATAAGAAAAAAACACAAGCTGACTAAGTCCTGAGTAGCTACTTATTGCTAGGTGAACAGGGCCTTAGCGGATAGGAAATGTGCCCCACCATTTCTGTCCCGACCGGGATTCGAACCCGACTGTACTATCCGGACCTTTTCCACACTGGACACGACAGATGAGGACAACATGATAACGTATATTCTATGGGAAATTAACAAAGTAAATAAAGCAGCATGTTTAAGTTAAAAATAATGGCTGGAGACACACTTGAGTAAGAGGGGTCAGAAAGAACCACCTGTTCAGTGAGTCGTCAATAAATGGAACAGGGTAGACGGAAGTCATTTAACTTAATACTGTACACATTTTTTTATAATTGTATTACAATAACAACGTGGGAACTAAGCCAATGCATTAATCTAAGAATATTCGGAAGGAACTCGACCCCAGCAAGCACATTTAGGTGTATACTTGCAGACGAGTACACAAGCTGATCATACAGAAACACAGCTAGGAAAGTACACACACACACACACTCACACACACACACACACACACACACACACACACACACACACACACACACACACACACACACACACACACACACACAGAAGTATCGTAATGGATGGATGAAAACAATGGGACGGCAGTGACGTCACGCATAGCCGTTGCATTGAGAAATATGGCGGACAATTTAAACGTCGCACTTATTCCAAAGGCAGGAAAAAACTATTTTTTACCTACTATTACAAAAATATATATTTTGTCCATACTACTACAGAAGGCAGGTTTTATTTGAAGGAATTTATAAAATGTTTGCCAACAACATTTAAAAATGACACTCAAATCAGCGCGGCAGATTCTTATATTTACAGTTGTCGTAGGCTAGCGCCCAGCCTTTCCTGGTGAGAAAGCCATCATATTTTGTGATTTTCGTCCTCATGCTAAACAATTTCCAGTTATTAACTTTAACCAACAGTAAAAATGACGAGTGAACTTTAAAAGATCTATCAACACAGCTATTATATTAATTAATTAATAGTAATAATACTGTAATAAATTATTATTAGTGTTTAGACAGTAGGATATTTATAATTTTGTTTATAAATTCACAATCACCGTCGTTATGATGATCAAAAGTTTGAGAATTTCTGTTGCTGTTTTTGCTGTTAAGACTGTGGAGCTGCTCACCTTTCAATGACAGGTCAATTATAAGTTTTTTTTTTTATTTATTTTCAACGTTCTCCAAAGCCGTGTATCGGTATGTTAACCTTAGTTTAGCCATCAATAAACTTTTTCAATAAATAAATTTATGATATTTGGCTTTTACTTATAAATCCCTATAATTAACAATGTTTATATTTTCTCTGGTTATTATTACTGTATCTAATAAAAATATCAACCTTATTATTGCATATATAAAGTTATTACAAAATGTTTTTTAAGCATCTGGCATCATCGAGTCCAGAAATATTTAAGCAAAATATTAATTCCGACTTAATTTTTTGTACGTTGCTGTTCATCCATAATTAGAAATTCCCTTACCAGAGAAAAAAACGCAAAAAATAAGGGCTTTATCTAAATTTGAGGAACTTATATCAGTCTCAATAATATTATGAAATGCTGTATGTCCAAGGATATATGTTTTTTTCTTTACTAATTTGTTCCATATATTCCAGATTTGTAACCGTTATTTGAAAAGAAGAAACTCATAAAAAATCTAATACGTTTAGAATGGTGACGGGAATATTCACGTAACATCTCCCCAGACACGCTGACCGTGACTGATGGCTTTGTAATATAAATACTTAATATATTCCTATATATTAATTATTTTTATTTTGAAGAATGAAAATGGATGCAGTTTTATTTGTATTGCTTATCAAACACAAGTTTGTTTGTTTTTTAACATGAAAATTAGAACACAAAATCTAAAATTCTTCGAGAAGCTGGAATCTTCAGCTCGCCTGGTCTTCCATTGGTTAACATGGACGAGAACATTGTTTTCACAACGAAATATTTCCCGAACGAAGGGAAAAAGCTTGTGTAAAAGAAAGTGATACTCTCATCACTTTCTAGCAATTTGCGGCCTCTCCGAAAATATTCAGCCACCCTTGAATCTCATTCCAGCTTTCTTTAATCCGGAAATTTCATGAATATTTTGTGGTGTGGAATAAGAGAGGCAGTCTGTTTAGGTCGGTCTGTGATAGTGAGCCCTAATGTAGGCACCTTTTGAATCATTACAAAAAATACGCACCCTGAAGATATATTTTGCCCTGTAAGATACTACACACATATTCGTCTATGCTCTATGTAGGTGTCTGTAGCACAGTGGTCGGCGAAGCATATCCCTAACAAAAGGACCAGAGTTGGTTTCCCTCACTAGACAGAAACGTTTGAGCACGTTTCCTAACAAAATGCCTATTTACACCTAGCTGTAAAAAATACATGAGCCAATTGTGTGTTGCGGGGTTCATCCTGGGGTATGTTAGTCATTTCAGTCGCTATTCTAACCCCTGGAACACACTCTATGAGCCTTACAGAATTCCTCTACTTGACAATGGTAAACTAGTGTTCAAATTCTAATCTTCCCCGTTTCTTCTCGAATGCTATAACGGAATTCACAAATATAGCACTAGGATTTTAATAGCCCCAGACTCGGACTCTGCTTTAAGTGAAAATGTCGTGCATATAAAAGACCATAAATTGTGGAACAGCCTCCCAAACGTAACAAAATACTCTTACAGTAATTAGTTAAGTTTAAAAGACCCAAAAATAGCATACTAATATGCAATAATCATTTCAAATATTGAAATGATTATTGACCCTCCCAGGATGCATATAATTGATGTAATAATAAAAACTTATATCAGTCACTTATGCCATTGTAATCTAATTAANTCAAGACAGCAGCAGTCCTCGAGGTCAAGACAACAGCAGGTCCTCGAGGTCAGGACAGCGGCAGGTCCTCGAGGTCAAGACAGCAGCAGGTCCTCGAGGTCAAGACAGCAGCAGGTCCTCGAGGTCAAGACAGCAGCAGGTCCTCGAGGTCAAGACAACAGCAGGTCCTCGAGGTCAGGACAGCGGCAGGTCCTCGAGGTCAAGACAGCAGCAGGTCCTCGAGGTCAAGACAGCAGCAGGTCCTCGAGGTCAAGACAACAGCAGGTCCTCGAGGTCAGGACAGCGGCAGGTCCTCGAGGTCAAGACAGCAGCAGGTCCTCGAGGTCAAGACAGCAGCAGGTCCTCGAGGTCAAGACAGCAGCAGGTCCTCGAGGTCAAGACAGCAGCAGGTCCTCGAGGTCAAGACAGCAGCAGGTCCTCGAGGTCAAGACAGCAGCAGGTCCTCGAGGTCAAGACAGCAGCAGGTCCTCGAGGTCAAGACAGCAGCAGGTCCTCGAGGTCAAGACAGCAGCAGGTCCTCGAGGTCAAGACAGCAGCAGGTCCTCGAGGTCAAGACAGCAGCAGGTCCTCGAGGTCAAGACAGCAGCAGGTCCTCGAGGTCAAGACAGCAGCAGGTCCTCGAGGTCAAGACAGCAGCAGGTCCTCGAGTCAAGACAGCAGCAGGTCCTCGAGGTCAAGACAGCAGCAGGTCCTCGAGGTCAGGACAGCAGCAGGTCCTCGAGGGTAGTCATCCTACAGCACCTCCCGCCGCCAGTTATCACATAACAAGTGTAGAAGAGTGTGGTCCCATCCCTCAACGCCACCAATACCTAAGACAGCAAAACTTCCTTCTTCAAAATCTCGTACACCTGCCGATTAGCCACTAAGACATAGTATCTCACTAGAAGAGAGAGAGAAACAATTATATATTGCCTTTATTCAGCATAAACCTAACAAAAACTCGCAAAACACTTTTTTATAACATAAATAAAATACACGAAAATTTTAAAAAGTCTCAAAGGAGGAGATGAGGTAATTTTTGTGAATGTTGAGGCGGGGGAGGGAGGCCAAGCGAGGCGTGGAGGCTGATCTGATCAAATTATCTCCCGCCCAGACGCCCCCCGCAGCATCACTGTTGTTATTGTTCTTATTGTCATTATTACGGGAGATCACAGAGATATATACAGCATCACTAGGCACTTACGATGCACTTGAAGAGGAGCTGAATGACAAAAGCACCGTGAAAAGGGAGCGACATAGACATACACTGGACATAGATATTCCATTGACATAGACATTGACCTTAAAAGATTGCGAGGCTCTCCCTTTGCTGGACACTGGGCAAAGGCAACACTCCTCTTAATGATGTCATTGACTTCGTTGTGTCGTGAGTGCCAACCTCCTGATTTTCCACAGTGTAGGCCATGCTATCCATATTCATTTGCATCTGCCTCGCGGCAAATACACCTATGAACAGTGTGGAGAGGGGCAACAAGGCGGAGAGCAGCTGGAGACGTCCCTGCTTAAATATAATATTAACTGTCTTGCATACTGCTAATGGTGATGTATGGCTCACAAAGAAGTAGAGATAAACTGTATCACAGTGACAGCGTAAGCAAAATGATTGCGGATATTATTACAAGAAAATGTCTATCATCAAATCCCTTGCTCTTAACTCTATATACTATTCATATTCACCAGACCTATAATAGACCGGTTATAAAATACTGGAAGTCGAAATAGTGGAGCAGTTGGCACTTTGGCCCCTTCATATATCCCGTTCAGAGACCCCCGAAAAATTCAAGAGTTTCCGACTGGAAGCCAAATGAGCCTTTGAGAAAGCTATCGAGTGAGTGGTGGCAGTTGTGATGGTGGCAGTGATGGTGCTTTCCTATCACAGTCTACGAGTGATGGTGGTGCTTGCGATAGTGGTAGTGGTGGTGCTTGTGATAGTGGTAGTGGTGGTGCTTGTGATAGTGGTGGTGATGCTTGTGATAGTGATGGTGATAGTGGTGGTGGTGATGCTTGTGATAGTGGTGGTGATGCTTGTGATAGTGATGGTGATAGTGGTGGTGGTGATGCTTGTGATAGTGGTAGTGGCGCTTGTGATAGTGGTGGTGGTGCGTGTGATAATGGCCCTCAACCATTTAATAGTCGAGACTCCCAAGTGTGCGTGCGTGTGCGCGCGTGTGTTCAACGAGGGCATGTGTATGGGCAGCAAAGTGGGGTGGAGGCTCGACCTCACTCAGTGGGGGTGTGACATGTGCTCAGATACTGGCCATGGACATAGGACAGGGGTGAGGACAGAGGGGAAGGGGGGGGGAGCCGCGTGGGGGTTGGCATGGCAACAGAGTGGGAGGGGACAGGTGGTGTTGACCCCGAGAGGGGATTAAGTATTGGTGCCAGAGATCTGCTGCTCTATTTCTGACACGCAGATTGAAACAGATTGACTCCCGGGCTCGCTAGGGGAAGGTTGTGAGGGACGAGGCTTTGGGGGAAGTGGCGAGGGGAGGTGCCTGGAGGGAGGTGCCTGGAGGGAGGTGCCTGGAGGGAGGTGCTGGGATGTGTTGTGGGGAGGTGCTGCGGGGAGGGACCTTGGGGACGGGGGCGGGGAGCGTTAAGAGTAATGATACAGGGACAGGGAACATGCTTAAGTGAAATTCATATAGCAAATTCGCAGATAAAGCCTATGAAGTGTGTGTGTGTGTGTGTGTGTGTGTGTGTGTGTGTGTGTGTGTGTGTGTGGTGTGTGTGTGTGTGTGTGTGTGTGTGTGTGTGTGTGTGTGTGTGTGTGCGTATGTATTTACTATCTGTGCCTGGAGAATCGTGTTGTTAGCTCTTGGGCCCTGCCTTTTCAACCGTCGTTTGTCTAACGTACTCACTCACGACCTATTTTCCTCTATCGTATCTACTACATATGTTTTTCTCTCTCATGCACGCGTGACCTCGAAATGAAGGCTGGAGCAGCAGTCTAACTTCCAGGTACCTATTTACTGCTAGGTGAACAGGTGCATTAGGTAAAAGAAACTATACATTTGTTTTTGTCTCGGCGGGAATCGAACCCTGGCCCTTAGGACTACAACCCTCGAGCGCTGTCCACTCGGCTGTGTGTGAATGTGTGATTTATACACATATGTCTGTAAAGGGCGACATATTGAAGAATTGGTCTCACGTAGGTGGCGTTTAGCTGTCTAAATGTCCCCTTATTTAGGTTCCTGTCACACAGTTCCCCCCTGTCTAAATTCTTCGCATTAATCTTACATTGTTTACATATATAACAACACCTTTAGTTAGGTCACTACATAAATAAGAAATAGTATAGGTCCCAGACGTATACCCCTGGCTCACAGACCCCTGGCAGCCACACTCACCAACCCTGGCAGCCACACCCAACACCACTGACAGCCACACTCGCCACCACTGGCAGCCACACCCACCACCCCTGGCAGCACAACTGGTCGGGGGTGGCCAAGAGCCAGGCGTGTGAAGCAGATGGTGATGGTAGAGTTCTTACCAACGACCAACACACGCCAGTTAAAGCTGCCCTCATCCCTTCATTATTGTGTCAGTGTTGTGGCGGCCGGCTCATGCTGCCGCCTCAGTGTTGTATGCTGCAGTACCCGCAGGCGCCTGTGGCTCTCAGTATCATAGTCTAGACTCTTGTGGCTCAGGGGGCTTCTTTGGTTGAGGATCTTGTGGCTCAGGGGGTTCTTTGGTTGAGGCTCTTGTGGCTCAGGGTGCTTCTTTGGTTGAGACTCTTGTGGCTCAGGGGGCTTCTTTGGTTGAGACTCTTGTGGCTCAGGGTGCTTCTTTGGTTGAGCTCTTGTTGTTCAGGGTGCTTCTTTGGTGAGGCTTTGGGCTCAGGGTGCTTCTTTGGTTGAGACTCTTGTGGCTCAGGGTGCTTCTTTGGTTGAGGCTCTTGTGGTCAGGATGCTTCTTTGGTTGAGGCTCTTGTGGCTCAGGGTGCTGGTACGGATAATACTGTTTTGACTGAGGCTATAATTGAAATGAGAAATGAACGAGGTTTTTAAGCGATCTCAGAAAAGAATGAATTACGACAATGACACAGGTGGTACCAGCGTGTGATGGTAAGGGGTGATCGCACCGTGCTCACTCTCCAGGGCCCAGATTCACGAAGCAGTTATGCAAGTACTTACGAACCTGTTCATCTTTCCTCAATCTTTGACGCCTTTGGTTACATTTATTAAACTGTTTACAGGCATGAAAACTCCCCAATCTACTGTTGTTATTGTTATAAACAGCCTCTTGGTGCTTCGGAGCTCATTAACTGTTATTAATTGTAACCAAAGTCGCCAAAGGTTGAGAAAAGTTGTACAGGTTCGTCAGTGCTTGCGTAACTGCTTTGTAAATCTGGGCCAGTGCTCCCAGGTTCTTCTCATCTGTGAGCCAAGTGTTAACTTCTAACTCAGGTTTAATTAGTCCTTGTGGTACAGCAACACTCACTAGCTTGTGATTGTTGCTTGTGTCACCATGTGTCAATCTGACACATGGCTTTGCAACTGTCTGTTTGACGAGGGAGCCGCTCCTTGCGATCCCACTTGGTAATACCGGCTCCAGAAAGGGTTGCAAGAATTGCAACCAGTAAACCATCCGGATTTACCAACGGATCCTGCAGTCTCTCCGAGACACAAACCACCACTGACAGCCACACCCACCACCACTGACAGCCCTCGCGCACCCCTGACAGCCACTCCCGCCACCCTGACAGCCACTCCCGCCACCCCTGACAGCCACACCCACCACTCCTGACAGCCCACCCACCACCCCTGACAGCCACACCACCACCACTGACAGCCACACCCACCACCCATGGCGGTGGTGTGGCTGTCAGTTCACACTCAATTCCCCCCATGCACTCGAGCATGTCAGTAGGCTGTTCTACCTCTTCGCCCTTACTTCATTACACACAAATCCCAATAGCGTGATGCATCGAATGAACAATTTGGAACCCGGTTTGTGTCTCGGCGAGACTGCGCAGGAACCGTGGTAATCAGGATGATTTCCCGGTTGCAATTCTTTTAACCATGTCGTAGCTCAGTCGATTAAGTCAGCGTCTGGGATCCTCCCGGTGGTAGGTTCGAACCCTCGTCACGGCGCTTGTGGATTTGTTCACTTGATGCATCACGCTACTGTAATTTCTGTGTGTAATGAGTCAACTACATATATTACTCTCACGCACACACACACACCACACACACACACACACACACACACAACACCACACACACACACACACACACAAATCCCAGGAAGCAGCCCGTAGCAGCTGTCAACTCCCAGGTACCTTTTATGTTGACCAAACCACACACTAGAAAGTGAGAAGAGACGACATTTCGGTCCGTCCTGGACCATTCTCAAGTCGATTGTGTCGATTTTGCCAATTTGCTTCCGCCACCGCCGGGAATAATAACACAGTATTTATAAAACACTGTCGTCCAATAGGATCTCCACGATCTTATTGGAACCTATTGGTGACATATTCGACCTCGAGACGCAAAAGAAGGTTACCACTAATGACACCTTGCAAGCAGAACTTATTGCAGAAGGAGGAAAGATTCGAGGCAACTACAGAAGCACCATACTGTCCACCCGAGCTCAAAGCGGCAGCTAAGAGCCTTCGTGAGAACAAGGAGATAGTCGTCAGGAGAGGTGACAAGTCGCCAATATACGTTATTTTTAAAAAAGACGAATATCTGGCGAAAATGAACCTCATACTCTCTGATCAAACTAAATTCCAAAGGGTAACAAAGGACACTACAGCCGAATTGAAGACAAAGGTAAACAAAGTGATCGAAACTGTGAACGCCAAGAAATCCGGACTCCACCTGCCAAAAGTTATTGGGGAATACAAACCTGGGTATGCGTATGGAAATGTCAAAACCCACAAGCCTGGAAACCCACTTCGGCCAATCATCAGCCAATCATCATGATAGGAACGTTATCCCTACAGACAAAAATCAGAAAATACAATTGACGATTTACTATAAAGCCAAACAAACGGCCAACCTACTCATGAAAAACTCTCCAGATACAAAGCAGAACGCCTTGAAGGAAACCAACGTCGTTCATGCCTTCAAATGCCCACTTGGGACTGTAAGCCCCAAAGAATCAGTATATAGGCAAGACAACAACATCTCTTTCCAGGCGACTAACAATGCACAAGCAACAGGGCTCCGTAAAGGAAACATATAATATCCTCTCACAAACCAGACCATCACCAGAGAAATCTTAACAAACAACACAGAAATCATCGATAGATACAGCGATAGCAGGATAGATATAGCGACAGCAGCGATATATATATATGTAATATATATATTCATACTATCTATATATTATATATATCATTAAGAACTCTAAATGACCCGACCAGGATTCGAACCCATGACGTCCAAGATCACCCCCAAAACGTACACAATACCGTGACCACCGACGGCACTATTGATAATATATATAATATCCTCCTTTGCATTGAGTTTATTTTTTTTTTTAATTTTGGACCTTGA
>WNGS01166226.1:6040117-6054553 GCA_020271785.1 Procambarus virginalis | reverse complement strand
CTCTGAGAATTTTGTAGGTGGTTATCATGTTTTCCATTATACTTCTGCCTTCCAGAGACGTGATTTTTAGCTCCGGAACAAGGTCTTCACTGACGACTTTTGTTCGACCCACAACGCTGTAAATGCTTCACCCACGTAATACAAATACAAATAATCGCCAACGAACCTAAACACCTAACCTAACCTATGCCTAAATATGCACAATATGCTAATATATAACAATATCATTTATATTTGAAAAAGTTCCTAAATTTGAATGAACATTATGTTAAAATTTATCAATGCGTGTTTGGGATCGATCGCTGGATGGAATGGACTAGGTCTGAGGACGGGTTGAATTTCAATTAGAGGCTAACCACGAATTTTCATTGGCCGTAAATCAGACATGACTTATGCTCTCTCTTTGATGTTTAATTAGTTGAACGGTTTTATTGTTGAAGTGTTTGGTGGAGACGGCGGATTTGAGGTGGGAAATGTTAGGCTGTGTTTATGATGTTTGTTTCCCTCAATGTTCAATAATTTTTTTTCAATATACGTTATTACAACAACGTTTGTAGAGGTGGAGATTCTTGAAGAAAGGCTGGAGAAGGAGGAGATGGATCGATCAATTTATGTCAAATCTCTTGGATGTATGTACCTTACCTTTACAGACCGATAGCACTAACATCGCACATCATAAAAATTTTTGAGAGAGTGCTAAGAAGTAAGATCACAAAATACATGGAATCACAGCATCTCCATAACCCCGGACAACATGGTTTCAGAACAGGGCGCTCTTGCCTGTCGCAGTTGCTGGACCACTATGATATGGCATTAGATGCTATGGAAGACAAACAAAACGCTGATGTAATTTACACAGATTTCGCAAAAGCTTTTGATAAATGTGACCATGGTGTTATTGCCCATAAAATGCGCTCAAAAGGAATTACCGGAAAAGTAGGCAGATGGATCTACAATTTCCTGACCAACAGAACCCAATGTGTAATAGTCAACAAAATAAAATCCAACCCGTCAACCGTTAAGAGCTCAGTCCCCCAGGGTACTGTGCTTGCTCCAGTACTTTTTCTCATCCTCATATCGGACATAGACAAGAACACAACCTATAGCACTGTATCATCCTTTGCAGATGACACTAGGATCTTCATGAGAGTAGGCAACATAGAGGACACGGCGAACCTCCAGTCAGATGTAGATCAGGTCTTTCTATGGGCTACAGAAAATAATATGGTGTTTAACGAAGACAAGTTCCAGCTCATGCGCTATGGAAAAAATGAAAATATAAAAACGGAAACCACGTACAAAACTCAGGCAAATCATAACATAGAACGAAAAGGCAATGTAAAGGATCTGGGTGTACTCATGTCGGAAGACCTTACCTTTAAAGAACACAATAAAGTAGCCGTCACAACTGCAAGAAAAATGACAGGTTGGATAACAAGAACTTTTCACACTAGAGATGCTATACCGATGATGACACTTTTCAAAACGCTTGTGCTCTCTAGAGTGGAGTACTGCTGCACAATGACAGCCCCTTTCACTGCTGGTGAAATTGCTGACCTGGAGAGCGTGCAGAGATCCTTTACTGCTAGAATCCACTCGGTAAAACATCTAAACTATTGGGACCGACTAAAGAGCCTAAATCTGTATTCCCTTGAGCGCAGGCGGGAGAGATACATAATAATTTACACGTGGAAAATATTAGAGGGGCTGGTCCCAAACCTGCACACAGAAATAACATCACATGAGACCAGAAGACATGGCAGGATGTGCAGAATACCCCCGTTGAAAAGCAGAGGTGCAACTGGTACTCTGAGAGAGAACTCTATCAACATCAGAGGCCCGAGACTGTTCAACACGCTTCCACTACACATAAGGGACATAACTGGCAAACCCCTCACAGTGTTCAAGAGAGAACTGGATAAGCACCTCCAAAGGATACCTGATCAACCAGGCTGTGACTCATACGTCAGGCTGCGAGCAGCCGCGTCCAACAGCCTGGTTGATCAGTCCAGCAACCAGGAGGCCTGGTCGATGACCGGGCCGCGGGGACGATAAGCCCCGGAAGCACCTCAAGGTATCAAGGTATCCAAGGTACCTGAATAAACATTTATTTATTTATTTATTTATGGAGGAGGAGGAGATGAAAAGAGGAGGGGGATTGAGGAGGAGGTGGACGAGGAGGAGGAGGAGCTGGAGGGAATGGAGATGGAAGAGGGCGAAGAGTATGAAGAGAAGGTGGAGGTGGAGCAGGAAGGGGGTGCTGAAAAAGGAGGAAGAGGTGGAAGGGAAATAAGATGAAAGAGAAACAAAACACTTCATCGGTTGAGGGGAGCTAAAGAAAGGTGATAAATAAGGAATAAGACATAACTCAGAATAACGGAAAACAGATAATTGATGTACAGGAGTCTCATGATGATGAAAAAGAGAGAATCGCCACAAACTAAAGAGAAGCAACAGTTGAAGAACTGAACGAATGACGTGTAGAAAAGGGGAAGGCGGAGGAGAAGCAAGAAGAGGGGAAAACGAGAGAAAGGAAAGACAAGAAAGATGGGAAGCAGCAGGAGGAGGAGGAGGTGCCCTCAGTACCCCACACCCCCCCCCCTCTCCCCCTCCCTCTACAGGAAACCTCTACACTTATAAGATCTGATTTACTCGGTAACAAAAATCGAAAAGAGGAGATGAAGAAGCGATTTTTGAAACAGGAGAAGGAGGAAGATTATCATTAAGATGGAAAGACTCGAATTAGCATGATGGAAGGAGTTAGAGGAGGAGCAATACCAGAAGGCGTAAGTGTGTCGTAAGATATGGGAGCGTGTCGTAGGAGATAGGAGCATGTCGTAAGAGGGGGTCATAGTAAAAGTGCTCCAGGAAGAGAGTTACACAGTACTCAACTACTCAAAATTGTCAAAAAGCACTTTCCATATAACAAGCAAGAATCTGTATCTGTCAGACATAAGTTTCAAGCGTATATAGGTACTCCCACAGTGGGCAGGCGAAGCAGCTCCCACAGTGGGCAGGTGACGCAGCTCCCACAGTGGGCAGGTGACGCAGCTCCCACAGTGGGCAGGTGACGCAGCTCCCACAGTTAGCAGGTGACGCAGCTCCCACAGTGGGCAGGTGACGCAGCTCCCACAGTGGGCAGGTGACGCAGCTCCCACAGTGGGCAGGTGACGCAGCTCCCACAGTGGGCAGGTGACGCAGCTCCCACAGTTAGCAGGTGACGCAGCTCCCACAGTGGGCAGGTGACGCAGCTCCCACAGTGGGCAGGTGACGCAGCTCCCACGTGGGCAGGTGACGCAGCTCCCACAGTGGGCAGGTGACGCAGCTCCCACAGTGGGCAGGTGACGCAGCTCCCACAGTGGGCAGGTGACGCAGCTCCACAGTGGGCAGGCGACGCAGCTCCCACAGTGGGCAGGTGACGCAGCTCCCACAGTGGGCAGGTGACGCAGCTCCCACAGTGGGCAGGTGACGCAGCTCCCACAGTGGGCAGGTGACGCAGCTCCCACAGTGGGCAGGTGACGCAGCTCCCACAGTGGGCAGGTGACGCAGCTCCCACATGTGGGCAGGCGACGCAGCTCCCACAGTGGGCAGGTGACGCAGCTCCCACAGTGGGCAGGTGACGCAGCTCCCCAGTGGGCAGGTGACGCAGCTCCCACAGTGGGCAGGTGACGCAGCTCCCACACTGGGCAGGTGACGCAGCTCCCACAGTGGGCAGGTGACGCAGCTCCCACAGTGGGCAGGTGACGCAGCTCCCACACTGGGCAGGTGACGCAGCTCCCACAGTTAGCAGGTGACGCAGCTCCCACAGTGGGCAGGTGACGCAGCTCCCACAGTGGGCAGGTGACGCAGCTCCCACAGTGGGCAGGTGACGCAGCTCCCACAGTGGGCAGGTGACGCAGCTCCCACAGTGGGCAGGTGACCAGCTCCCACAGTGGGCAGGTGACGCAGCTCCCACAGTGGGCAGGCGACGCAGCTCCCACAGTGGGCAGGTGACGCAGCTCCCACAGTGGCAGGTGACGCAGCTCCCACAGTGGGCAGGTGACGCAGCTCCCACAGTGGGCAGTTGACGCAGCTCCCACAGTGGGCAGGTGACGCAGCTCCCACAGTGGGCAGTGACGCAGCTCCCACAGTGGGCAGGTGACGCAGCTCCCACAGTGGGCAGGCGACGCAGCTCCCACAGTGGGCAGGTGACGCAGCTCCCCAGTGGGCAGGTGACGCAGCTCCCACAGTGGGCAGGTGACGCAGCTCCCACAGTGGCAGGTGACGCAGCTCCCACAGTGGGCAGGTGACGCAGCTCCCACACTGGGCAGGTACGCAGCTCCCACACTGGGCAGGTGACGCAGCTCCCACTCTGGCAGGTGACGCAGCTCCCACAGTGGGCAATGGACGCAGCTCCCACATTGTGGGCAAGTGTGGGAGCTACACACACACACAACACACACACACACACACACCACACACACACACAACACACACACACACACACACACACACACACACACACAGGTGATGAATTATTTAAAGTGATCAAGTTTTTATTCATCGTTAACTTCCATCGGGTCACTATTGGAAGATAATTTTTAAGTAATAAATTTACAAATTAAATCCCCCCGCCCCCCATCCCATCCCTCTATTCCCTACCCATCCTCCCCCTCCCCTCCTTCCTTCTTTCTCTTTGTTGCCCCCCCTTCCCTTGCCCTCTCCTCCTGCAAGCAGAAGTGTCCGGCAAGTTGGGTGGGGGTGGGGGGGGGGGGAGCAGCTACTGGAACTGTGTTGCAAGCACCGTAACCTAATTTGGGCACATTAATTAGCCACCTCCCCTCCCCCCCCTCCACCATCCAGCCCCCCCTTCACCCTCCCTACTAGGCACCTCCCTCTCCTCCACCATCAAGCCCCCCATCACCCCCCCCCCCACACTAGGCACCTCCCTCTCCCCCCCATCAAGCCCCCCATCACCCCCCCCCCCACACTAGGCAACTCCCCTCCCCGAGAGTAAAGGAGTTTAGGATAAACAATTCCCCATTGTCATCCACCAAGTCTGTAAATAATACTTATAATTATAGGTAAATTTACATTCTTTTATACACAGCTTAACGAGATTGAGAATAAATCATCAGGAGGTAATACACGGCTTATTAATTCATGAGCAAGGTAATCAACAACATCAATAGGCCCCTTTGTCAACAAAGAACAACGTCAAAACTGATTAACTTGACATCACGAGTGATGGGAACAAAATTCAATTGTTAACTAATTCAATAAAATTAGTCAAATGAGAAGAGGAAATAGTTCCTAACAATAAAAACTATTTCATTGTTTCAAAGTTTATCGGCATTGCTTTCAAACTTGTAAAGGATTTCTTCGAAAAGAAATTTATTTCAAAAATTACTCCTGGACTCATTCCATGGTTTAGATATGTTGATGATATTTTGTGTATATGGCATTCAAATGTTAATTCGGACGAATTTGAAGCTATACTTAATGATCAAGTCACCTCTATAAAATTGACTATGCAGACTGAAATTAATAAATGTTTGCCATTATTAGATATACTTATTCATAGGGAAGATTTCTCACTGAAGTTTGGTGTTTACAGAAAGCCTACGAATAATTTATCGTATGTTCACTATTACTCATAGATACAATGTGAAACAATCAATTTTGTCCTCTATGTATCTAAGAGCTCTTTAGGTAAGAACTCCGGACTTAGATGAAGAGATAAACTCTTCATCTAAGTCCAGAATTCTTAGACGAAGAGTTTAATAATATTGATTCTATTGGTCTCAAGCTTTTGTTATCCATTGAGTTTTTTTTTAAGTTTGCCGTAGCAAAGTACGTCGTACATTTATAATAATATATGTAGTGAGAAAATTCGTCCCCAAAAATGTTTTATGTTCACAATATTTTTCTGGGTTCGTTAATATTGTCAAGGCCTTGAAACTTTTTGATATACATGTATTGTTTAATTACGAAAATACTCTTGAAAAACTATTAGTTAAAAACAGCCCTCGTAGTGATAATTGTGTCATTTATAAAATACCTTGTAAAGACTGTAATAAGTTCTATGTTGGGCAAACATCTAAAGATTTGAAATTTAGAATTTCGCAACATAAATACTCTGTAAGACATGTACATGTACATCATGTACATGTAAGAATCTGTACACCAGTTGATTGACAGTTGAGAGTCGGGACCAAAGAGCCAGAGCTCAACCCCCGCAAGCACAAATAGGTGAGTACACACACACACACACACACACACACACACACACACACACACACACACACACACACACACACACACACACACACACACACACACACACACATACACACACAATGGGCCTGGTAGCCTGGTGGATAACGCGCAGGACTCGTAATTCTGTGGCGCGGGTTCGATTCCCGCACCAAGGCAGAAACAAATGGGCAAAGTTTCTTTCACCCTGAATAGCCCTGTTACCTAGCAGTAAATAGGTACCTGGGAGTTAGTCAGCTGTCACGGGCTGCTTCCTGGGGTGTGTGGTGTGGAGAAAAAAGTAGTTAGTAAACAGTTGATTGACAGTTGAGAGGCGGGCCAAAAGAGCAAAGCTCAACCCCCGCAAGCACAATTAGATGAGTACAGTTAGGTGAGTGCATATATATTATTTATATATTGGAGGGGTATATATATATATATTGAAAATGATACTGAAAGTCTGCATCCAGTACCTCCTCAATATTGATCCATTTCACAGTCCTTGTACTGAGGAAACTTGTTCCAATACCTTGGTGATCTTGTACGGAGGAAACATGTCCCAACACCCTGATGATCTTGTCAATTCCTTCTGACCCACGAGGGAGAACCAGTCAACGGTTTCTGGCCCACGAGGGAGAACCAGTCAACGGTTTCTGACCCACGAGGGAGACCAGTCAACGGTTTCTGGCCCACGAGGGAGAACCAGTCAACGGTTTCTGGCCCACGAGGGAGAACCAGTCAACGGTTTCTGGCCCACGAGGGAGAACCAGTCAACGGTTTCTGGCCCACGAGGGAGAACCAGTCAACGGTTTCTGGCCCACGAGGGAGAACCAGTCAACGGTTTCTGGTCCACGAGGAGAACCAGTCAACGGTTTCTGGCCCACGAGGGAGAACCAGTCAACGGTTTCTGACCCACGAGGGAGAACCAGTCAACGGTTTCTGGCCCACGAGGGAGAACCAGTCAACGGTTTCTGGCCCACGAGGGAGAACCAGTCAACGGTTTCTGACCCACGAGGGAGAACCAGTCAACGGTTTCTGGCCCACGAGGGAGAACCAGTCAACGGTTTCTGACCCACGAGGGAGAACCAGTCAACGGTGTCTGGCCCACGAGGGAGAACCAGTCAACGGTTTCTGACCCACGAGGGAGAACCAGTCAACGGTTTCTGACCCACGAGGGAGAACCAGTCAACGGTTTCTGACCCACGAGGCAGAACCAGCCAACGGTTTCTGACCCACGAGGGAGAACCAGTCAACGGTTTCTGGCCCACGAGGCAGAACCAGTCAACGGTTTCTGACCCACGAGGGAGAACCAGTCAACGGTTTCTGGCCCACGAGGCAGAACCAGTCAACGGTTTCTGGTCCACGAGGGAGAACCAGTCAACGGTTTCTCGCCCACGAGGGAGAACCAGCGAACAGATGGCGGGAAAAATGTTCATTCCATTTTTTATTTTTATTTTTTCTGGGATTTATTTTACCCAAACGATTGATAAATTGAGATGTAAATAAAATATTGAGAGTTGGCTAGCACCGTGGCTCCTGTTTCAACAGGCGGTCATGTGGTGTTTGCAATAATATGCTATAATAATAATATAAATAATTTTGGTCTCGTTTCATGCAGGTCAGCGTTCAATTCCCGACCGTCCAAGTGGTTAGGCACCATTCCTTCCTTTCAAGTCCCATCCCAAATCCTTATCCTGATCCCTTTTCGGTGATATATAGTCGTAATGGCTTGGCACTCCCCCCCCCCTGATATATAGTTCCCTTCCCTTCCCTAACAAATGTGCAGGATTGATTGGTGATAAAGTGTTTAATTCTGAATTATTTGCTTAACAATCCCATAACACAAATTATTATTCAAAAAAATGCCTGAGGGATCAACTGTGTTATTTAGAACTTCTCTAGGTAGGGGGAGGGGTCCATATGTTGTCTCTGGCCTCACGTAGGCCTAAGTGGTGCATACAGTGATGTCAAGGTCGCATTGTTTAGGCTCGTCATGTTGGGTGACTGTGGCCTGGGGCTCTCTTACACTTCTTCTCTACTCTCCAGTAGAGGAGAAGTGTCTCTTGAGTAGAGGAGAAGTGTCTCCCCAGTAGAGGAGAAGTGTCTCCCCCCCCTACAGGAGAGACAAGATCTCCATGCTGGTCAGCCCCACATCCACTGGTGTCAATACTTTGGGTCGCCTGACAATCGCCAGGGCTGCCAACCTTGGCAATAACTAATGAACTCAACAATAAAGTCAACAATGGAGCAACTACAATCATGTTTGGAGTCTTGCAATAGGAGGACTGTGAAGTTGATGAGTTGGGTTACATTAAGAAGGCTAAATGGCTAGTAAGAATGGGATTACGGGCTATTCATGCCCGTGCCACCTCTTGGGTGGCTTAATCTTGATCAATCAGTCAAAATGGGAGAGTGGAGAGGACACTTAAGACAGGGGTGAAGCACGGAGGTGAACAGGTGAGGAGTGAGGTAGAGAGTGTGAGATAAACACCTTCCCACCAGCTCACCCATCATCTCCCATCCCATGCCCTTCCCACCATGACAAAATCTATAATAAATGCACTAAACCTTTCGCCAGAAATTTCAGCGCAAGACCAAAAGTTAATTTAAGAATCAATTAAAACTCGGTCAACTTTGGTTAAGGCTTTAATATGAGTCTCCACTTAAAGTGAAGCAACAAATTCATTGCATTTAAAAGAAGAAAAAAATGTGCACTTTCCAGAGGCAATATTAGAGCCTTAAATTCTGAAATAGATTATATATCATGAGTGTTGTTCTGTCATATTTTTCACCAGGTGTGTGTGTGTGTTGGGTGCACTCAAGGGTGCTGGAGCTGCCCACTCACACACCTGGCCTTAGAGTAGGTAAAGCCAGGTGTGTGTGTTGGGTGATGTTTGGCTGTGTATATATATTCTCACTTAGTTTGTGCTTGCGGGGGTTGAGCTTCGGCTCTTTGGTCCCGCCTCTCAACTGTGTGTGTGTGTGTGTGTGTGTGTGTGTGTGTGTGTGTGTGTGTGTGTGTGTGTGTGTGTGTGTGTGGTGTACTCATTTGTACTCGCCTATTTGTACTTGCAGGATCGAGCATTGACTCTTGGATCCCGCCTTTCCAGCCATCGGTTGTTTACAGCAATGACTCCTGTCCCATTTCCTTATCATACATAGTTTTAAAATTATGAATAGAGTTTGCTTCCACAACCTGTTCCTTAAGTGCATTCCATTTTTCCACTACTCTCACGCTAAAGGAACACTTCCTAACATCTCTGTGACTCATCTGATTTTCAGCTTCCACCCATGTCCCCTCGTTCTGTTACTATTCCATGTAAACATTTCATCTTTTTCCACTTTGTCAATTCCCCTGAGTATTTTATATTTTTCTATTTATCCTCCTCTCTCTCCTTTTCTCTAGTGTCGTAAGGTTCAGTTCCTTCAGTCGGTCTTCATACCTCATCCCTCGTAACTCTGGGACGAGTCTCGTTGCAAACGTTTACAGTTTCCTTATGTGTTTCTTCAGATGGGGACGCTATGATGAGGCGGCATACTCTAAGACTGGTCTCATGTAGGAGTGTAAAGCGCCCTAAAAGCCTTCTCACTTATGTTTCTGAATAATGTTCTAACTTTTGCCAGTGTAGAGTACGCTGCTGTCGTTATCCTATTTATATGTGCTTCAGGAGATAGATTAGGTGTGACGTCCACACCCAGGTCTCTTTCTCGAATCGTCACAGATAGGTAGGTTCCCTTCATTGTGTACTGTCCCTTTGTCTCTTGACACCTAATCCCATTTCCATAACGTTACATTTGCTCATGCTGAACTCCAGTAGCCATTTCTCTGACCATCTCTGTAACCTGTTCAAGTCCTCTTGGAGGCCCTACAATCCTCATCTGTCACAACTCTTCTCATTATTTTGCGTCATCCGCAAACATCGACATGTAGGACTCTACTCCTGTAAACATGTCATTTACGTAAATTAGGAATAGAATTGGTCCCAGCACCGATCCTTCAGGTACTCCACTCGTTACTGTTCACCAGTCCGACTTCTCGCCCCTTACCGTAACTCTCTGGCTCCTTCCTGTTAGGTAGTACCTTACCCATGCTAGGGCTTTTCCTCCCACCTCCGCCTACCTCTCAAGTTTGAAAAGCAGTCTCATGTGCGATATAGATTGAAATAAGTGAAAATCAAGATTGCCATATCAACAAGAGTTGTATATATATTATAGCCCCACAGAACACCACCAGAATGGAAGGAGGGCATATTTAAACAGAAGTAGAATGGGTATAAGGGCCTAGGATGCTGTGTGAATGATCGATAGAGTTCACGAGTGAATAGTGGCGAGTGACGGGGTAAGCCAGAGTGCATAACGAGTGCCAGAAAGTAAGCAAAGCAGTTTCTGTACTAGACGACTCTAGTAAAGTCAAGTGGTCTTTACTACGCTGTATTCACAACAAATATATTTTTCTAAGTCTTATCATTGTCCTTTGATGTTGGAGATCATGTTCCCCGTGGTGCTGGTGTCTTGGCCCTACCATCACAGCCTGTTCGCTCCGGTGTTCACGACCTCACTAAACTGATGTGCTTAAATACCCCCCAAAACGTAACCTACGAGAGGTCCCCCTCGAACAGAAAACGGGACATCACGTCAATTTCGCTATCCGTTCCCATTTTTAGTACACATATGAAGTTTTAGCCCCCGGGGAAATTATATGTAAAAAATGCAATGTACTCTTTTTTAGGAGCATGGGTAGAGCAGGGGACCATGGCCCATGATACCTGCATAAGACCATGGTGACTATGAATCATGGTACCAGATGCATATATTACATTGTAAGCACATAATTAAGTACATATGTACGTAAGGGGTTTGCATCATGTTGTCCAGAGAGTGTGGATCTTCATATGTTTGTAGATGGGGGGTCAAGGCACCCACAAGCACTCAGTGTTACGTTAATGTGGGGAGGGGGAGGATGTGTGGGGTGGTGGGGAGGGGGGTGTGGGGTGGTGGGGAGAGGGGGGTATGGGGTGGTGGGGAGAGGCAGGTGTGGGGCGGAGAAGAGAAGAGAGAGAGAGAGAGAGAGGGGTGGGGTAGATTCAAGAAAAGGGTTTGAGGGGTGAGGGGTTAATGGAGGGGATGGGATTGTTTGATGAGAGAGGGGTGCGGGCAAGGCAGAAGGGGAGAGAGGGGGGGGGGTGGAGGTATTATATCATTATTCTCAAGAGTCTGACATTGATTTCTTGGAGAGAATTCATCGTATTGATGGCATTTGGATACCTTACTATTTAGGCGATCGTAAGCAATAAGAATACTTCTATTACTACTACTATTAGTTCAAGGGGACAAGCTGGAAACTCAGATGAGTCACAGAGATGTTAGGAAGTTTTCTTTTAGGAGCGAGAGTAGTGGGAAATGGAATGCACTTAAGGAACAGGTTGTGGAAGCAAACTCTATTCATAATTTTAAAACTATGTATGATAGGGAAATGGGACAGGAGTCATTGCTATAAACACACGATGGCTCTGTAATGAGGGTAGTTGAAGCAGTGATAATTAAGAGAGGTTGATATGGTATGAAATAAAATAATAATAATTTTAATAATAGTGTCTCCTGGTATAATATTGTCTGAATTGTCACTTCACTTTGCTTATTATATATTGTTACGCTGCATGGAAAATATCCATATATATATATATATATATATATATATATATAGTATATATATATATATATATATATATATATATATATATATATATATATATATATATATATATATATATATATATATTATATATATATATATATAATATATATATATATATATATATATATATATATATATATATATATACTATATATATATATATATATATTATATATTATATATATATATATATATATATATATATATAATATATATATATATATATATATATATATATATATATTATAATTGGATATTTCCATTCTACGTAAATACCTTCTACCATCTAGATTCTAGATGGCGAAGGAACACCATATCACTTAATGTTTCTAATTTTATTTCTCAACACTTCGTTAAGGAATGTAACATCTTCGGGAACACCCGTCTTGACACTAGGGACACAGGTATAACACATGCACGGCCAACACGTGCACCAACATAGACATTTGTAAGTGCAGGGTGCATGATTGTTGTTGGTTTAAGATTCGCTACCAGAAAATAACGCTCCAGTAGTACAGGCCTATGGTGAGCCCGTATCGACTGATGGGTGCACCTCACCACCACGATTAAGTAGCACCTTTAATTTTGGATTTGTGGAAACGCCGAAGGATCGGGTGAGGTGATTGCTAGCCTAAATTCAAACCTGTTGTCTACTTGCGTGTTTCTTCCATTCTGGATCAATGGAGGGCCACTCAAACATTGTGATGGTAGGAGTCAATTAGCTTAAATAAACTCTCTTTTTTCTCATCATCCATATAGGCCTCAGTAAATGTCATTTTTAACAACTATAATGTGTTCCCCCTTGGGGGCCCGATTATCCCCTTAGTCAGATGGTGACAGATTCATACTAACGATGTCGTTGAATTGTGTATTGTTGTGGTCGTTGTTTGCAACAATTTGGCGGACTCGTTCGGGTTCATGTTGCAAGAGTTGCCAAGAGGAGCAAGTACGTATTGCGCGACCTTCCTTTTGCCAGGCCTGTGGATGTTGTCAAGCCTTGCTTGTCTCCTTGTGCCTTCTGGTATGGTCGTTGGAGGGGCCGGTGGAGGCAGGGTCACTGTCAATAATAATGGCCCGTTATACTGATAATATTTCAAAGACTTGTTAATTTACCACCCGTCGTTGTCTCATGTCTCTGCTCTCTCCATGTCTCGTATGTGCGGATATACGGGTCCATGTCGTCTTCAGTATTCGAAGCTTCTTCGGGCCAGATATCCGGAGCTATTTTACCAGATATCTAGAGCTACTTATAGCCCAGATATCCAGAGCTACAGTCGGCTAGATATACCAGAGGCACTTCAGCAAGATATTCGAAGCTACTTCGGCTTCTCGATTAGCAAGCGACCAGTTATGGATTAAATCTCTCTACCGTTATCAGTGGCTAGCCGGAGAACGGGCGCACTACATTACCGTGGTGATGAGGCTCCAAGGACGGCAATCCTTACAGTAAGAAGACGGGACTCTGGACCGTAGTGTGATCGGATGTTCGGTGGGGCCCAGGATGCCTGGTGGCGCTACACGAGGCTTTGTGAGGAGATGATACTAAAATGTTAAGTTCTGGGTACATTTGGAGGGATGTGGGTAGACCCCGCTCACTGGCCTCGGGGCTGCTGAGGCCAGAAAGGGGAGATGGGTAACGGGATATGGGTATATGGAAGTGTGTGCGGGGAGGCAGGGTGAATTCCCTGAGGGTGTGCTCCGCTAGTTGTGCTTGCGGGGTTGAGCTTGGCCTCTTTGGTCCCGCCTCTCAACTGTAGATCACTAGTCAACTAGGATGTAACAGAGTTCCTGAGCCTACTGGTGCTCTATCATATCTACATTTGAAACTGTGTATGGAGTTTCAGCTTCACACACACTGCCTAATGCATTCCACTTTGAACTACTCTGACACTGAGAAAGTCTTCTATTCTCTGTGATCATGTGGGTATCAGTTTCCACTGTGTTCCCTTGTTCGTGTTCCACACCGTGGTAAATATTTTAGTCTTTGTCTACCCTGTCAATTCCTCTGAGAATTTTGTACGGTGGTTATCATGTTTCCAATTATAACTTCTGCCTTCAGAGACAGTGAATTTATTTAGCTCCGGAACAGGTCTTCACTGCAACGACTTTGTATCGACCACACAACGCTGTAAATGACATTTCACCCACGGTAATACAAATCAAATAATCGCCAACAGAACCTAAACACCTAACCTAACCTTATGCCTAAATATGCCAATATGCTAATATATAACAATATTCATTTATTATATTTTGAGAAGATTCCTAAATTTTGAATGAACATATGTTAAAAATTTATAATGCGTAGTTTGAGGATCGATCGCTGGAAAAATGTGAACTGGACTAGGTCCTGAGGACGTGGTTGAATTTCAATTAGAGCTAACCCCGAATTTTCATTGGCCGTAAATCAGACATGACTTATGCTCTCATCATATTTTGATGTTTGAATTAGTATGAACATTGGTTTTATTGATTGAAGATGTTTGGTGGAGAACGGCGCGGATTTG
>WNGS01166226.1:6016220-6033986 GCA_020271785.1 Procambarus virginalis | reverse complement strand
AAAGAGATATGGTTATAAACAGCCTCCCGGTGCTTTGGAAGCTCATTAACTGTTTAATAATTGTAAACAAGCCGCCAAAGATTGAGAAAAGATGTACAGGATCGTAATGGCTTGCGTAACTGCTTCGTGAATCTGGCCCCAGCTCATGTGTACAGGATACCCATCAGCAGCATGTGAGGGACTTGTAAAACATAAGAACGTCATTTAAGAATCTGAACAAGGAGGATTTAAAGTTCACATACATCACATTGTCTATTGTGATGCCATTATTGGCGTATGCAACACCAGCATGGAACCCATCATTCTGTGTAGAAGTAAACAGAACACAGATAAAGTGCAGACATTTGCAATTAGACTAATGTCAATCTGTCCTCATCGGCCTCAGCTATGAGGACAGGTTGAGAAAGCTCATCCTCACACCCTTAGAGAGAAGAAGACACAGAGAGGGATATGATAACGACATACAAAATCCTGAGGGGAATTGACAAAGTGGACAAAGGAAGCCTAGTTAAATTAAAAAGCAGTAGAAAGGGAAAATTGTTGGAAACACGCGATGCAATTGCTATCGTTCCCTGCACGGGTGGTTGCAAGTGGAGTTATTGAAGAAATTGTTTAAGCCAATTCCATCCACAACTTTAAGAAAAATGTATGATGAAAACGTTAGTGGCGAGAGAGGTAATTAACGAGCGACAGGTATACACGGTGTAAGGCATCAGGTGTAAAGAAACTTGTGCAGACGCCACGCTGTGCCCGGGAATCGAATTGGATTCGAATGGGTTGTGAGCAGACTGCACACACAACTGGGTTACAGGTTGTTCAGCGGCACCAGTCGTTTAATTGAAAATAAATCTGGTGTTTTGAACGAGTTGGGATTTTGTGAGCAGCTCAGTTACCTTTATACATGGAGAAGGAATATCTAAATGTAGCCACACTGTGTCCACACTGTGTCCACACTGTGTCCACACTGTGTCCACACTGTGTCCACACTGTGTCCACACTGTGTCCACACTGTGTCCACACTGTGTCCACACTGTAGCCACACTGTGTCCACACTGTGTCCACACTGTAGCCACACTGTGTCCACACTGTAGCCACACTGTGTCCACACTGTGTCCACACTGTAGCCACACTGTGTCCACACTGTAGCCACACTGTGTCCACACTGTAGCCACACTGTGTCCAGACTGTGTCCTGGTGGGGACGGGTGCCTCACTACCCCCCCCCCTCACCTGCGGGCTGGGTGCTGGTAATGGTGAGACTGATGGTAATAATGGTGGTAATTGTTGTAGTGACTGATGATGACGATGACGTCCGAACACTTCTCGAACAAATGATTCACTGACGATTTTTGTTCGAACCACAACGCTGTAAATGCTTCACCTACGTACTACAAATACAAATAATCGCCAAGAGAAGCAAAACACCTAACCTAACCGATGCCTAAATATGCACAGTTTGATAATATATAATAATATTAATTTATATTTGAGAAAATTCCTATTCTGAATGAACAACTTGTTAATATTGAAGAATGCGTCTGTGGGGTCGGCCGCTGGATGGAATGGACACAGCCTGAAGAAGGGGGGTTGAAAGGTTCTGACAGATTTGCAGATATTAGATTTATAAATATTTATATTTATACCCCCTTTCATCTCCAGAATATATGTCAGAATTCCATTATAATTTATGCCAGTTATCAATATATAATTCTTAATTGAAACCAAAAACACAACACAACCAACTACAATAAACATTACTTCAAGAAATTAGAATAAATAAGAGGCGATTGAAGAGGAAAACAGAGGAAAGGGAAGGGAACTATCAGGAGAGAGGGCCAAGCCATTACGACTATATAGCACTGGGAAGGGGTCAGGATCAGGATTTAGGATGGGACGGGGGAAAGGAATGGTGCCCAACCACTTGGGACGGTCGGGGATTGAACGCTGACCTGCATGAAGCGAGACCGTCGCTCTACCGTTCAGCCCAAGTGGTTGGGTAGGAAAACAGAGGAAAGAGCGTTAATTAGACGTAAACAAACACGAGGGACAGGCCTCGTGTGGAGAGTGCCAAACCTGTTAAGGCGTGACGCGACACCAAACTCAAATATCAAATTCATAAAATTGGCGTGAGAAGTGACAGGTGGAGAGTGAGAGGGAGCGGGGGGCGAGGTCCCCTTACCAGGGCTGGGGGTCTGGGCTGGGGGTCTGGACTGGGGGTCTGGACTGGGGGTCTGGGCTGGGGGTCTAGGCTGGGGGTCTGGGCTGGGGGTCTGGGCTGGGGATCTGGACTGGGGGTCTGGGCTGGGGGTCTGGACTGGGGGTCTGGACTGGGGGTCTGGACTGGGGGTCTAGGCTGGGGGTCTGGGCTGGGGTTCTGGGCTGGGGGTCTAGGCTGGGGGTCTGGACTGGGGGTCTGGACTGGGGGTCTGGGCTGGGGGTCTGGGCTGGGGGTCTAGGCTGGGGGGTCTGGGCTGAGGGTCTGGGCTGGGGATCTGGACTGGGGGTCTGGGCTGGGGGTCTGGACTGGGGTCTGGACTGGAGTTGTGGGCTGGATGTCAAGAACTGAGCTCTCAAAGGTACACATAAACAGGACGACATCAGCAGCATATTCTAGCACACATTAGGTCAGCATCCAGGAACTTCAGTAAGGAGGTTTGCTATTTACTGTTCACCACCAATGTGAGACCAGTGCAAGAGTATGCAGTCCTGTCATAGAACTCCCACTTCGTAAAGCAAGTAAGAAAATAGAAACACACACACACATCGCTGGACACGTGATCCTGTGGTCCCGGGTTCGATCCCGGGCGCCGGCGAGAAACGATGGGTAGAGTTTTTTTCACCCTGATGTTCCTGTTCACCTAGCAGTAAATGGGTACCTGGGAGTTAGACAGCTGCTACGGGCTGCTTCCTGGGGATTGTGTGTGTGTATTAGAGATAAATATATGCAGTAAACATAATAGAGGAAAAATAAATTGGTTAGAAAGGCGGAATCCAAGAGCTAACAGATCGATTCTGCAGATACAAATAGTAAACACACACACAGCTCACGGCAGGAAAGTTGGGCTGTCTCCAGTATTGGATTTCTTCCTCGGTCCAAAGTTCTTTTAACTCTATTATGAGGTCCTTTAACTAGGCACCGAGTGTATGGGAACTGGCATCTCTGGTGAAGGTTCCTCCACGAGGGTGACGCAAGAGGTGGCGTCACAGGTTCTAATGGGTTCATGAAGATTGAGCCACCCAAGAGGCGGCACGGGCATGAATAACCCGTAAGGTTATAATTGTCAGGTGGTTAAAGTTATATAGGAGGGGGGGGGGTGTTGTCGGAGCCAGGAGATGTATTAAACAGTCAGATGATGCTGTCCCCACCGGCCAGGAGAGGAGCCCCAGCCTCACCTATAATGACCTTCACCTCCAACTCTCCATCTCCCTCCTCCAGCCCTACACCTCTTGACTCCTCATTTACGGTGTGGGGGCAGGAGACGCGGGTGTGGGGGCAGGAGACGCAGGTGTGGGGGCAGGAGACGCAGGTGTGGGGGCAGGAGACGCAGGTGTGGGGGCAGGAGACGCGGGTGTGGGGGCAGAAGCCGCGGGTGTGGGGGCAGGAGACGCGGGTGTGGGGGCAGAAGCCGCGGGTGTGGGGGCAGGAGACGCGGGTGTGGGGGCAGGAGACGCGGGTGTGGGGGCAGGAGATGCGGGTGTGGGGGCAGGAGAGAGCGCAAGGAGCCTTGTGGGAATTGACTAACAAAGACAGATGTGGTGGCGGGTCCAGATCCAGCAGCAACCCGGCCTGGGTAAGGCTGACTGATGGCGGGCCAGGGCGGTGTGGCCTGTCTGCTGAGCTCAGCCCTCACTAACACATTGCTCCCTACACTAAGACAGTAGAATTGATAGAGGATACAGTCACACTAAGAAAGGGTACAGTCACACTAAGAGAGGATACAGTACCAATTTGTTAAAGGACGAAGCACTGCAAATTGTATAGTTAATTACTTGGCTAATGACAAAACTAAGTACTCTGTATTTGTTGACATTAAAGAAGCCTTCGACAAAGCACAGGGGGATTGCGATCCTGGAGGAGCTTGCATGCATGGGTGTCAAGGGGAGACTCATGAAATGTGTTGAAGACTGTCTCACAGGGTGGACAGCCAAGGTCTGCTTCAATGGAGCTGTCTCCAGAACAATGAATATGGAACTCGTGACCCCCAAGCTGGGGTCTTAAGCCCTACACTATTCAATATACTTATGAACGCCATTGCAATTATTGATTTTCCGGAAGGGACGCAACAGGTGGGGTATGCAGATGATGTGCTAATGCGAGCCCTAACCTTGGGAAAATTAAACAGTCCATTGGACTCCTTGGTAGGAAGTGTATTGAGCTCGGTTTCACTCTCTCCACAAACAAGACAAAAGCATACTCTCATCACAAGCGGGGAGAAAATGGAGAACTACAAATTAATGGTGAAACACTTGAATGGGTTGACTACTACAAGTACCTTGGCGTCACTGTCGGCTCTAAGAAGGGGAAGAAAGAGGAGCTCAACCAGCTCATAGGAACATGCAAAAGTCGACTCAGGGCACTGAAAGCTATGACCTGGAATGGACATGGAGCTTCTATTGCCGTGCTTAAAATGATGTACACAGCCTATGTGCGCTCCGTCATAGACTATGCCGCACCAGTTTTATGCACCTACTCCCAAAGCAATATGAAAAGGTTCGAAAGCATTCAAAATGAAGCCATGGCAATCATTCTTTGACTTCCAAACTCCCAAAACATCTAATCTACGAGAGGAGTTGTCCCTCCCCAGTGTTAAAAGCAGAATTCAGGAACTGAATGCTAAGCTTGCAATTAAGATTGCCAGAGATCCCCCATTACAATGATATTGCCAAGAAAAAACTGAGTTCTGTGCTACTTTCAGGGGGAAACAGGAGAAGCAAAAAATGGCATCACAGATCAGTCTGCTACCTCGAAGAACTTCACCTGCTTGAGCAAGCCAATGAGCTCCTGCCTGTAGAGACGTTACCTACCTGAACGGATGACCCATGCTGGATTATCTTCAATGAGATGTCAACAAAAAAGTCTAACATGATACCACAAGAAATGAGGCACAATTATCTTGAGGAAATCTATAAAGAAGCCGGAGATGAATTAGATAAATCTACACTGATGGGTCATCTAACCCTGTCAATGGCAGGGCTGGTGTAGCATACACTGTAATTAGGAAGAATGCCTTTCAATGCAGAAATGAAGAAAAAACACGTATTAAGAACTATGCCTCTTCAACGCAAGCAGAGCAAACTGCCATTGTTATGGCGTTAAGATTCCTTGAAGTAACACTAATGGCGCAGTGATCTGCACTGATTCAAAAGCAGCGCTACAAAGCCTTAGTAAAAATCGAGCAGAAAATTATGCGATAGTCGCTGCAATTAAGAGAGCTGCAAGGGTACTAACCAACCAGGGAAGAGTCGTCAAGTTTCTGTGGATCCCCTCCCATGTTGTAATATGTAGAAATGAACAAGCAGATGTGCTGGCTGCTGAAGGCGCTGAAAGAGATCATATTGAATACTTCATACCCAAGACTCTTCTACAAATTAGAAGTACTGTCAGGCAACATCACCGTGACAAGGTAACTGAGGAAAGGAGGATAAAAGCACAAATCAGCAAATCTGTTCGATGGTACAACATGGTTGCAGCTGGCAAGCCCAATCATTATGGACGAAGAGGAGGTGGCCGAGGGAGAGAATCAGTAATAGCGAGAATCCGTCTTGGATACAAATATTCATGGAGACTCGGAATGGAAACAACAGTTGATCAGCGGAGTTGCAGAATCTGCGAGGAGAGTGACGGACACCGCCGTCACTCTTATAGCCCGTGCCAGGCACCATAGCCCGTGCTACTTGCCCCGCTCCTGTGCCAGGTAAGTCCACTACGGGCTCACCATAGCCCGTGCTACTTGCAGCTTTTTGTTTAAAGTAGCTGAATCTAAAATAACAAGCAACATCAACCTTCAATGGCTTAGACGTATTCCTGGCCAATCCCGTGCCGGCTTCCGGCGCCATCAACTCCCAAATACGCGCTAAAACACTTGCACCGAGCCAGCCACCGTAAAGACCTCGAACGGCTCCTTATTCAGATCGATTCCCCAAAATTTACGTGCGGTCGTAAAAGCTATTAGCATATCCCGGAGGCCAAGGAAGCGGGAAATTAGATTCAGTGGTGATAGGTGAGTATTCCCTTTTACCCGCTCATGCTGTGGGTATATTACAGCGGGTATCATTCAGTGGGTATAATCCAGTTGTGACAGACACAGCCAGGACAAAGAAAGTAGAGAGTGCAACACAGCAGCTATGTACAGCTGGGGGAACATCTATAGGCACACACACACACCATCTGGTCACCATTTGGTCCGGGAGAGATCTCCCGTCACGCAGGGTGCAGTTGCGCCTCCACAGATCTCCAGTATCATCTTTTGATACTGGTAATGGCTCAAAAGGGCCATCACTTACGGGCTATTCTTGCCCGTGCTACCTCTTGGGTGGCTTAATCTTCATCAATCTTCATTAATCAATCATCTATAGGCACGACAGGTGACTCAGATCCAGCACCGTTAAGACCCAAGCTATTCCCAGAGATCACGGCAGAAACATCAGCAGGTCTGCGTCCCCAGCAGAAGCAGCAGCAGCTGAGCAGCAGCAGCAGCAGCTGAGCAGCAGCAGCAGCAGCTGAGCAGCAGCAGCACGAACGTCACTCGTATATCTCCCTGTAAAACCTTCACTGTCAGCCTCGTGTTGGTGTCATCGTTCAGCTCAAGACTACGAACGCCACTTAATTGTATCTTAACACGTGTATCTTGTATGTATGTAAACCCATGCTAGTCGGAACGGAACGGAGTAATTCCGCTCCATGTGTTAACAGTCGTACTGTACAGTCTTTGGTCATCAGACACAGCAACTAGCTCTCGTCAGTTTAGAAGGTAGGAGACTAGCAAGGCGGTAAAGTGTGGAGAATAAAAGGGATGTATAGTGTGAAGGGAAGATAACTTACCCTATCTGAGAAGGACCCGGGAGTTGACATCACGACAAGCCCATCAACAGAAGAACACATCAGTAGCAGTACATCAACAACTGCAAAACAGAGCAATGTACAAATATTTCGTTAACAACTTAACGAAGCTGCAATGAGGACTGTGCAACAAACAACTAATGAGAGCAGTGTTGCAGGTGATGCAGCGCTTGTGTAGGGATCACGGTGTTCTTCCCTATTGTCGGGGGACAGGATGATTGCACTTAGGCTTATTGAGGTCTGCAAGGCCAACTACAGACCCTCTCCAGGCCAACTACAGACCCTCTCCAGGCCAACTACAGACCCTCTCCAGGCCAACTACAGACCCTCTGAAACGCTGTGCGTGCCAGTGGCTGTACAAGAATGTAACAACTCTTGTATATATAAATTAAATAAACAAAATAATAAAAAACAGTATCTGTAATAGTGGCTTCATAGACTGTAACTCCTGTACCTACAACTGTATATTTCTCCTATGTTTTTTGTACACTCATTCTTTTGAATAAAATTATCATCATCATCATTATCATCATCATCATTATCATCAAGTGAATAATACCTCACACTTCCGTATCATCCGAAGTCTCCGTTTTCTTTGGTGTGTGGGAAAGTAATGTGAGCCAAGTTCAGTTAATCCTCTTATAGAAAACTTGTTAAGGCTTATGGGCGACTATCATAATGTGACTTTAGTCACATTATTCATTATGTCGGGAGACGGGAAGTGGATTCATGTATTCATACACGAATACACGTATTCATACTCGTATTCCAGAGTGTATTCATGCACGGTTGGCTTTTATCGAGCTCCGTCCCCCAAGGTCGAATTACTGACGCAGGATGGAGCCCCACAACAAGCTGACTAACTCCTGACTGCCTACTCACTGCTAGGTGAACAGAGGCATTAGGTGAAAGGAAATGTGCCTAATCATTTCTGTCCCGCCCGGGATTCGAACCCGGAATTCTAGATTGTGCATCAAGAACAAACCCGACTATGCTACCGGGACCCTAAATTATGATAAGCATTGTAATGATCCATAGCGATGATCCATCGTGTCATAGCGATGACCCGTCGTGTCATAGCGCCTAGGGATCTGTGCCATAGACAAGGGCGGCAGATTTACTTTCTGTTTACATTATGTTTGATAATTATCTAATTAGTTATTATAACAAATAATTAGTTATAATAATTAATATATTATAAATTATTTATAATAAAGGAAGTTATTGAAACAGCTGCCATTTTGTTGTTTTTACTTTAATGTATTTGTTATTCCGTGTAGGTTTATGGGTACGTGTTGTATACATGTGTGCTTGTATTCATGTGTATGTGTTGTGTATACGAGTATATTCATGTGTATGTGTTGTGTATACGAGTATATTCATGTGTATGTGTTGTGTATACGAGTATATTCATGTGTATGTGTTGTGTATACGAGTATATTCATGTGTATGTGTTGTGTATACGAGTATATTCGTGTGTATGTGTTGTGTATACGAGTATATTCATGTGTATGTGTTGTGTATACGAGTATATTCATGTGTACGTGTTGTGTATACGAGTATATTCATATGTATGTGTTGTGTATACGAGTATATTCATGTGTATGTGTTGTGTATACGAGTATATTCATGTGTACGTGTTGTGTATACGAGTATATTCATATGTATGTGTTGTGTATACGAGTATATTCATGTGTATGTGTTGTGTATACGAGTATATTCATGTGTATGTGTTGTGTATACGAGTATATTCATGTGTACGTGTTGTGTATACGAGTATATTCATATGTATGTGTTGTGTATACGAGTATATTCATGTGTATGTGTTGTGTATACGAGTATATTCATGTGTATGTGTTGTGTATACGAGTATATTCGTGTGTATGTGTTGTGTATACGAGTATATTCATGTGTATGTGTTGTGTATACGAGTATATTCATGTGTATGTGTTGTGTAGTCCAGTATATTCAGGCATATGTGATGTGTAAACTGATTTAATGTGTGTTCAAGACGTGACCTTGTAGCAGTAACTGAGCGCCCTCCTACCGCAGGGACGTGCCGCAGGGAGGTGCCGCAGGGAGGCCAGAGGGAGCGCCGCCACCATGGACCCCTACCGTCGCAGCAGCTACGATCACCATAACACCGCAGGTCAGTCCACCGGCTCTCCCTCACTCTACCTCGAAATGTCCCAGCGGTTCTATTTTTTGTGTAATATTATTTGGGCTCGTTGTACTGTGACTCGTTCCACAGCGGTTCAAGTAAAGGGGTTCTTCAAGACGCCTTCAAGGTTTACTGTATACTCATGCTTGTCTGATGAGCATATGCCTACCCTGTGGTGTAGTGGATATTAGGGACGATTTTCAAACTGCATTTCTATTCGCTCCTCTCCCACGAGTAGCAATTGAAAATCAATTTGCAAAGCGATTCGCGGATCGTGTTGCAGGGCCATCTAGTAGGGGCCTAAGATAAAAATGTGTGAAGGTCGGTAGTTGGCTTAGTCCCCAGGAGGATAATAAACCTTGCGGACTTTTTGACCCCGACAATGAAGAAAAACGCAGAGCCAAATATTGAAGTTACCCATCTAAACTTCAGTACAGAGGTAACGTTTTCTCTGTTCGGGGCGGGTGACAGACTTGAGGGATAGCTATTATAAAGCTAAATATTGGCCCTGTCACATTGTTTACATTTAGAGTACAGTACTGAAACATTGTATAAAGTCACTAATAATGCGCACCGCCTCAGGGATACTTAGCGTTAGTGGTTTACATAATACATGTTGGTCTGGTTTCCAGTTGTCGAGGATCTGAAGCCAGTTTGGCTTATAGAGGTACCTTAAAGCCACACAAAAGTTACCTAACTGAAATGTTATTGTTTTGTAACAAGATTTGTGCTTGAACTAATGGGGCTATGAGGACTAAGATCTGGACTTCACATGCGACGAGGAGGAGAGAAAATAACAGAGGAAGGGAAATGATCGTAACATGAAAGATACTGAGGGGAATTGATGTCCAGGTGGACATCAGATTAGTTAAATTATAACGCAACAGGTACAACGAGGCTCGTAGGGAGGGAGGGGGGGGGGCATAAAGAACTCTCTTCCCCGTAGACAAAGAAAGGTAAGTCCTTACCATTACCCCTCGCCCTCAACCATTCCTTTACCATTTCCCCAAGTCTGCTGCAGGCGACGTCTGCTGCAGGCGACGTCTGCTGCGGGCGACGTCTGCTGCGGGCGACGTCAGCTGCGGGCGACGTCTGCTGCAGGCGACGTCTGCTGCAGGCGACGTCTGCTGCAGGCGACGTCTGCTGCGGGCGACGTCAGCTGCGGGCGACGTCAGCTGCGGGCGACGTCTGCTGCAGGCGACGTCTGCTGCAGGCGACGTCTGCTGCAGGCGACGTCTGCTGCAGGCGACGTCTGCTGCAGACACTGGCCTTCTTTTGCTACTGCAATATTCCTTTTTCTCTCGCTCAATAAGTAACATAAAAGCATGATATCAATCGTATCGAGAACGATCATTAGCCGCGACATTTAAGAAATCTGATGAGGCCTCAGAGTATAATTAACTGAATGAAAATCCATTACTCGAGAGGCCTAACCGAACCTTGAGAGCCCGAGCAGCAGTGGAGGGCGTGACAAGTATTGTGCTTGAGAAGCAGACCGTCACTTGAGGGCCAGACAAGGGGGCAATACCCCACGATGCTAAGCTCGGCGGAGGAATGAAGACGCGGTGCATGGTAAGCACCAGCTTGCAGCTCTGTGCGCCAGCTCTGCATTAAGAGATTAAACTGGTCCCGCTAACGCTAGCTTTTAGCAGCAGTGGGTGGGAATATTTGCAGTGTGTGTGTGTGTGTGTGTGTGTGTGTGTGTGTGTGTGTGTGTGTGTGTGTGTGTGTGTGTGTGTGTGTATGTATGTGGACGGGTAAAGTGACGTCTCCATATTCCTGCTGCTCGCCTTAGTTGACGGAGGCAGCAGATGTGTGTTGAGACAGTTAGTGTTCCCCCAAGGAGCTTGGTGTAAGCCGTTGAGGCGTCTTAACGTTATGTTAAAATATGGGGAATGGTTTGAGGTTTGTAGACATAAACATCTCATTGTCCAGGTGTGTAAGACATAGTTTAGGACCGTCCTTAGACGCAGTACTAAGACGTCTGATCATGACGCATGGCTTAAAATACGTACAAACTATGCACTAACTTAACTCTAACTACTTTTCCTTACTGAATGACCAAAGCATTATCCCCAACGACCCAACCCTAGAAACTATATAGCTAGCACTAGTTTTACACTAACCTAATGATCACACACATCACTAATCTCTCTCTCTCTCTCTCTCTCTCCTCTCTCTCTCTCTCTCTCTCTCTCTCTCTCTCTCTCTCTCTCTCTCTCTCTCTCTCTCTCTCTCTCTCTCTCTCTCACTTCCCTCTGGCGTAACCAAATAATAACTGCCCCTGGCGTAGCGAGCTGTAGTGGGCGGCGGGGGAGTGTGTGGCGGTGAGGGCTGTCAGCGTCCCAGCAGGAGAGGAGCCGCCTGTGGGAGGGCTGTCTGCTGGTGACACCACTACCACCAGGGGGCAGTGAGGGAGAGTGAGGGGCGCGCCCTGTGCTCCACAGCCCGGACCTGTGCCACACAGCACCAGGAACACAGAGGTCAAGACGAGACGGTAACACAGAAGAGAAGTAGAGTGGATGATAGTAAGAGGAGACGCTCTACTAAGTAAAAGGCAGAAAATGTCTATCGTTTCCCCCCGTCTTCCATAAATTCGTTCCGTCTCCCCTCTACCATCAATACTTCCAACTCTCTCCAGCCATTAATCCATTTCCTCTCCCCGAACCATTAATCCTTCCCCTCTGTACCTATCACTAATCCTCCCCCCTCCCCGAGTCACCAATCCTCTCCCTCTGTACCTAACATTAATCCTCCCCATCTCTGCCTACCATTAGTCGTCCTCCGTACCTATCATTACTCCTCCCCAGTCCCCGTACCACTAATCCTCCCCCCCCCTCCCCGTACCATTAATCCCCCCCCCCGCATCTCACACGGCTCATTCTCCTGTAATATGCTTAATAGTCTGGTAAGTCCCTGGCCTGTTTTATTGTGTTCGTTTCAAGCGAGTGTGACCCCTTTACACGCGTCGCTATCCTTAATGTGTTGGCACTCAGGCACTGCTACGTCTGGAGCACTGGCACTGCAGCGACGTCTGGCACTGAGGCACTGCTATATCGTGTTCTCTGGTAGTGCCATATCTGAGCCACCCGCAGTGCTCGCAATATCCAGCAACTCCGCCATTGTTGGCACTGCTGGCAGCACATGATAGTCTGCGAACCAGCCCGTATGGCACCCTCGGGAAGCCGAGAACCCGCGTTAAGAACCACTAAGGTTGGCAGCAAGAGTGGCACTGCAGAGGCTGACGAGTCTTGAGAAATATTAAGCGAACGAGGCCCCACAGCCTCAAGAGGACGGAAGAAGGAGAGGGGATACGGTACATAAAAGTTACATACAAGTTACATACAAAATACACACGGGTAAAACTTCCCGTAGTCGCTGGTAGGTCAGTACTGATCGGTTAGTTGACTGACAATTGGTGAGCGCGACGCACAATCGTGTCTGCCCGGCGCACATCAACTTATTAGCATAAGAATCTTATGAGGTAACTCACCCCGTCCTCTCCCTAATACTCCGCTTATTTAAGCGGAATCGAACAATCCGTTAAAAAAACAACGTATAGTAAAAGCTAAAGCACTGTATCATTGACGATTTTTTCATATATATATATATTTATATATATATATATATATATATAATATATATATATATATATATATATATATATATATATATATATATATATATATACATATCGTCAGTGAAGCAATTGTTCCGGAAGTGTTCGGATGTCATCAGTTGGGAGTCGTGTGTGTAAATTGTTTTTCGTTCGTAAACAGCTGGTTTGGCGTGTGGATTACCTTGAGGTTACCTTGAGATGGTTTCGGAGCTTAGCGTCCCCGCGGCCCAGTCGTCGACCAGGCCTCCTCGTTGCTGGACTGGTCAACCAGGCTGTTGGACGCAGCTGCTCGCAGCCTGACGTACGAGTCACAGCCTGGTTGATCAGGTATCATTTGGAGCTGCTTATCAAGTTCTCTCTTGAACACTGTGAGGGGTCGGCCAGATGTGCCCCTTATGTGTAGTGGAAGCGTGTTGAACAGTCGACGAACTAACATTTGGCCTGTGTTGATGAGGACGGGCCACAGAACCCCATCTTGAACCATCTTCCCGAGTGAACCCCCAGAAGGTTTAAATCATAATAATAATATAGAGGAGAACCCCCTAAGAGTAAAGTATTCTCTTATATTCTCCCTATAATATATAGTCAGTATTCCACCCTATAGCTGTCGAATCGCTCCATTCAACCACCCCCCCTTCCCCTTCCCCTAAGCCCTAAGGGGGGGGGGCCGTGTTTTATTTCAACGTTCTTCCCAGATTTCGGATGCAAATTTCGTAGTCACTGTCTGGAAATGAGGCCAGAAACGGCTCCTCCAGAAGTTCTCATCTCAGCATCTGTAGCGCGAGCAGGCATGAACCGTCTTCAGAAGAGATTCGCTCACTTGAAAATCACCGAGCTGAGCACATGGGAGAAACAGACGGACACAAGTGAGGGGGGAAAAAGAACGAAAACATCTGGAAAAATTTCACTCAGAGATCACTTGAAAGTTGAGTAAATGTAATTTAATCATTAATACATCATTTAATAATTTACTCATAATTGACTCTGCGTGTGATTTAGCTATTTTTTTTTTGTATATATTGCTAAAATTTCTACAGTTTGACTTGACATACCGTTTATAGTTGCAGGTTATCGAACTTGACACGGCTGGTTATATTAAAGCAGGCTAGGATATCATATGTTTGATTTTGACTAAGATATCATTTGTTTAATTTTGACTAACATATCATACATTTCTCTAGGCTGACCTTAAGTTATTCTTCCTCTTGTCTAAGTTAGGATAGGTTACATTATTTTCAGGCTAAGATGAGTTACGTTTGTCTTAGGCTTGTTGGACTTGGTTTGCGTGAACACAAACCAAGTTAGGCTTGGTTAGGTTGGGCCAAGTTTAGTAGTATGGCTTGTTTTGGGTATTAGGTACCATAGTGAGACGCTTCTAACAACTAAGCAGGGTACAGAGTACATCACACTTATGTCTATTTGTTCTGTTGTGAATGTTCTCTTGGCATGTCTGATCTTGTTCTGTTCTGAATGTTCTCAGCATGTCTGATCTTGTTCTGTTGTGAATGTTTTCCGAATGTCTAATCTTGTTCTGTTCTGAATGTTCTTAGCATGTCTGACCCTGTTCTGTTGTGAATGTTCTCTCAGCATGTCTGATCTTGTTCTGTTCTGAATGTACTTTTGACATGTCTGATCCTGTTCTGTTGTGAATGTTCTCAGCATGTCTGATCTTGTTCTGTTGTGAATGTTCTCTTAGCAAGTCTGATCCTATTAATTTCGTAGTTTTCCTCTACAATCATTAGTTACTTTCGTGTATCTGTATTATCATGTCATACAAGAGACTGGAGTAGTGGGATAAGACCTACAGAAACCTCTCAAACTGTTGCAAATGTTGAACAGTCGACCTGTCGCTTGCAACTGTTATTTAGTACTTGTAATGAATGCCTTTTTCACGCGTGTGGAGTCAGTGGTAATTGAAGTGAGGCAATTGGCACGTAAACCATTTAGCATTACACCTTTGGCAAAGGCCAGGGTCCATAGACTTGCAGTTCAAAGTTACCAATAGAAGTAATACCAGAGTTAGTAGCAAATGTGATCCCACGGGTCAATATAGTCTGTGGGATCACTTAGAAGTCTGTCACTAACAAGCTTACCTGTCGTAGGTCTCCTGCTATTGGCTACAGTAGATCACGTGATGTTCTACACCCTTGTTGAGGGTGACTGTGACTCAAAGTAGGGCGAGTGATGGTGTGATGGAGTGGAGTAGCGTGCTAGTGCTCACAGGTAGTGTGTGACGGCTGTGTGTGACGGCAGTGTGTGACGGCAGTGTGTGACGGCTGTGTGTGACGGCTGTGTGTGACGGCTGGGAGTGACGGCTGTGTGTGACGGCTGTGTGTGACGGCAGTGTGTGACGGCTGGGAGTGACGGCAGTGTGTGACGGCTGTGTGTGACGGCTGTGTGTGACGGCTGGGAGTGACGGCAGTGTGTGACGGCTGTGTGTGACGGCTGTGTGTGACGGCTGTGTGTGACGGCAGTGTGTGACGGCTGTGTGTGACGCAGCTGGGAGTCTCTGTAAGTGTTACACGTGTGGGTTCTCTCACCCAGCGCCTCATCTTTACAAACAACGATCAAATCCCGGTTAATCTATCACTCAAATCCCGTTTATGAATGAAAAAAGCATTATACACACGACTCACATCTAATTGTGTTCGAACAATTTTCCTGCGTTCGAATAGCATCTCTTTTAACCAGCAAGTCCTCGCATACAAAGATCCAAGCTCGTTAATCCAGCCGCCAAACCCCCTGTTTATGAATGAAAAGCGGTATACTCACGGCTCACAACCGATGACGTTCGAACACTTCCGGAACAAGTGCTTCGCTCACGTCCTCTGTTCGAACCACAATTCTATAAATACTTCACCCACATGCTTCAAATATAAATAATCGCTAACAGAGCCTAAACTCCTACCTTAACCTATCCTATTTCTAACTATTCAGAGAACTTTAACATATATTAATAATAATATATAAACGAGAACAAAGCTTTTTTTAATACACTATACTTTAAAATTGATGAATAAAAGGATGATGAAGGGAGCGGGCGTCATGGAGGACGGCCGCTGCATTAACGAGCCTAGCCTACGGACAGGTTGGTAAATAATTACTAACAGTACTAAGACACCTAAGCTAGACGATCCTATGGCTAACTGTGCACACAAATATAATGTACATTATTATGAGCTCTCATTCGAGAAATTGTAGTTTTCACTAAGAGTTTGGATGATGAAGGTTGGCACCCAGGAGTCTGACTTGCGTGCACAACCCGTCCCCAGCGGTGCTTGCCCAAGCTGCGTGCACAACCCGTCCCCAGGCGGTGCTCGCCCAAGCTGCGTGCACAACCCGTCCCCAGCGGTGCTTGCCCAAGCTGCGTGCACAACCCGTCCCCAGCCGGTGCTCGCCCAAGCTGTGTGCACAACCCGTCCCCAGCGGTGCTCGCCCAAGCTGCGTGCACAACCCGTCCCCAGCCGGTGCACGCCCAAGCTGCGTGCACAACCCGTCCCCCAGCCGGTGCTTGCCCAAGCTGCGTGCACAACCCGTCCCCAGCGGTGCTTGCCCAAGCTGCGTGCACAACCCGTCCCCCAGCCGGTGCTTGCCCAAGCTAAGAACAATCCCACAGATGTACTCATCAACAACCTGGATATTCGAAATTCCAGTTTTCTCTGTTTTAAATTAATACTATTTGAATCTGTTGTATATTTATGCCTGGATTAGATTCTTCACCCAAGCCACCACCAGGCCGCCTCCAACCATTCTTCACCCAAGCCACCACCAGGCCGCCTCCAACCATTCTTCACCCAGCCACCACCAGGCCGCCTCCAACCACCCTACACCACCATACACCAAGGTTGCTGACCTCACCTGCTGAGTTGACCTCATTTCCCGTCTCCTGGGGTGCTCCCCCCCCCTCCTGGGGACCACGATGGCCACCCCAGCCAGCTGTTATCTCTCCTGCTACCCCTTCTCCCCTCCCCCCCCCCGGCCAGCCTGCCTGCCCCTGGCCTGCCCCCGGCCTGCTCCTGGCCTGCCCCCCGGCCTGCTCCTGGCCTGCCCCCCGGCCTGCCCCCGGCCTGCCCCCCGGCCTGCCCCCGGCCTGCCCCTGGCCTGCCCCTGGCCTGCCCCCCGGCCTGCCCCCGGCCTGCCCCCGGCCTGCCCCCCGGCCTGCCCCTGGCCTGCCCCGGCCTGCCCCTGGCCTTCCCCTGGCCTGCCCCCCGGCCTGCCCCCCCGGCCTGCCCCCCGGCCTGCCCCCGGCCTGCCCCTGGCCTGCCCCCCGGCCTGCCCCCCGGCCTGCCCCCGGCCTGCCCCCGGCCTGCCCCCGGCCTGCCCCGGCCTGCCCCGGCCTGCCCCCCGGCCTGCCCCCGGCCTGCCCCCCGGCCTGCCCCGGCCTGCCCCGGGGTGAGCCCTGTGAGTGTTGCAGTAGTCACACACGTGCTCTCACTGTCCCTGGGAATCAATACTCTGCTGCCCACCACACCTACACTCCAAGCATCAATGTACATACTGTATGTATACCGTGTGTGTGTGTGTGTGTGTGTGTATTAGCCTAGTTATATTCACCTATCTGTGCCATAGGATCAAGCTGTTAGCTCTTGGATTCCCGCTTTATTAGCGTTGTTTAATATGTATATAAACGTTATTTATCTAATGACACACACACACACACACATATATATATATATATATATATATATATATATATATAATATATATATATATATATATATATATATATATATATATTTTCCATGCCACGTAAATACCTTCTACCATCTAGATTCTAGATGGCGAAGGAACACCAAATCACTTAATGTTTCTATTTATTTCTTCAACACTTTGTTAAGAATGTGACATCTTCGGAACACCCGTCTTGACACTAGGGACACATGTATAACACATGCACGGCCAACACGTGCACCAACATAGACATTAA
>WNGS01166226.1:5992301-6006782 GCA_020271785.1 Procambarus virginalis | reverse complement strand
TGAGTGGACATACCGCCATAGTGACAGTATTGGGCAGCGCGACTCATCCTGTGAGTGGACACACCGCCATAGTGACAGTATTGGGCAGCGCCACTCATCCTGTGAGTGGACATACCGCCATAGTGACAGTATTGGGCAGCGCGACTCATCCTGTGAGTGGACCACACCGCCATAGTGACAGTATTGGGCAGCGTCACTCATCCTGTGAGTGGACACACCGCCATAGGAGCATGTACAACACGCCCCAATAGGAAGAAAACCCGCTGGGTTGTTCATCCTGTCACTTGTACCAGACACAGCTGAGACTTGCTTAACTATCTCAAGTGAACAGCTCCTCAAACAAGACGATTAGGCTGGGTGTGCAGGTGACGGAAGAAGGGCCGCTGTCAGGGCATCAGAGGCAGTGATTGCTACTTACACCTCCACAAGAGGTATCTGGACATCTTTAATCATTACAAAGAAGAGGAGGAAAGCGCACATTACTAGCGGGATCAGGGAGAGCAGGATCATGTCTCACCGTCCAGCCTGCGTAAAATAATGTAAAACATGAGAGATTGGTAAAGAGTTTACAGCAGGCTGGGCTTGTAAGAGACTCAACTCCCGGGTATATTTTCTTTATTGACCAGTATATCAGTATATGATTATAATGAGAGGCGTGGAGTAATATACGAGATTACACTTAGTAAATACCTGTGTTTATCTTAACTGTTAGGTAGTGTGAGTACTGTATTGGGCTCTTTGATAGCGTAATGTCTCGTTAGTCTCTCTCTTCTATACTTCAAGAGCTACGGTCCACTACGGTGGTATATTATCTGGCAGCGCTGGGATATAATCTGTGCTCATTAACTGTGTTATATCCGTCACGTCTCGCTACTGATTTGGGTGTGTGAGCCGAGGTGTAGGCTACGAGGTGCTCACGTCACCCGGGTGTGAGATTAGTTGTGTAGCTGCTCCTTGTTAGGGTGACGAGAGGTGTCCACACTTACTACCTGGTGAAGGGTTTATCTTGTTAGAGGATGCGTCTTGAAAACTGAGCTTTGTTTGTAGAGATGTGTGTGTTTACTACAATTATTCACACACACACACACACACACACACACACACACACACACACACACACACACACACAACACACACACACACACACACACACACACACACACACACACACACACACACAAACACACCCAGGAAGCAGCTCCGTAACAGCTGCCTAACACCAAGTACTATTTACTGCCAGGTAACAGAGGCATTCAGGGTGAAAGAAACTTTGCCATTTGTTTCTGCCTGGTCCGGGAATCGAACCTGAGCCACAGAATTACGAGTCCTGCGCGCTGTCCACTCAGCTACCAGACCCCTGGTAGTGTATATGTTGTGTGTGTGGTGTACTCACCTAGTTGTACTCACCTAGTTGTGCTTGCGGGGGTTGAGCTCTGGCTCTTTGGTCCCGCCTCTCAACCGTCAATCAACAGGTGTACAGTTTCCTGAGCCTAATGGGATCTATCATATCTACACTTGAAACTGTGTATGGAGTCAGCCTCCACCACATCGCTTCCTAATGCATTCCATTTGTCAACCACTCTGACACTAAAAAAGTTCTTTCTAATATCTCTGTGGCTCATTTGGGCACTCAGTTTCCACCTGTGTCCCCTAGTGCGTGTGCTCCTTGTGTTAAACAGCCTGTCTTTATCAACCCTGTCGATTCCCCTGAGAATCTTGAATGTGGTGATCATGTCCCCCCTAACTCTTCTGTCTTCCAACGAAGTGAGGTTTAATTCCTGCAGTCGCTCCTCGTAGCTCATACCTCTCAGCTCGGGTACTAGTCTGGTGGCAAACCTTTGAACCTTTTCCAGTTTAGTCTTATGCTTGACTAGATAGGGACTCCATGCTGGAGCCGCATACTCCAGGATTGTGTGTGTGTGTGTGTGGTGTGTGTGTGTGTGTGTGTGTGTGTGTGTGGTGTGTGTGTGTGTGGTGTGTGTGTGTGTGTGTGTGTGTGTTGTCGACATCAAGACAGTACCCAAAAGTATATAAATAAATCTCCAATCAGAAAGATTCACCTGACGTCATAGATATATAGTTACTGTAATACACATAATATTTACACTACAGGTGTAGGAGAGTACACATACAGGTGTATCCTGGCACGAACACCTCACCAGGCTGGTGTAGTGTTAGGCCTATAAGGCCTATCAACTACTGGAGGGTTATTAAGGCCACCTGAATAGTCTACTGACCAACCAGCAAATATACTTTAGTCCTGAACATAGTCCAGGACTGAGGTATACTCTACATGTATATATACACCAAGAAGCGAGGGTCTCCTCTAGTTCTGTATATTCTACAGGTCATACTTGATGCGTGGGAAGTACTCGAGGTGAACACTCCGGCTGTTCTTCAGGGGATCATGCAGTGAACACAGAGGTGTTCACCAGAGGCTCCCTCGCTGAACACCCGGACTGTTCTTCAGGGGATCATGTAGTGAACACAGAGGTGTTCACCAGAGGCTCCCTCGCTGAACACCCGGGCTGTTCTTCAGGGGATGATGCAGTGAACACAGAGGTGTTCACCAGAGGCTCCCTCGCTGACACCCGGGCTGTTCAGCTTTATATATACGGGGCGGTGCTGCTGCTGCTCTTCGATCAGCCGAGAACATAATAAAATATTCAGGGTTGGAGTGAGGGGTGCGGGAGAGAGAGGGTGGTGGTGCCGGGGTAATGTGGCACCAGAGGGGAGAGAGAGAGTGCCGGGCTCTTTCCCTCACTCTCACCTTAGATTGCCTTGTTCTAGTCGCCTAATTATTCGCGTGTGGTTTGATTTCCTGTGTCTTGGCTTAGCTGTTTTTTGTTAAATGGCTTTTAAGTTTTCGATCTGCTGGTTGATGTGGTTTGGCACTCTCCTAGGTGTGCTTGCGGGGGTTGAGCTTCAGCTCTTTGGTCCCGCCTCTCAACTGTCATTCAACTAGTGGACAGGTTTCTGAGGCTATTGGGTTCTTATATCTACATTTGAAACTGTGTATGGAGTCAGCCTCCACTACATCACTGCCTAATGCATTCCATTTGTTAACTGACCTGTGATACTAAGTAATTTCTTTCTAATGTCTCTATGGCTCATTTGGGCACTCAATTTCCACCTGTGTCCCCTGGTGCGTGTGCCCCTTGTGATAAATAAACTGTCTTTGTACAGTCTGGTCGTCTAAGAACTGACCAATAGTCAGGCCAGGTTGGCTTAACCCTCTAAGGCTGTTTCAGCCAATTGGAAGCTCTAATGGTCCATGAGACGCTAAATGGCACACAACTGAGGTGGTAGCATTTTCCCGCATTGGCGTTGCAAGTGAGTGGGTCCCAGGAGCTACAGCCCAGCTCCTGTGCCAGGTCAGTCCACTACGGGATCACCATAGCCCGTGCTACTTGCAACTTTTGGTTCCGAGGAGCTGAAACAACCAGAACCACAACCACCACAATCACAACAGCGGGTGCCAGCCTGAGCAAGGCACTCAGCGTGGCACCTTGACACTTGTATGACACTCTGACCGGTGCCTCCTGCTCCTCTGGCACTGTCTTCTTGTATCTGTCACTGTGTATGACTCGGCACTGTCATACATGGGCAGTGTGTATGACTTAACTCTTCCATCCACGGTACTGATAGAACACTTAATAGCTTTATCTCATCTCTGGGGTCCGGTACACCCTCTTCATCTCTGGGGTCCGGTACACCCTCTTCATCTCTGGGGCCCGGTACACCCTCTTCATCTCTGGGGCCGGCACACCCTCTTCATCTCTGGGGCCCGGTACACCCTCTTCATCTCTGGGGCCCGGTACACCCTCTTCATCTCTGGGCCCGGTACACCCTCTTCATCTCTGGGGCCCGGTACACCCTCTTCATCTCTGGGGCCCGGTACACCCTCTTCATCTCTGGGGCCGGTACACCCTCTTCATCTCTGGGCCGGTACACCCTCTTCATCTCTGGGGCCCGGTACACCCTCTTCATCTCTGGGGCCCGGTACACCCTCTTCATCTCTGGGGCCAGGTACACCCTCTTCATCTCTGGGGCCCGGTACACCCTCTTCATCTCTGGGGCCGGTACACCCTCTTCATCTCTGGAGCCCGGTACACCCTCTTCATCTCTGGAGCCCGGTACACCCTCTTCATCTCTGGGGCCAGGTACACCCTCTTCATCTCTGGGCCAGGTACACCCTCTTCATCTCTGGAGCCCGGTACACCCTCTTCATCTCTGGGGCCAGGTACACCCTCTTCATCTCTGGAGCCCGGTACACCCTCTTCATCTCTGGAGCCCGGTACACCCTCTTCATCTCTGGGGCCAGGTACACCCTCTTCATCTCTGGGGCCAGGTACACCCTCTTCATCTCTGGAGCCCGGTACACCCTCTTCATCTCTGGGGCCAGGTACACCCTCTTCATCTCTGGGGCCAGGTACACCCTCTTCATCTCTGGGGCCAGGGATCCCAGGGGCTGGCAGGGGGTGTTAACCAGACCTCACACCCCTGAGGAATAGGTTACCAAGGCCGGGTGGGGGGAAGGTCTGGCCGATAACTCTATTACCCTTGTCAATAGTGGCGCCATTATGGTGGGCAAAGAGCGCCATCAGAGGAGAGGCGGAGGCTGAGTGTGATGGAGGTTGTGTGTGATGGAGGTTGTGTGTGATGGAGGTTGTGTGTGATGGAGGTTGTGTGTGATGGAGGTTGTGTGATGGAGGCTGAGGGAGGTGAGAGTATAATACCTGGGTCGATGGAGTGTTGTCTGAATACACTGTGATGTAGTGTAGTGCAGGCTAGTGTATGACAGGTGTTCAGGGGGGGGGGGGAAGAGTGTATAAGCGTGACGTGTAAAGTGAACAGTTGTATCAGAGTGGACTGAAAGATAGTGTTACGATGTGTAGAGTGAAATTATAAGACTACTGATGTAGTGGAGTAGAGTAGAAGAGCGTATTTTCACTACGTACTGTGCTGGAGTGAAGGTGTTGAAGAATAGACAGTATTCAGTGAAGCATGAGTAGGGTGAGTGAATAATCTACAGTGAAGGAGAACAGTGCGAGTGGGAGGGGGGGTAGTGAAGCAGGGTACAGTGATGGGAGTATGGTGATGGATGGTATAGTGAATGAAGGTATTATAATGACTGGAAGAGAGTAAGAGTTACTGCGAGGGAGGGCGGAGTTAGGAGAAGTGTTGCAGGGTGAGCAGTGACCACCACATTGGTGTACTCGTGTGAGGGCCAGGGGGCCAGGGGGCCAGCAGGTAACTGTTAGCTCGTATACTCTCTAAATGTACCAGTTTACCAGTGTACAATATTTTATGTGTTGCAATGTATATGACATGAGAAAAGATGATTCTCAATCTTATTTCACTTCCGTCGCCACAACACGGGACATTTCTAAACCAATGAGGATCTTAGAGCTATGATTGGCTGATATTACGCCTCTTAACCAATCAGTATGAATCTCAGTGATGTAACGTGAGAGCCCTGTGGTCCGGATTGGTTCTTGAGAGCTGAGTAAGATTAACTTGACTGTTGTGGATGCTGCGTCTCAACCCTGGACAGGTGTACAAAAGATTATAGTAATCTCCCATGCTAATTGTGCCCGGGTTAAATAAAAGGAGGGATTGAAGAATTCCAGTTTGATCTTGGAACGTCTCTGGTGTTCTTCCGGAGGCACAAGTGGTGTCTTTGACCCTCCCGAGGCTATTTAAACCACTCGTTAGTACAACAGCTTTTCTCATGATCCCAGGTTCGAACCTCCTGTTGAGAACATGGGCTTTGTGGCACTGTAATGGATGCTCTGACCTTCCGGAGGGCTGTCCAGTATTTCATTCTCAGTGGCTTGGACCTATTCAGTTAGACCACACAGCCCTATTCCCTCCGGTTTGACGTCACATTCCTGAGTAGAGATTGTACTGTAAACAATCTCTACTCAACTAGTAAAGTCAATTATTGACTAAAATATATTTATATGTCTCTGTGGCGCAGTGGTAACACACTCGCCCCGCGCTTCGCAAGCGATTTAGCCTGGGTTCGTATCCTGGCCGGGTAGGATTGACTAGGCGCCAATCCTTAACTGTAGCCTCTGTTTACCCAACAGTAAAATGGGTACCTGGTTGTTAAACGATTTGTCGGGTCGTGTTCTAGGGAAAATTAGGGTTAATAACCAGGCCGGAACCCCAGGCGTGTCAGGCGCTGTAGAAAAATGAATGTAGAAAAACCTGTAGAAAATGAGATTGTGTCAGAAGATATAAATGTTTGTTAATATTAATATAGGATTGGAAAAGTAGATATCTGACAGCTTTTGTGAGATATCTGTGAGCTTGACATTTGACAGGCCTCACTCCATCTGCTTGACAGTGACAGACCTCACTCCATCAACTTTACAATTGATGGGTCTTGCTCCATCAACTTTACAATTGATGGGTCTTGCTCCATCAACTTTACAATTGATGGGTCTTGCTCCATCAACTTTACTATTGATGGGTCTTGCTCCATCAACTTTACAATTGATGGGTCGTGCTCCATCAACTTTACTATTGATGGGTCGTGCTCCATCAACTTTACTATTGATGGGTCGTGCTCCATCAACTTTACTATTGATGGGTCGTGCTCCATCAACTTTACTATTGATGGGTCGTGCTCCATCAACTTTACTATTGATGGGTCTTGCTCCATCAACTTTACTATTGATGGGTCGTGCTCCATCAACTTTACTATTGATGGGTCGTGCTCCATCAACTTTACTATTGATGGGTCGTGCTCCATCAACTTTACTATTGATGGGTCGTGCTCCATCAACTTTACTATTGATGGGTCGTGCTCCATCAACTTTACTATTGATGGGTCGTGCTCCATCAACTTTACTATTGATGGGTCGTGCTCCATCAACTTTACTATTGATGGGTCGTGCTCCATCAACTTTACTATTGATGGGTCGTGCTCCATCAACTTTACTATTGATGGGTCGTGCTCCATCAACTTTACTATTGATGGGTCGTGCTCCATCAACTTTACTATTGATGGGTCGTGCTCCATCAACTTTACTATTGATGGGTCGTGCTCCATCAACTTTACATCTCTATAGAAATCTTCGATTTTAGTCACAATTAATTTTAATAAAGAAAGCGTCAATTAAATTGAAACAAATTCTTAGGAATTAAATTATATTAATTTTTTTATGCCGATTGAACTGTACGAAGGTGTAATGTGTGTTAGTATACTGCTACAGTGTACTGCTACAGTGTTAGTACTCTGCTACAGTGTACTGATACAGTGTTAGTACACTGCTACAGTGTACTGCTACAGTGTTAGTACTCTGCTACAGTGTACTGATACAGTGTTAGTACACTGCTATAGTGTACTGATACAGTGTTAGTACTCTGCTACAGTGTACTGATACAGTGTTAGTACTCTGCTACAGTGTACTGCTGCTCAAGCTGGGGAACATTCTCCTGCACAAAAAAAATATTGATGCATTTCAGACAAAAGGTGTTAGTGGGATGAGTGTGTGACCGTGTGTCCAAGCTGGTGTTGGTGACCTTGTGTCCAAGTTGGTGACCTTGTGTCCAAGTTGGTGTTGGTGACCTTGTGTCCAAGTTGGTGACCTTGTGTCCAAGTTGGTGTTGGTGACCTTGTGTCCAAGTTGGTGACCTTGTGTCCAAGCTGGTGTTGGTGACCTTGTGTCCAAGTTGGTGACCGTGTGTCCAAGCTGGTGTTGATGACCTTGTGTCCAAGTTGGTGACCGTGTGTCCAAGCTGGTGTTGGTGACCTTGTGTCCAAGTTGGTGTTGGTGACCTTGTGTCCAAGTTGGTGTTGGTGACCTTGTGTCCAAGTTGGTGACCGTGTGTCCAAGCTGGTGTTGGTGACCTTGTGTCCAAGTTGGTGACCGTGTGTCCAAGCTGGTGTTGGTGACCTTGTGTCCAAGTTGGTGTTGGTGACCTTGTGTCCAAGTTGGTGTTGGTGACCTTGTGTCCAAGTTGGTGACCGTGTGTCCAAGCTGGTGTTGGTGACCTTGTGTCCAAGTTGGTGTTGGTGACCTTGTGTCCAAGTTGGTGTTGGTGACCTTGTGTCCAAGTTGGTGACCTTGTGTCCAAGTTGGTGTGGTGACCTTGTGTCCAAGCTTTCGCCAGTTCTAGTTCGCGTATTGTGCACCCCATACTCACCCTGTGAGTGGTAGCTCAAAAAGCATTACAAGGGCACAAAAGCTCTTTATCAGACCTCAACAGAGTTTATTACATTAACAATTTCATCAATTGCTACCAACTCGGCTTGCATTGTGGACGCCCAGTTACTAATTCAGATATTCCTTTGAATTGTGCTGCCATCGGGCTGATGGGCAATAACAGCACTTCCTGCCCTCCCTGTAGCTGTATTGAGTGATCCGTCAGTGTAAATGGTCTGTGCGATGTTGTTTTCAGCTTGTATAATGTGTTCTATGGTGCTTAATTTAGCAGCAAGCTGAGCATGAGGGTTGTTTGTGATTAGTTTCTTGGTGGGGTATGCAGGGGTCAGGATGTCAAAAGGTACTATCTGCCAGGGTGGAAGGAAGTGCTGTACTCTTTCATCTGTATATACATCGTACAGTCCCATCATTTTAATATGAGTGGCTGATCTTCGAATCCATTTAGACTACATCTAGACTTTAGACTTTGAATCCAAACGTCAGCTTTGTAGTGGTTTAGCCTAATCAGATGCGTTTAAACGCAGACAGGTCACATATTAGTTCCTATGTGCACCATTCTACTTTATTCAAATTGCAGCGTCTATTCCTGCCTTTCTACCAAGCCTTTTCTGCAAGGAGGTGCTCAGCGCTGGGAGGAGGGAGGAGAGAGGGGCCAAGAACAGCTTGTACAAGAACACAGGAGCATAAGACTAGAAGGGACTACAGAAAGCCTGAAGGTTCGTGCGAGGCAGCTCCTGCATATATATACACATACCCAAACACTCATATGTATGCCTAACCTGCGGGTTGAGGCCTCCAGTGATGTCTGGCCTCACAGGGATGGCTCAGAGGCCAGAGACGGAGGCTCTGCGGGGCATACAGGATGACGCTGCGTCTGCAGACATGGTTGGGCTCATTCTCTATACATGGCCGCCTAGGAGAACCACAGGGGAGTGAGGGGGGGGGCTTTGGGAGGGGTTTGTGAGAGTCTCGTGGGGGGGGGGAGGAGGCTGTGAGAGACTAGTGGAGGAGGGGTTTATGAGATCAGTGAGGGGGGAGAGGGGGGGCTGCATGAGAGCAAGTTCAGGTTAGTGTTAGAGAAGAGGGGAAGGCAGAGGGAATGGAAGAAGAGGGGAAGAGGGCAGACCATCATGCAAAGTGAACTCCAGCTCCACGAATTATTGCTGCCGGTAAACGCTTTAATTGTGCTGCCGTCGGGCTGATGAACAATAACAGCACTTCCTGCCTTCCCTGTAGCTGATATAATAGATATCCTGAAGATATGATATATATCCTGTAGATATACCATATATCGTGGGACTGTTCACGGCTCAGCTTATTGCGGAATGTCATGTGTCCGAGACATTATGTTTGGCTGGACCCGGCACTGTGTCAGAGACCTTGGGCGAGGCGCGTCTTCCTCATCTTGTAAAGTGTTGGGGCTGTAATGTTGGAGAAGTGAGGGGGGGAGGAGGGGTGTCTCAGGTGACGTGGAGAGAGGGTACCTCCTCACAAGACGTGGGGGGGGGGAGAGCACCTCACGAGTTCATAAACCTTATTGTCCTCAGACCTCGACACTCAAGTTGAGAGTAGAGCGACGGTACAGGCTGACGGTACAGTGGTAGTGACGTAACAGTGTAGGATATAGTTACGACACTATCTGCAGCACCGTGAGCCACCATCTTACCTCTAACGTCGTAAACTTAAAGATCACCATAACTGAACAAGATCCTCCAGGTCTACCCCCGAAGAAGCACCATTAAATGTTACTGTGCGCGCCTGTCTTCAGCATAGTCGCCGAATTTGTGTCTTAAGATTCACGTAACACTTAACTGGAGGTGTTGGACTGCAGTTAAAGTTTGTAGATCTGGGCCAGATTCACGAAGCAGTTTCGCAAGTACTTACGAACTGTACATCATTCTTCACTCTTTGCCGACTTTGGTTACATTTATTAAACGGTTTACAAGCATAAAAAACTTCTCAATCAACTGTGGTCATTGTTATAAACAGCCTCCCGGTGCTTTGGAGCTCATTAACTGTTTAATAATTGTAAACAAAGCCGCCAAGATTGAGAAAAGATGTACAGTTCGTAAGTGCTTGCGTAACTGCTTCGTGAATCTGGCCCCAGCTCATGTGTACAGGATACCATCAGCAGCATGTGAGGAACTTGAAAAATAAGAACGTCATTTAAGAATCTGAACAAGGAGGATTTAAAGTCATACATCACACTGTCTATGTGATGCCATTATTTGGGTATGCAACACCAGCATGGAACCCACATCTTGTGAAAACAGAACACAGATAAAGTGCAGACATTTGCAATTAGACTAATGTCAATCTGTCCTCATCGCCTCAGGATGAGGACAGGTTGAGAAAGCTCATCCTCACACCCTTAGAGAGAAGAAGACACAGAGAGGGATATGATAACGACATACAAAATCCTGAGGGGAATTGACAAAGTGGACAAAGGAAGCCTAGTTAAATTAAAAAGCAGTAGAAAGGGAAAATTGTTGGAAACACGCGATGCAATTGCTATCGTTCCCTGCACGGGTGGTTGCAAGTGGAGTTTATGAAGAANTCGTTATATATTAGGCTGTGACCAACGGCTTCACAATGGCAGAGAATATTGTGTTGCAACTTGTAATAGGGGGCAATGGTGGGTTGATCTCACACGGGGCAGGTGTGGTGCCAGGTGTGGTGCCAGGTGTGGTGCCAGGTGTGGTGTCAGGTGTGGTGTCAGGTGTGGTGTCAGGTGGAGGGTCAGGTGTGGTGTCAGGTGGAGTGTCAGGTGTGGTGCCAGGTGGAGCTATATGGTGTCAGAAGGGCTGGTCAGTAGGGCAACGAGCTCATAGTCCAAGGTTCGATGCTCCTAGTGAATTAACTATATATATTTTATAGTTAATTCATATATATATATATATATATATATATATATATATATATATATTATATATATATATATATATATATATATATATATATATATATAACTGAAAACTCACACCCAAGTTGTGAGTTTTCAAGTTGTATCTAGTCCTGGGGACCATTCAGGCTTGTTTGCATATATATATATATATATATATATATATATATATATATATATATATATATATATATATATATATATATATATATATATATATATGAATGAAAACTCACACCCCAGAAGTGACTCGAACCCATACTCCCAGGAGCAACGCAACTGGTATGTACAAGACGCCTTAAACCACTTAAACCAACCAGTTGCGTTGCTCCTGGGAGTATGGGTTCGAGTCACTTCTGGGGTGTGAGTTTTCATTCGCATATAGTCCTGGGGACCATTCAGGCTTGTTCGCATATATATATATATATATATATATATATATATATATATATATATATATATATATATATATATATATTAACCCCGGAAAAAAAGTGGAAGAGTGATTGTCATCATTCATAATTCAGGGACGCCTGAAACAATCACTCATGGCACCTCATCATAATTTTTTTTGACAATTTGTAATAATAATTTGTGACCCAATTTAAAATTTGTGTGCAAGTGACGTTGTGTGTCGGGCGGCGAGTCACCGCTAGTGTGGTAATTGTGGCAGCGAGTCAGGTGTGTGGGTCCTGGAAGACGTTTAACACACCTGATTATATATATGTCAGGTGTGAGGGGTGATACAGCCGTGATAACCTCCCATATTACTTTATTGTCATTATACACATACAGACATACATTCATACGTTCATATATACATGGATAGGATAGGCATAGAGTGGAGGAGAGGCATAAGTGGGCGGAAGACTGAGAGATCAATAGAGTGGGAGAGACGACTAGACGTGAGGTGAGGGAGAGCTAGTGAGAGACAAGCAGGAGGAGGAGAGGTCGAGGCAGTCTCCCTCCGTCGCTAGAGTATCTGCTTCTGCTCTAGGAGGGCGAGTGGTGTGAGGGGGGGGGGGCTCCTCCGTGTACTAACAGTCTACACACCTCCATGCACTCACTATATGACTTGATTGAATTATTTTCATTAATTTATTCCTCAACTCATGCTTTTTTTCAATCACTTATTTCCTCTTTTTATTCCCTCCCTCTTCTTTTTATCCTTTCCCTCCCTTTATTCCTACATCCATTCTTGTTTCTCTCCTCCACTCCCTCCCTCTCTCCCTCTCCCCTCCCACCATTCACTACAAGAGCCGAACAAAACCATCACCTGACGTTTATAGTATTTTATTGTTGACAAAAAAAAACGTTTCATGGAGGCGGCCACTTTGTCAGTGGCCCAGTGGCTGTACGGTCTATGTACTCACCTAGTTGTGCTTGCGGCGGTTGAGCTCTGGCTCTTTGGGCCCGCCTCTCAATTGTCAGTCAACTGGTGTACAGGTTCCTGAGCCTATTGGGCTCTATCATATCTACATTTGAAACTGTGTATGCAGTCAGCCTCCACCACATTACTGCCTAATGCATTCCATTTGTTAACTACTCTGACACTGAGCAAATTCTTTCTAACGTCTCTGTGGCTCATCTGGGTACACACACACACATCTGTGTGTGTGTGTGTGTGTGTGTGTGTGTGTGTGTGTGTGTGTGTGTGTGTGTGTGTGTGTGTGTGTGTGTGTGTGTGTGTGTGTGGCTTGGCTGCGATAGGGGGACCCTCCGCGCCCTGGTTGGCTGCGACAGGGAGACCCTCCGCGCCCTGGTTGGCTGCGACAGGGAGACCCTCCGCGCCCTGGTTGGCTGCGACAGGGAGACCCTCCGCGCCCTGGTTGGCTGCGACAGGGAGACCCTCCGCGCCCTGGTTGGCTGCGACAGGGAGACCCTCCGCGCCCTGGTTGGCTGCGACAGGGGGACCCTCCGCGCCCTGGTTGGCTGCGACAGGGGGACCCTCCGCGCCCTGGTTGGCTGCGACAGGGAGACCCTCCGCGCCCTGGTTGGCTGCGACAGGGAGACCCTCCGCGCCCTGGTTGGCTGCGACAGGGAGACCCTCCGCGCCCTGGTTGTCTGCGACAGGGAGACCCTCCGCGCCCTGGTTGTCTGCGACAGGGAGACCCTCCGCGCCCTGGTTGGCTGCGACAGGGAGACCCTCCGCGCCCTGGTTGGCTGCGACAGGGGGACCCTCCGCGCCCTGGTTGGCTGCGACAAGGAGACCCTCCGCGCCCTGGTTGTCTGCGACAGGGAGACCGTCCAGACAAGGAAGAATAGGAAGGAGATATTGGCTGGTGATGGTAGTGTTGCATGCCTCGTTGGGAGCGCTCGGCTCTCATCTTGCTCCCAGTTATTGCTGTCAGATCTCACAAAATTGTATCACAGCAGACTCTTCCCCACACCTTTATGGCCAGCACACTGAAACACACTGTGTAAGGTAACCAGTTGCAGGTGTGTAAGGTAACCAGTTGCAGGTGTGTAAGGTAACCAGTTGCAGGTGTGTAAGGTAACCAGTTGCAGGTGTGTAAGGTAACCAGTTGCAGGTGTGTAAGGTAACCGGTAGAGGTGTGTAAAGTAACAGGTTGCAGGTGTGTAAAGGAACCGGTTGCAGGTGTGTAAGGGAACCGGTTGCAGGTGTGTATATGAGAGTACCGGGAACACATTTACCCTTCATCGTTTACATAACAGTCTCGTTACAGTCATTCACTTTGTTTTGTTTGTTAGTTAATGAGCCAATAAGCATTAATTAGTGAAAACTGCTAATTACGTGTTAATATCGCATTGGTCTCGTGTGAAGAGACGGCCTGTACGGTGTCTGCTGGCTGGTTACTAAGGGCACGGGAACGGTGTCTGCTGGCTTGCTAAGGGCATGGGAGTGGTGTCTGCAGACTCGTTACTAAGGGGACGGGTGCGTGCTGCCCCTGTGGTTGCCACGGGCACACTAACGTCTCAACGATTGATTGATTGATGAAGATTAAGCCACCCAAGAGGTGGCACGGGCATGAATAGCCCGTAAGTGGTGGCCATTTTGAGCCATTACCAGTATCAAGAGCTGATACTGGAGATCTGTGGAGGCGCAACTGCACCCTGCGTGACGGGAGATGTCTCCCGGACCAAATGGTGACCAAATGATCAACGTCTTAACAGGTGTGGCTGTCACCTGTTGAGAATATACCATATTCCCCTCACGGGGGGATGAGTTGTATAATTTACTCTTAAATAAAAATCCTGCCCCCTTGGCGTGTCCAGTAACCACTAGGCCACACTGACTGTACAAAAGAAAGGGAAGTCGTCTGTCCCTTAACCCAGTTAACCAGGCTATGGCACCCCGGCTGCCTGGGTTCGAATCCTTCAGGTTAAACGACGACTACCTCACTGAATGCTGTTTATTTCCTCCGAGGCTACAAGTGC
>WNGS01166226.1:5937744-5951770 GCA_020271785.1 Procambarus virginalis | reverse complement strand
TCTCCTGTGTGTATGATAACATTTACGTATGATTTGAAGGGTTGATCAATGTTCATCATCTTGTTTGAGAAGCTTTTCACTTGAGGCAGTTATAAGAAAGTCCCAGCTGTGTCTGGGTATAAGTGACGGTATGAACAACCCAGCGGGTTTTCTTCCTATTGGGGAGTGGTTGTACATGCTGCTATGGCGGTGTGCCCACTCAAAGGATGAGTGACGCTGCCCAATAAACTCGCCCCTCGGAGCAAAATTAAATAAAATAAACTATTGTTTTTCAAGCGTCTTGTGAAGGTCAAGCCGCCATCCATTTTCACTCGTAATAAAGTGATGGATTTATATATCAGTTTTCTTGTGTAGTGTTATATGAGAGGGATGATATATTTTGGTGCCTCAGTGAGGAAGCCCTCAGTGAGAGAGAGCCCTCCGTGAGAGAGAGGAGCCCTCAGTGAGAGAGCCTCAGTGAAGAGAGCCCTCAGTGAGAGAGCCCTCGTGAGAGAGAGCCCTAGTGAGAGAGAGCCCTCATGAGAGAGAGCCCTCAGTGAGAGAGAGCCCTCAGTGAGAGAGAGCCTCAGTGGAGAGAGAGACCTCAGTGAGAGAGAGCCCTCAGTGAGAGAGAGCCCTCAGTGAGAGAGAGCCCTCAGTGAGAGAGAGCCCTCAGTGAGAGAGAGCCCTCAGTGAGAGAGAGCCCTCAGTGAGAGAGAGCCCTCCGTGAGAGAGAGACCTCAGTGAGAGAGAGCCCTCCGTGAGAGAGAGGCCCTCAGTGAGAGAGAGAGAGCCCTCAGTGAGAGAGAGAGAGCCCTCAGTGAGAGAGAGCCCTCAGTGAGAGAGAGCCCTCAGTGAGAGAGAGAGAGCCCTCATGAGAGGAGAGCCCTCAGTGAGAGAGAGCCCTCAGTGAGAGAGAGCCCTCAGTGAGAGAGAGCCCTCAGTGAGAGAGAGCCCTCCGTGAGAGAGAGACCTCAGTGAGAGAGAGCCCTCAGTGAGAGAGAGCCCTCCGTGAGAGAGAGCCCTCAGTGAGAGAGAGATAGCCCTCAGTGAGAGAGAGAGAGCCTCAGTGAGAGAGAGCCCTCCGTGAGAGAGCCCTCAGTGAGAGAGAGCCCTCAGTGAGAGAGAGCCCTCAGAGAGAGAGCCCTCAGTGAGAGAGAGCCCCTCAGTGAGAGAGAGCCCTCAGTGAGAGAGAGCCCTCAGTGAGAGAGAGCCCTCAGTGAGAGAGAGCCCTCAGTGAGAGAGAGCCCTCAGTGAGAGAGAGCCCTCAGTGAGAGAGAGCCCTCAGTGAGAGAGAGCCCTCATGAGAGAGAGAGAGCCCTCAGTGAGAGAGAGAGAGCCCTCAGTGGAGAGAGCCCTCAGTGAGAGAGAGCCCTCAGTGAGAGAGAGCCCTCAGTGAGAGAGAGCCCTCAGAGAGAGAGCCCTCAGTGAGAGAGAGCCCTCAGTGAGAGAGAGCCCTCAGTGAGAGAGAGCCCTCAGTGAGAGAGAGCCCTCAGTGAGAGAGAGAGAGCCCTCATGAGAGAGGAGAGCCCTCAGTGAGAGAGAGCCCTCAGTGAGAGAGAGCCCTCAGTGAGAGAGAGCCCTCAGTGAGAGAGAGCCCTCAGAGAGAGAGCCCTCAGTGAGAGAGAGCCCTCAGTGAGAGAGAGCCCTCCGTGAGAGAGAGACCTCAGTGAGAGAGAGCCCTCAGTGAGAGAGAGCCCTCAGTGAGAGAGAGCCCTCAGTGAGAGAGAGCCCTCAGTGAGAGAGCCCTCAGAGAGAGAGCCCCCACAGTTGGGGTTTATCTTGGACTACAGTAACTTGCCGCCGCTGTCCCCAACACAAGATAGTTTTAAGGGTTCCATTGATGTAATTTACATCACTCTGCACACTGACTTTTCTGCAGACAAATTTATTTCGTAGGCGCTGGACTCTGGTGGCAACTTCATTGACCGACTTAGTTTGCAATAAGTGCAGAAAACTATGCAATATCCTAACACTGAACGTAACGAGGATTTGTACAATGAGGAGGAAGAGAACTATCAAGAGGAAAGCGCCAAGCCATTACGACTATATAGCACTGGGAAGAGGTCAGGATAAGGATTTGGGATGGACAGGGGGGGGGGAGGATTGGTGCCCCATTCCTTTCCTGTCTCTATACAGTCCCATACTGTATACTCAGATGATTAACATTAAGCCAACCAGGAGGTGGCATGGGCATGAATAGCCGTAAGTGGTGGCCCTTTTGAGCCATATTACCAGTATCAAGAGCTGATACTGGAGATGTGTGGAGGCGCAACTGCACCCTGCGTGACGGGAGATGTCTCCCGGACCAAATGGTGACCAAATGGTGAGGCATGGGCATGAATAGCCCGTAATGTATACCCAAACGAACAAACCCCAGCAACCCACCTCACCTAACCAAGTATAGAAAACGTGAATATTTCTGAGCCGCTAGTTTTCATAACACTGTAATTTGTATGTTGGGGCCATAACGTACAAAATTCGATGTATTAGTTGAGAAGATTGAAATTGAAATAAGTTTATTGGGGTAAAATACACACAAAGGGATGAGGTAGCTCAAGCTATTCTCACCCCGTTCAGTACATCGTGTTAATACATACATAAGACACACATCACAAGCAATAGACGTATTACCGAACATTCTGAGAGATAAACATATATACATTTCCTCCTTTACACAAGTAGTTGAGAAGATGGGTTAGTATACTTGGCTTTATATACTATCCCTCCCTGGTATATTTCTGCGTATACTCTCATATTATTTATTCCACTACCACTCCCACACTAGGTATGGCCAGCATGGTAAATGAACTAAGAGCGAACTACCCTCTCTCAAGCACACTACAAACATTCTCTCACACTCACACACACACACAACACGCACACGCACACGCACACACAGACACACACAGACACAACACACACACTCACACACACACTCTCACACACACACCACACACACACACACACACACACACACACACACACACACACACACACCACAACACAAAGAACCCCCACATCATGTTTATTTAAGGAGCATTCAATCTGGTAGAGGGTACTTACCCCCGCTCAGTACCACGTCTCAAGTACAAGGTACTGACGATATCATCCACACTTATCTCCTTATCAGTGTGTGCTGAAGAAGATAATTACCACTTCTCCACTTGATAGTGATGTATTCACTCCCCAAACACTCACTTCTACCTCCTATTACACCTAATACACCACCACTACTAGCTTAACCAACACTCCCAGCAACCTAACCACTACCAATCTAAGCATAACTCATAGGGAAAAAAACGGCGAATACAACACCAACCCAAACTGACTCGCCCTAATTCAACCCAACAGAATACAACCTATCCTAACCTAAGCAAAATGGAGAAATGGTCTTATTATGTCTGGTACACCAGAAGGGTGTGACGTCACTATGACATCATTTATCCCAGCAAAGGTTATAGGTTCTACTGGGAACCCGTCGCCTCCCCCCCCCCACCCACTACCAGGAATCCCTCCACATCCCTATTAGTAAACATGACACCCACTACTACTATTCCTACCTGCAATCCCCACCACTTTACGGGCTCACTATAGCCCGTGCTACATGAACATCTCGTTCTGAGTAGTTAGTTCTAAAACACAACCACCACCCCACCACTACCACCTACTCGTACGGCCGACGCATCCTACCACATCACCCCCACACTTGTAACGCCCTAGGTGAAGGAACAAAGCATGAGTGGGTGAGGTTGCTAGGGGACACCGGAGGGTGGCAGACCGTAGCTTTCCTCAGGGTACCTCCCTCTCAACCCACCCCAGCCCCTCACCCACCCCGCCCCTACACCATTCTCCCCTTCCTCACCCCCACTCCGTCTCTGAAGATGACTTTACACACAAAACCCACGTGGTTGGTAACACACTGTTTATCACCTCCCCAAGTCGTCGGAGGACAATTCTCGCATGAATGACTCTACAAAGCTTCGATAAACTCCTCAAATGTATGTAAATAGCGCTCCAAAACTGTCTCTATGCAAGTGAACCCAGCAGACAACTCTTCAAGGTCAGAGTTTGGCAAGCCAAGGACTGAGAAGTCTCCCCGTCACCCCTGCTGGTCGCGATGGAAGCGTTACATATTAGCGAGGAGCTGCCGCTGACTGACTAACCGAACCTAACCAACCACACCTAACCCAACTAATTCACCTAACCTATGACATAAAATGTGTTGACAACCAGAAACCGAGCTTTGTCGAACCTTCTTGTGTACAATTCAACTGTGCCACGTCATATGCTCGATCAGATCAACGTTCAGTCGTAAGCTTCGAGGAACTGCCTACGAAAGGCAGACCTTCTGACATCATCAGGTATCCACTGACTTGGGTCTTAATGATATTGTAGCACTATTATGCATATAGATTCTACTATTAGTTACAATGTTTTCTATAATACACAACATTTGAATTTGCCGATCCACATGGTTTGTCCCTCGCATGTTAGGAAAGGGCGGAGCTCTCTGCTCCTATCCGACAGATTTTTTGTTCCATTATTCTTTTCCTCAAATCTCGGCCTAACTTCCCGATGTAAATCCCGTCACAGTTCTTGAATAACTGAAAACAAAAGGTTGAAGCTAGAAACATGTGCGCCAGAGATGTGACGCTTTGGGTTAGGACAAAAACAATTGCATTATTTATGGGGTCAAATCGTAAGAACGGGCTGATTTGTCAGCATTCCTACTCAATGTGGGAATTATTATAGTACATACATATAACCTCTCGTCATACTTACCGAGCAGCTTATAATAATCATGGCTCTCTTGTTTTTTGTCACTGTTGGTGTGACCTAGATAAGTTGACTGAGCAACTTCTAAGAAAAATCTCGACTGTGTTGTATTTACGTAGCCTGCTAACCGGAAATGGTTGACATTTAGCGGTCAGCTGTAAATCGCCAAAACTTTGGCAACACACTTTTGCAACACCTTGACTAACGTCAAACACAAAGTAAACATGGCTGAAATTGTCTTGCACAATTTACACCGCCTAAATATGACTAAGGATCTGTTGCAGCCAGCGAAGTAACGCAACTAGCTTCACATCCTGTTTAATATTACGAAATAGCCTCAAATCCTGTTTAATTTGCAAAAGAACTGAACTTTGTAACCACCAACGGACAACAACAATCCTATTCACGTTCTTGCACACTAAAGCTTAAACCAGAGCCATCAATAATAACATCAAAGTGCTGGAAACGTTCTCCTGATAGCACATCGCATCCTGACGCATCTTTATTACCCAAGGCCAACATTTGATGTACAAAAAAAATGGTAGCGGCTAGCGAGATTTACGCAATGTCCCGTTTTCTGTCCGTGGGTTCTGGTTGGTTAGGTTCAGGCACTTTAGTACAACAGTTTAATAATGACGTTGGGAACGCTGAGCACGGGTTGTCTGAAGCCCTAGCCTCACCCCGTCAACACGCCACCCTCGAGCCCTCAGCCTCACCGTGTCAAGATGCTACTCCAGACCCACGATGCGCGTGACTCACTCTTCAAGGAACTATCCCAACATCCTCCTCAAGCATGTTGGAATAATTAAGCCACCGGGTTACAAGAACAGCAGGCTTGGGCTATTTTGTTACACCCCCTCGTCGAGGGTGAGCCGTGTTGCTGGGCAGAATGGAGGTGGGAGAGGGGAGATGGAAGAAGGATGAGCAAGAGAGATGGCAGATCAGCAGACGAGTTAGGGGAAAATTTTTTATATTAATATAAATAACAATGTGTGAATGCGGGTCCCCACTGAAACCCAGCGTGTGGAAGCACTTCGACCTCAGTGAAATTGTTTTGAAGCGTGGTAGGAGATCGTTGTGATAATTTCAAGCGACGTTGGCGTCCTCAGTGTGTCATTGCCACCGTCTCCTCCCCCACGAGCTCCACCCACGTTATGTCTCCACATGTCTGACCCTGTTCTTAGAACTTTCACTTCTTTATGATCAGGGCCGAGATAACTCTTCAACCTCGGCTGCCCTACCATACTCATACCCTTACTTCTGCTTCCCCAACTTTACCCATCTCCCCCAGTTACACTCCCCCACCTCCTTCCCCCCACATCCCAAACTCAAGCTTGAGAAAAATCAAATGAGATAAGGTTGGATTGTGGAAGTTATCGCTGATGTCTTGGTGATAAGTATTATCACAGCTAATTAAAAAAAAAAACTTGATTAAAAAAAATCTTAACAAGGATCCCAATTTGGATTGTTAAGAGGTTAGGCTAGAACAAACAGCCTAAATAAACGCACATTCGCATTTGTGTTCAAATATACCCTTTATAGGACAAAAATCAACATACTCCTTGACTCACATTTCGATTTTTTGCTAAAACTATTATTTAAAGACAAAACAAATTACAGTAAACACTGATAGCCGAGATGTTATCCCTACACGTGAGGGTCCCCGTGAGTGTCCCACCATGCTGCCCAAGACACAAAACAGACGTCACGGCTTCAATGTTTTTAGAGAGGCTCCCGGCGTCTGGCGGAGGCGGCGGCAGTGATGCCCAAGAGCAGTTCACAGTCTTTCAGGCAGATAATCAACACCAAGACTGCGTGGGAACCGGCAGTTACGCCGCGCTGCACTGCTTGATGCTTGCTTGATGGGGTTGTGGGAGTTCTTCTCCCCGAACCCGACCAGAGGCCAGGATTACTTGTGAGAGCTTGCTCCTGCAGGCTGTTGCTTGGAGCAGCCACGTATCCACCACAGCCCGGTTGGTCCAGTACTTCTTGAAGCAAACTATCTATTTTTCTCTTGAAGATGTCCACGGTTGTTCCGGCAATGCACTAGCCTACTGCTGCTGCACTTCTGGACGTGTATCAATACCCCATCCACGGTGCCCACACCATAAACAATGATTAATGACTAAACCATGCGTAAAAAACGTGAAGAAACGACGATTGATTGATTGTTTCCGCCGAAGGCTGCTAGTTTATTGTGCACCCCATACTCATCCTGTGAGCGGTAGCGCAAAAGTATTACAGTGGAACGACGACGTTTTGGTTCGTCCTGGACCATTATCAGGTCGTGTAAACGATAAGATTATTCAGCTTTACAACAAATACGAACTCTTAAAATGGGTAGGCCTAGTTTTTTTTAATTGAATTACTTTGAAAGAATAATTCTGAACTTATTCTACTCTACAAATATTGAGAATAACTAGCCTAATTTACAAAGTTCACTTTATAAAAGTTCCAAATTAAAATAAAGAACATCAAGCCCCCAACCATTGATTATAATGTGGCCTCAAGACTGATTCGTTCAGTTATCTGTGGATTCTGTGCCCTTATCAACTCTAGGAATAGGAAAGATAACGCCAGAGATATCAGGTGGCTTATCTGGATCACCAGATTCACACACATGCAGTCATGCGTGGTGGGCATGGAACAACCATCCGTTTATCAACCATATACCTTTTCTCTGGGCACACAATCCACCAACCATGGGATCCAATCCATCAACCGTGGATCCAAATCCATCAACCGTGAGATCCAAATCCATAGAGCAAGGGATCCAAATCCATCAACCGTGAGATCCAAATCCATAGAGCAAGGGATCCAAATCCACCAACCGTGGGGTGTCCAACAACTTATCCACCTTCTGGCATCTCCGCCAATTAGGATACACGGGCTCTTGATATCTCATCCAGTCAACTTCCTTCATGACTTCAAAATTCAACTACTTTTCTTCGGGGAACACCACATATCATCTACCCCTTTTCTTAGGATCTCCGCCAATCATCTACCATTCAGCTACGATCACCAATCATTTAGGATCTCCACCAATCACTTGTTGTTGTACAAACTAAACCCGTCCTCGACTCAAGTCCATTCCATTCAGCGGTCAAACCCCACAGACGCATTCATAAATTTTAACACGCTGTTATTCAAAACGGGAATTTTCTCAAGTATAAATTAATATTATAATATATTAGCATATTGTGTATAAATAGGCATAGGTTAGGTAGGTAAGGTGTTAGGTTCTGTTGGCGATTATTTGTATTGTAGTACGTGTGTGAAGCATTTATAGCGTTGTGTTCGAACAAAATTCGTCAGTGAAGCACTTGCCGGATATGTTCGAACGTCAGCAGTGTGGAGTCGTGTGTAAAACCGTTTGATTCATAAACAGGGGGTTTGGCAGGTGCATGGAATCACTTTTGGATCTTGTTTGGAGGACGGGCTGACAAACTAAAATGATTGCACCAAAACCTCCTCCTGCCGTCTCGAATTATCTACCCGAGACCCACGAACAGAAAACGGAACATCACATACATTTCGAGAGCCGCAACTACTAGTTCAACCTACTCTCGTATGCTGTCGCGTGTTAACGTGTACTTGACCAAGCCAAAACATGGGAGCGGTGGCTGAGCGGACAGAACACTGGACGCGTGATCTGTGGTCCCGGGCGCCGGCGAGAAACGATGGGCACAGTTTTTTTCGACCTGGCCCCCTGACCTAGCAGTAAAATAGGTACCTGGGAGTTAGTCAGCTGTCGGGTTGTTCCTGGGTGGTGGAGGCCTAGTCGAGGACCGGGCCGCGGGGCACTAAAGCCCCGAAATCATCTCAAGATAACTGATATACAAGAAATGGGCGGCTCGCGAAACTGATATAATGTCCCGTTTCTGTTCGTGGGTCCCTGGTAGAAGAGGTTAGGGCACGTTGTACCACAGTTCTTGGACGTTGGTGGGGGGGGGGGGAGGCGATGGGGGGAGGAGGCGATGGGGGGGGGAGCGATGGGGAGAATGGAATTGAAAAGTTCTAGATTAGTTTTGGGTTTAGGGTAATAACAAGGCCAAAATTGCGATGAACTATTCAGGAGAACGGGTTGGAAGGTAAAGCAATGGAGGATGAACGAACACCAGGGAACGTTCCCGCGGACCCTGGCGCCGAAAGTGACAGACTTGAGAAGCAGGGAACTTGCGTCAGACCCGCTCGCAACCGCAGTTAATAAACACACCGTCTCAAAATGAACCTTAACGAGGCTTCCATTCACAACATTTTATACCTTTTATATACATATATAATTTTATGAACTGTTAACTCGTATTTGACATACAAATAAAAAAAATGCATACTCTGTTTAAATAAACAAGATATAATTTATCTTAAATTTAGCGTGAACAGTGAATGATTCATGTTACGACTTTTAGCTGTATGCGGTTCTTGTGGACACCATGGACAGTGAACCTCTTAGATTCACCACTCTAACACAATGTTTAATATATCATATGACATTACAGTGGACCAGCTGCCTGTGCTCATTATATATCAAAAAAAATCATGCTACCGCAGTACAAGCAACACAACATACGAGCCTCAGCACCTTGATCAACAAGGCTGTAACTCATACGTTAGGCTGCGAGCAGCCGTGTCCAACAGCCTGGTTGACCAGTCCAGCAACAAGGAGGCCTTTGGCCGCGGGGTCGCTAAGCCTCGAAATCCCTCAAGGTACCACAAGGTAACCTAGACTAGGCTAAGGCACAGACGCCCCCCCCCCACGCCCCCCTCCCCCAGTCAACCTGCAAGAAGCCTATCATACGCGCACCTCACCTGATCCCCACCCCTGTGGGGTAGTTTCTATTAAAGGAAGACTGTATACAGCGCTACGGGCTCACCATAGCCCGTGCTACTTGGAACTTTTTGTTTTGAGTAGCTAAATCTAAAACAACATCTGTATACATCGAGATGCGATTCTTGAGGGCAGATTCACAAAGCAGTTACGCACGCACAGTACTTACCAACGTTTACATTTTCCTCAATTTTTGACGGTTGGTTACATTTATTAAACAGTTTACAAGCATGAAAACTTGCCAATCAACTGTTGTTATTGTTATAACAACCTCCTGGTACTTCGGAACTTATTAACTGTTTAATAATTGTAAACAAAGCCGCCAAAGATTGAGAAAGATGTACAGGTTCGTAAGTGCTGGTGCAAATGCTTCGTGAATCTGGTCCTTGGGGTCCAGCCTTATCTGCATGGTCCCTCTCCCTCCCAACAGTGAGAGCTTATATTTCACAACAAAAACGGTGCAATAACTACACTGTTTATACAATGATACATGTTACGACAGCAATCACAGCCCGCAGAATCCCACACGCCACAACCATCTGTCCTGAACCAATGATGATTGACTCAACAGACCAACAACAGGAGATAGTATCTAGGCTTGTGTTAGCAATGCTCTTATTTCCCTAAACTATGACTGGTTAGGTAGCTGTTATCATATGCAACACTTCAGAACAAATATTTAAAGTCAAGACTGCCAATAAAACAATGCTGCCGGATTATTTGGTATAAATATTCAGGGTTTTAGTATTTATATAAAAATAAAAAAAAATCATAGTTAAGCCAAGGGAGAAATCAGACTATAAGACATCAACAGACTTACAAACAATCCGTCTGATTACTTCGCCAGTTATTTGCAACCTTTACATGTTACCATCGTTAGTTACGCAGAATCATATCTGACCACTTTAGGCGCTGTAACTTAATGGAACATTTCCCTCCCGGCAAGTCCTATCGCAACCCTGCCAGTGTTTTATCGCAACACTGGCGTCAAGCGAGCGCCAGATCCAACACAGACGCACTAGTCAAGGTCGCAGTGTACTACCACTAGTACCACCTCAACACACATGTTGTTTTTTAAAATTTGCCCGAGGGGCGAGTTTATTGGCAGCGCCACTCATCCTGTGAGTGGACACACCGCCATAGCAGCATGTTCAACACTCCCCAATAAGAAGAAAACCCGCTGGGTTGTTCATCCTGTCACTTGTACCCAGACACAGCTGGGACTTGCTTAACTGTCTCAAGTGAAACACACATGTGGTTGTTTTGTTTTAGATTAGCTACTCAGAACGAAATGTCCATGTAGCACGGGTTATTGTGAGCCTGTAATTGAGTTCGGTTATTCGCGATAACTTTGTTACTCTGATATTTGGGTCAATGTTTTAAATGGAGGTGGGGTGTGTCCTCCTTTTTCCCTGTTTTTTTCGCTTCTTTTTAGTCGTGTTGTAATAACATTATCTTGGTGGCGGAGTATGTAGGTGCAGAATGGTCACTAGCGAGTCCCATTCTTTAACAGCTTTTCTGATCATTGTAGTCGCTGTGGAATGTGCATCTAATGCAGCTGCTGTCGTTGGATTAATGTTTAGTTCGATGCGCAGGGCTTCAGTAGCTTCACATTCCAGCAAGTAGTGCAATAGTGGCGCCTCTGATCCTGTTCCACAGATATATCTCTTTAACTATTTCAACACACCAGACCCCTCCGAATATACTGCACTAGACTAGGCTACACCAGATTCACCTGAAACACGTGAACAGGCTGACGAAGTAAGAAACAAACGACAGGCGTAGTTTATGGAATCCCGAATGGGTATTCAGAGGTATTACATTCCTGGCCACGCAATTACATGGCGTCACTGGGGAACAGGACAAGCAGAAATTTATTACCACTATTGTATTACAATGTACTATTCGAGGAGGCTTTTACTTCAGCTCGAGACGTTCATTTCGAGGCTGTAAAGTTACCCACGCGCAAGAACGGGTTTTTAGAAGACACTCACGCAACCCTAAGAGCCACGTTGCAAACTGCTAGTCACATCCGCAGTATGTGGCCCAATACACCACACACACAAAGGCATCTCAACACGCGCCAGGAAGCTGTGTGGCTACTGCGTCATACTCGATCATCCTTGAGGTGTGCTAAGAACCATCCTCACAAGAACCATGAACCATCACCAGCCAGCCTCACTAGAACCATGAACCATCACCAGCCAGCCTCACTAACCAGAACCATCACCAGCCAGGCCTCACTAAAACCACGACCATCACCAGCCAGCCTCACTAGAACCACGAACCATCGCCAGCCAGCCTCACAAGAAACCACGAACCTCACCAGCCCAGTCTCACTACCAAAACCACCATTGTTTCAGCTAACTTCAGCCTCTAGCCCGCAGTAGAGAAATATAAGGATGTGAATGTTTCAAAACTGATAAATGACTTGAAACACGCCAAGCTCGGGAATAACCTTGCTGCAGGGTTAACACAATTTAGCCCAATGGGTAAAAACTAAGAAGAACAGTACCCGTTTCTAAACTATAATTGGTCCAATGAAAAAGGAATTTGCTTTACTAATATATTTGTGGACTTGGCTTCCAGATGCAGGCGATGAGTCACAATAACGTGGCTAATGTTGACCAATCACACACTAGAAATGAAGGGACGACGACGTTTCGGTCCAGGCTAGGACGGACCGAAACAACGTCGTCGTCCCTTCATTTTCTAGGTGTGTGATTGGTCAACATGCTTCCAGATCATGGCGAACTACTAAAATCTTATGCGCGATAAGGGGAAACTGAATGGCAACTGTCGGTCGCGAACAACAATCAACTTCCTCAATTACAGGGCCCCGTTTGTTAATCAGAAAGCTATTCTTTCACTTAAGAAACGATAAAAACCTTCACATCTTTCCCACAGGTGGCCAGCCTGCCGACTCCACAACACAAAATATCATGTTTCGAAAAAAAATGCCGAAGGTCAGCGAGCGAACTTATTTAATTATTAACATCTTTATTGACTTATTATTTATTATTGCCTTTATTGATTTTATTAAGCGAGCGAACGTTATTTTGAGATCTTGAGGTATCTTGAGATGATTTCGGGGCTTTTTAGTGTCCCCCGCGGCCCGGTCCTCGACCAAGCCTTCACCCCCAGGAAGCAGCCCGTGACAGCTGACTAACACCCAGGTACCTATTTTACTGCTAGGTAACAGGGGCATAGGGTGAAAGAAACTCTGCCCATTGTTTCTCGCCGGCGCCTGGGATCGAACCCAGGACCCAAGCAAGTCCAGTGTGCTGTCCGCGCGGCCGACCGGCTCCCAAGGTCCAGGACAGATCGAAGCCTCGTTGTTTCTCCATTTCCTGATGTGTAGGTTGGACCACAAGCACCAATACCCAAAGTTTGCTAGGCCTTAAGGGATCAATTACCGTACATTTGCTTTTACACTAGAATTCTGTTGCACAGACAGATGTACTCCTAACTCCTCACTGCTTGGGGCAAATACTCATTTATATTTACTAATAAAACTCAATTATTCTATATTTATAAATACTCATTCAAAAATATTTATTTTTAAGGTTCTATCCTTCGGTTTATTTTGCTTTGTTTATCACTGATTTGACATCTTGGTTCTTAAAATCTAAGTCTATCGGCTATCTTCTTATCTTGAGATGACTTTCGGGGCTTAGCGTCCCCGCGGCCCGGCCCTCCACCAGGCCTCCTTTTTGTTACACCCCCCACCCCCTCCCTGGAAGCAGCCCGTAGCGGTCTGTCTAACTCCCAGGTACCTATTTACTGCTGGGTAACAGGTGCATCAGGGGTGAAAGAAAACATTTTACCCATTTGTCTCCGCCTCCACCGGGGATCGAACCGGAACTTCAGGACTTCGAATCTGAAGCGCTGTCCACCCAGCTGTCAGCGGTTTTCCGGTATCTCAGAAGTGTTTTCTATTCAATTTAAGTTCAACATTTCGTGGTATGAAATCCCAGCATGCAAGTGCCACTCGTTGTGAATTCAGAGTCACAACCGCTATTTAAACTTAAAACAGTTATATAATGACTGGACTATGCAAATATGAAGCGGTCTAACTCACTATTTAGACCGCTAAATAGTGATTTAGATTTTAGTCCAATCATTATTATGATATGTTTTAAGTGTTAAGAATAGCGTTTTTTGGATAAAGTGAATAACATTTACATTTTTTGGACAAAGTGAATAACATTTACTTATAATTTACATGTGGCTATAGTGAACAAAAATGTGACCCTACACAAATATCAGTCAATACAGTTTTTTATTAACATATTTAAGTACATTTGCAGTTACCCCCGTCGACTGTACGAGGGGAAGTAGAGAGATGTTAAATGTCAAGAGATGCGAGATGCTAAAAATAAACATCTCACACAGGATGGTTAATCACATACAGGTCCATGCTCACTCTCCCGTCCAAAC
>WNGS01166226.1:5896101-5914923 GCA_020271785.1 Procambarus virginalis | reverse complement strand
TCATTTACCAGTGTCATTACCGAGCTCTTGAATAAACAGCTCTGTTAGTCCCTGCCAGTTACACACCGTTCCCTTCGGTCCAAGCGTTCCCTATTCCGTTCAGCCAACACTCTTAAGAGTATTGTCTGGATAGATTATAGGTGATAGATTATTAGGATATTAGATTATAATGGATAGATTAAGATAAGAGTTGGATAGATGAAGGGAGAATTCTCCCTTCATCTATCGGTACCTCGATCCCCGACCACGGTTCAGGGACGCAGGGAAGGAGGACGCAGAGAACTAACGTGGGAAGATCAAGCACATAAAGCCGACTTCACCGAAGACGGAAAAATATAAACAAGAAACAAGCAAGGAATGATCATTAGAAAGCATCACGCTAGTATTGGTATACGAGGACGGAGCCCAACCACTTGAACGTTCACATCGGGGATCGAACACCGACAGCAAGATGCACGGGCCGTCGCTGTTCGACCTATCCAAATAGATGGACACGAAGGGGGGGTAAAAAAAAAGAGATAAATAATCCACGAGAGCAAAACTAAAAAAGAAGCAAAGACAAATACACCGTAATCAAAATCCTCAGATTAGGCAAAATTGTAATTAATTTTGTCAATAAAGATGTTAATAATAATAAATATACCTCGACATTTGATCCAACATGAAGATCACCCGACAACGGCTGATTCATAAGTGCCGGCTGAGGTCATGACGAGAGGGGGAGAGAGGGGGAATAAAAATGAGTGGGGTAGAAGGGGGGAATTAGATAATAGAGGCGGGTGTGACGGGAGGAAAAGGAGATGCCGAAAGAGGAAAAATAAAACGAAACCACGAATGGGAAGTAAGAAAAACAAGAAAAAATAAACTGCGGGAGAAGAACAATGGGTTAAGAGGAGTGACCAAGGAGGAGGAGGAACATCAAGTGTCTGGTGGTTCCCTGTTAAGGACCAAGATAAGGACACTATCAGCACAGATATGACGGCACGTAGCAATCAGTGCTCAAGAAAGTGATAACCTGGCGGGCAGTGCGTGCGTGAGTGAGTGAGTGAGTGAGTGAGTGAGTGAGGTAGTGAGTGAGTGAGGTAGTGAGTGAGTGAGTAGTGAGTGAGTGAGTAGTGTGTGAGTGAGTAGTGAGTGAGTGAGTGAGTGAGTGAGTGAGGTAGTGAGTGAGTGAGGTAGGAGTGAGTGTGAGGTAGTGAGTGAGGGAGCCAGCGAGGGAGTGTAGAGAGACCACAGTCTCGTCTCCAAAAGCAATTTCATGGCTATGTAACCTCGCGATGATTCCGAGGATCAACCCGCGGCACGGTCTCTGACCAGGTCTCCTGATTGCTGGTGCGGTCAACCAGACTGTTAGATGCGGCTGCCAATTTGAAAGATAAACAAAGCCTATCTGCAACGTAAAAACAAGTCTACCTGAAACGTAAACATAGAGGAAAACCATTTTCTTGAAGCTAAACAGGACAAGACCACTTGAGACAATCACCGCTCGAAGGGCAGGTGATCACCTGTAAGTCAAGACGACCATTCGGATAACTTGACATCTGAGCTACTGAAGATTGGGGGGAGGGGAAAGGTCAGAGGTCATCTGTAGGGTGCGCCACGTTACAGTTCCACGCTACAGCAGCAGAAAGGTAGAGCAAGCATGTAAGTGCTCCAATTACCTGTTGATGATAATTACCTACGCTCGCGTCACTGACTTACTGCAAGGCTGCCCTACAGGCTGCTGAATCAGCCCGTCCCCTTTTGAGTTGCTACAACGTACAGAATAAGGTGCACTAAAATGCAGGAACCCAAGCTAGCAACCTACTCACAGAAATCAGCGCGTCTCCACTTTTCACAATACCCCTAATTGTGTAAGTTGGGCCCAAAGCGTACAAATTGAGGAGCATTAACTGAGAGGAGGGTTTGAATGGATAGTTTATACCTGTGTAAAGTTAACTCCTCAACTCTGGCGCTCTACGAGAACAAGAGTCGTGCCTAAAGCGCCTGAACTAGACACTTGTGTGACTCTGTCAAAGCAATAATGCTTGCTTTGGAATCATCACGAAAAGATGTCGTCCCGGCGGAGGTAAAGAGGTGACTTGACACACACACACATTCGTAAGACGATATTATAATACAAAGATGACGAGAGCCTTCCAGCATAGTAGAACAGTCAGGATTTCAGGAAGTGGGAGACGTAATGCAGAATGAACAAGCGGACTTCAACGAAAAAAATAGATATGTTTCCTACAAGAAGTGGACCAACCGGGTCGTAGTGGATATATGGGCGTGTGGGCCGCCCCAAGCAACAGTCTGTAGGACCCAGCTCTCGAGTCTAGGAGCAGAAGAACTCCCACAACCTTCTTCAGGTACAATCCAGGCACTTCATCACAAATAAATTGGCAGATGAACAAACTGCTTCCAGGAGAAAGATGACAAATATGCCCACCAATCACCGAGGAGGAGGATAAACTATGACAGATGTTTTAGAGAGAGAGAGAGGATGAGGAGGAGAGAGAGCCACCACCATTGCCCAACCTGTGTAGGCACGCGCTGTCACCCAGCCGGCCCTCCAACACACCAGCTCCTGGAGCCCCAATAGGTAAACGACCCCGGGGCTTAACACCAGAAGCTCAAACAACTAGATAACGGAGAGCGTAAGCCGACACATAGGATAACACCTTTTATAAACCCTTAGATATGCAGCACCAGCCTGGAACCCACCCAACAAGTCACATATTTAAAATCGAGGAAGGGCTAAGACGAGGAGCCACCACAAGAGACGGTGTAAGAAGACCCGGAAAGAACTGAAAATTCCACATCAGTGGGAAAAGAAGAGAGGCAGATGTGGATCAGACACTAGCACTAATGATGCAGCAGACATGCTGCTTAAACTGTGGGGAAGAACAGCCATCAAGGACACGAATGGAATTGGAAAATTCACACGAGAAGAACGTAAGGAGGAATTTAAGATTGTATCCAGTGAGAAATGAGCAAAGATAAATAATCAAATGGAAGAAATAACCTCCACAGCCCATACGTGGTTGTATGGGAAGGGGGGCACGCACGAACGCCCACAAGCATGCATGCACGCGCGCACACTACGCGCTCGGACGAAAGACACGAAGACGAGTAGACTAACGTACGTTGGCGGGATGTGCACACATACACGTCCACAACACTCCCCAGCTTGCGTGACGCCTCCCCCTTCCCGCCCTCCCAAACACCCCCTCCCTCTCCACTCTCACACGTGGACAATAATAAGCGGGAGGTGAAAAACAACAACAGAAGATGATAATGTCCACTGCTACAAAAAACCCGCCCTCTCCACAACCCCATATCTGCACGATTTGGAACATGAAGATGATCAAACGTGACGACATTAAGGCGAGCGAGGAGGACAGTTTGGCCGCAAAGAACGCCCCCAAACTACGCGACCCCCCCCCAGTCAGCACCCACACAAACACCACCACAGTGACTGTCACCTGACCCCACTCCCACTACAAAAATCACACCCTGAGATTTGATCCCACAACAAACTTTCACTCGCTCGCCCTCAGGCACGCGCGTGCAGGCAGGCAAGCAGCAAACACTTGCATGCAGGCAGACAGGCAGCAGACACTTGCATGCAGGGCAGACAGGCAGCAGACACTGCATGCAGCCAGGACAGGCAGCAGACACTTGAATGCAGGCAGACAGGCAGCAGACACTGCCGGCAGGCATTTGCATGCAGGCAGCAGATACAAAAGTCACCAGCAATGGTACAAAAGTCACCAACGTTGCCACAAAAGTCACCAGTGCAGGTGGTGGACAGATGGCGCCAATTGCAGTAATAGTGGCAGCAATGTCAATAAGAGTTTGGTGGTGGTGGAAAAAAATAATATATGTGTACAGGTCATGGTACATAAATAGTAGTAGTCACTTTATTTGGTGTGACGTCGGATCTTCTCGACAGCAGGGGCAGAAATGACCCCCCCCCCCACGTCAACAGCAGGGGGGAGGGTGATGGGAGGGTTTCAACAGCAGGAGGGTTGGGAGGGATTTCATACCCCCCCCCCCCCATCAACAGCAGGGGGGTATAGACAATTCTATGAGTATGACTCCCATAGACAATTCCCTCCAATTGTGCCAACAACCAAAGTCTGCAAACTCTCCCACCTTCCACAAGCAAATATAACAATATACCGGAACATAAGTTGATCTCCAAGGGAAAAAACTTGCTCCGTTCCCCGGCTCCCACGTGTTTTAGGAACTTGTCAATCAAGCTGGGAAGTAGCGATGGCTGTGAGCTAGGGGCGGCCCTTGCGGGCTGCGACAAGCAACAGTCACACTAATCAAGCTGTCACCAGGAATGCTCGGCGTCAGACCGGATTGCGAGTAGAGAGTGACTCTAAACCGGTCACAAAGGCCACTTGGCGAAAGTTGTTGTAGTAATGGTGGTGGTGGTAATTATGGTAGTTGTGGGATTGGGTGGGGAGGGGGAAGGGCTGAACGCACGCGCGCACACACCACACGTTGATTGACAGTTGAGAGGCGGCACCAAAGAGCCAAAGATCAACCCCCGCAAGCACAAATAGGTGAGTACACACACACACACACACACACACACACACACACACACACACACACACACACACACACACACACAACACACACACACAGTGTTAGGTAACTCCATGACCTGTAAAATTCCACTGGCTAGAATGCGGCAACATAAAACTTAAATCTCTATATATATAAAAACTAAAAATAATAGCGGAGAACAGGTATTGTTTAAAAATAGCTACTGGACACACTTCCAATGTAAAATTTTCTTAAACTCTGGCTAAAGTATTGCCGAAAGAAAAGTGGATGTTTTCAAGAGGCAACCGAACCCATTCATAAGAAAATGCTGGATCAAACAGTAGTGTGTAAAGGAGGAAAACGTAGATGTTTATCTCTCAGAATGTTTGGTAATATGTTATTGTTTGTGATGTGTTTATATATATGTATTAACCACGATGTACTGAACGGGGTGAGAATAGCTTGAGCTACCTCATCCCTTTGTGTGTATTTTACCTCAATAAACTTATTTAAATTTCAATTTCAATTTCAATTTCAACAGGTAGTAGTGAAGCACAGCTAAGCCTGGCCCCAGGCTGGGCTTGCTCAACTCTCGAAACCCCCTACAGGCAAACGCTACAAAGTGTCACTGGAAAATATTAAGTTCTCGGCACAAACATTTAGCTTTTCCTGCACAAATGATTTTATTAAAAGCACAATTAATATAAATGCCAGTACATTTTAAGAATCATACATGAATGTGTGTGTGTACATACTATACATAGGTATATACATGCACAGACACGTCTACATACACACAAACAAGGTTCTCAAAGATGTGGGGATGAACGCCACGATAAATCTTTCCGGTGAAACAAACATGAACCTCGTACCATCAGCGGCAACTGCAACGTTGTCACTGAACATGGCAACATTGTGTACGCAGGTGAGTACAAGTGCAGAAGACTACTGTTACCAGGTTGTTGCTAACTGTTGTTGGTCTTGCCTACAACTGTGTTCTCAGCCTCTCCTGCTGAGAGGACAGGCTGAGTGTATGCCGCCAGACTGGTCCCAGAGCTGGAGGCCTGAACGTCCAAGAATCACAAAAGTAATGATGTAGCGTCGCCGGAGAAATGATCAAGATATACAAAATACTCAAGAAGGTGGAGGGAACGCTGAGGCAGACAACATGGTATGAAACGCAGATGAGCCAAAGAGATGCCAGAAGGAACTGTTTCAATGTAAAAAAAAAACTAGACAAGAACTGAGATAGTTGAGGAAGGCAGGCAGGCGCGCGCTAACACATTGATTGACAGCTGAGAGGCGGGCCGAAAGAGCAGAGCTCAACCCCGCAAGCAAAACTAGGTGAACCCACACGTACGTACGTGTATCTCCAGAAGCATTAAATTGTAAACTCTAGCCTTCACTAGCACGCCCCAACCTCGACCAGTTAGGCAAGATGTGGCGGTGGTGGATAGTAGGAGGGAAGAAGGTGGATCAGAGGGGGAAGATGGTGGATAAGAGGCGGAAGTAGGTGGATAAGAGGGGGAAGAAGGTGGATAAGAGGGGGAAGATGGTGGATAAGAGGGGGAAGTAGGTGGATAAGAGGAGAAGTAGGTGGATAAGAGGGGGAAGTAGGTGGATAAGAGGGGGAAGTCGGTGGATAAGAGGGGGAAGTCGGTGGATAAGAGGGGGGAAGTAGGTGGATAAGAGGGAAGATGGTGGATAGAGGGGGGAAGTCGGTGGATAAGAGGGGGAAGTAGGTGGATAAGAGGGGGAAGATGGTGGATAAGAGGGGGGGAAGTAGGTGGATAAGAGGGGGAAGTAGGTGAATTGTGTGAATAAAAAAAGGGGAATAAATAAAAGAGATAATGAATAAGGGAAGGGAGAATATAAAGAGGAAAAATCTCGAGAATGAAAATATTACAACATCAAGAGGAGAAAGAAGTGGAGCGCGAACAGGAGAGATGATGATGATGAAAAGGCAGAGAAGGAGCAAAAGGCAGAGAATGAGAACCAGAAGCGCCCAAGACGAAGCAGAGAAGGAAGAGATGGGGTAACAATCAACACTGGCAAATTGAGAAAGCGTAATGCCTACGTAACAACCGCTCGGCAAACGCCCAGTTTAGCTGAGAACAGTAAATTACCTCTCATCACACACCATCCCCCTCCCTTCTTGCCTATCTTTACCTCGAACTTCAATTATAAACGCTTTAAAGTTTTCTCCCCCCCCCCTAAAGCTGATACCACACTAAAGTGTGCGTGTGTGAGATCAAACTGTTGCGTTCGGTTACACAACAGCCGCCAGGGCTGAAGAATGATATTATACTCTTGGGGCGTCTTGACGACACACACTCTGTCCGCGCCTTCCTCCTCCGCTGCCTCGCCTGCGGAGACGCCATTATCTCAATGCGTCAAGGCCACCAATGCAGCAGCAGGCACTCCCTCAAGCACCAGACTAGACCCCGATGATATCTGGTACTGCGTCGAATCTCTTGAAGATCGCGCAAGAAAGAGCGAGGGTGTGTGTGTCCTCGCTGGCGCACTGGTAACACACTCGCCATGGGTCTCGCAAGCGATTTGGTCTAGGTTCGTATCCTGGCCACGAAGGATTGACTAAGGGCGCCAATCTCTAACTGTTCGCCCAGCAGTAATTGGGTACCTGGTTGTTAGCCGATTTGCGGGTTGTGTTCCAGGGAAAACTAGTAGGGTAAGGCTTACTATGAAATATAAGATGGGAAAGTTCTTGCTTGTTAATAGGAGTCTGCAGTCTTCTGTTTCCGTACCCACCTGTCTAGTACCCACCTGTTTATAAACAAAACAGCAGAGCGGAAGAGTGCGAGAAAATGTTAGAAAACAGAGCAAGAAGGTAAAACGCAGGTGTTAGAAGAATGGCGTGTGGGTGACAGGTGTTAGAAGGGTGGCGTGTTTGTGTGTGTGGGGGGGGGGGTGGCAGGTGTTGTGGAGGCCTGAGAGTGGTCTCAGATGACCACCTCCACCTCCGAGCACGGCGGCCTCCGAGCGCCTCTCTGCAAACACCGTCGGAATCCTCATTTACATTAAGCGCGCGCACACGCTCACCAAAATACCTTCTGGCTCGAGCGGTCACGATCTCCGACCATGATATAAACTACCACTACAACCGGGCCAGCCCGAGGCAAAGGTTCTCTAGTGACAGCCTGATCAGTGAGGCTATTCCTGTCTGTGGCCCTCATCTACCGTGGTTGATCTACCTGATCAACCAGGCTGTGATTCGTACATCAGGCTGCGAGCAGCCGCGTCCAACAGCCTGGTTGGCGAGTCCAGCAACGAGGAGGCCTGGTCGACGTGAGCAACACAAATGCGAACAAGTCTGAATGGTCCCCAAGCATATATGCGAATGAAAACTCCAAACCCCAAAGTGACTCGAACCCGGACCGCCAGGAGCACATTGCAACGTGGGTACACGGTGCCTTAAACCACTCGACCATCAGTGACCGTACAAAAAGTGGTGATAACCGCATATATGCCTGAGGATATTCGCATATATGCCTAAGGATATTCGCATATATGCGAATATATTCATTCCCATATATGCTTGGGGGACCATTCAAGCCTCTTCGCATTTGTGTTGCTCACGTGGCCCCATAAAAATGAGGTGATTTGATGAAAAGCTATGCCCAAGATTACCATCAAAGTGCCGTCGGGGTGGTGGTTCAAATAGCCTCGGCTATCACCACTTTTTGTACGGTCACTGATGGTGGAGTTGTTTAAGGCACCGTGTACCCCAGTTGCAATGTGCTCCTGGCGGTCCGGGTTCGAGTTACTTCTGAGGTGTGGAGTTTTCATTCATACATACATATATCCATATTTTTCCTCCCGGCCAGGATGTAGGATATTGAAGCCCTGCGGAAATGTTGGCGTTGATTGGATATATATATATATGTCGTACCTAGTAGCCAGAACGCACTTCTCAGTCTACTATGCAAGGCCTGATTTGCCTAATAAGCAAAGTTTTCATGAATTAATGTTTTTTCGACTACCTAACCTACCTAACCTAACCTAACCTAACTTTTCCGGCTACCTAACCTAACCTAACCTATAAAGATAGGTTAGGATAGGTTAGGTAGGGTTGGTTAGGTTCGGTCATATATCTACGTTAATTTTAACTCCAATAAAAAAATTGACCTCATACATAATGAAATGGATAGCTTTATCATTGCATAAGAAAAAAATTTAGAGGAAATATACTACTTCAGAAAACTTGGCTTATTAGGCAAATCGGGCCTTGCATAGTAGGCTGAGAAGTGCATTCTGGCTACTAGGTACGACATATATATATATATATATATATATATATATATATATATATATATATATATATATATATATATATATATATATATATATGTGTGTGTGTGAGAAAGCTGCATGAACGCGCAAGCCATATATCACTAAGAATTCTTTGACCCGGCCAGGATTCGAACCCATGCCGTCTAGGATCACCCCTAAACGTACACAGTACTGTGACCACCGCACCAATGATAGACGATCATTGGTGCGGTGGTCACAGTACTGTGTACGTTTAGGGGTGATCCTAGACGGCATGGGTTCGAATCCTGGCCGGGTCAAAGAGTTCTTAGTGATATATATATATATATATATATATATATATATATATATATATATATATATATATATATATATATATATATATATATCGTACCTAGTAGCCAGAACGCACTTCTCAGCCTACTATGCAAGGCCCGATTTGCTTAATAAGCCAAGTTTTCAGGAATTAATTGTTTTTCGACTACCTAACCTACCTAACCTAACCTAACCTAACTTTTTCGGCTACCTAACCAAACCTAACCTATAAAGATAGGTTAGGTTAGGTTAGGTAGGGTTGGTTACGTTCGGTCATATATCAACATTAATTTTAAGTCCAATAAAAAAAATTGACCTCATACATAATGAAATGGGTAGCTTTATCTTTTCATAAGAAAAAATTAGAGAAAATATATTAATTCAGGAAAACTTGGCTTATTAGGCAAATCGGGCCTTGCATAGTAGGCCAAAAAGTGAGTTCTGGCTACTAGGTACGACATATATATATATATATATATATATATATATATATATATATATATATATATATATATATATATATATATATATATATAACATATTATGAAGTCCACATTTAACTTCAGTTTACCTACCAAATTCAGGAGCGAAAAATGCTGCGAAGAGTATTTGCATGATCTTGGGATCATTTGCGTAGATACGAGATGCTGCGAGGGCACTGAAAGGCAAGACGGGCGGTGGAGGTCTGTGGGGAAGACCAGAGTGTGAAAGAATATCGTTCAAGAGCTTGAAGAAGGCACTCGGAGCAGCAGATTATCGTTCCTGCACTTGGCCTTACTTGACCTTTCAGTCACAAGACGCATCCACGCTTATCCTTACGGGGTCCTCTCAAGTAGGGAGGGAGGGAGAGAAAACTCGCGAGGGAGGGAGAGAGACAAAGAACGAGACACAGAGACGGGGACGCAGATGTTCTCTCTAGAAGCAAGCTAGGCATAGATATACGCGCAAAATCCAGTCAAACGACCAAATTAAGGCTCTGGCACACAGGTTCACCCCATACCTAACACATTTGTGATACCGGGAGTTTATGGAGCCTCCTCCAACTGAGATCAGATATTCAGAGCGAGATGTGTGTGTGAGCTGATGCAGGATAGCAGCTCGTAGCTCACCGTAGTCATTTAGAATCATCAGGGGACGAAGGTTCGGTATCACAATCGACTTGAGAATGGTCCAGGACGGACTGAAACGTCGTCTTCCCTTCACTTTCTAGTGTGTGGTTTGGTCAACATACTTCAGCCACGTGATTGTGACTCCTCGTCTGCATCTTAAGGTACATGAACTACCCTGTGATATTATGCGGGAACCCTTGTCTTCGTAAACAATGCCCGAAACGTTGTGTGTAGTTACTAACTACATAAATTATAAATATTACTGTAACTGCTAAGCAATCATTATAATCTAATTTGAATGTCAATTATTATTATTAGTATTGATATAAAGGAAGAGGGAGGGACCACGGCCTCATGGGTAGGTGTTCTCTTCCTTCCCTCTTCCAGCAAGGACGCACACGTTCAACCTAACCTTGACCCGCCAACTGGTTGAACTTGGCCTCTGACACACCTGCCACTTTACAAGGAGAGAACCCACACTCACACATTATATATATATATATATATATATATATATATATATATATATATATATATATATATATATATATATATATATATATGTCGTACCTAGTAGCCAGAATGCACTTCTCAGCCTACTATGCAAGCCCCGATTTGCCTAATAAGCCAAGTTTTCATGAATTAATTGTTTTTCGACTACTACCTACCTAACCCTAACCTAACCTAACTTTTTCGGCTACCTAACCTAACCTATAAAGATAGGTTAGGTTAGGTTAGGTAGGGTTGGTTAGGTTCGGTCATATATCTACGTTAATTTTAACTCCAATAAAAAAAAATTAACCTCATACTTAATGAAATGGGTAGCTTTATCATTTCATAAGAAAAAAAATAGACAATATATTATTTCAGGAAAACTTGGCTTATTAGGCAAATCGGGCCTTGCATAGTAGGCTGAGAAGTGCATTCTGGCTACTAGGTACGACATATATATATATATATATATATATATATATATATATATATATATATATATTATATATATATATATATATATAATATATATATATATATATATATATATATATATATATATATATAGATATAACTAAGAACTCGGTCCCGATCATGATTCGAACCTGCGCTATCAGAGTTCACCCCACCTCCCCCAGCGGCTGCATACAAGTGGTGGCTGGTGGTGGTGAACTTGCATGCTTGCAGGCAAGATCCACCGCCAACACCCGGCAGGTCTCATGATGCGTCTTTGGGGTGCAGTTTTGTCAGCACATCCTAGTGCATTCTCGGGGCCGCGCTGAGCCCATACATCAGAAAGTTTGGGGACCTTATCCCCTACCACCAAGAGCATAGGAATACATTCCACCCGCCGCCACCACCACCTCCCCAACATACACAGCGGCTCTTGCTTGTGGCAGTGAACAACCAAATCTCCTGTACGTTCCCCCATCCCACCACCATAACGAATATACCACTATGTTAGTGGATATTCATTAGGCAGCGTCTGAGATCCTCTCGGACGTAGGTTCGAACACTCATCACGGCTCTTGTGGATTTGTTCACCTCCCCATCCCCTACCAACCCCCAAGCCACCTCCCCCCCCCCTGTTTACCAACAAGTGACCCTCACAACCCCACAATGTGTATATTAAGCAGCTTACAAACAACAAAGGCACCCCCCCCCCCCCACTCCTCATTGTACTGTACAGTGAAAGCTTGTCCTGTTTATTTTGTCCCGTGGCCTCATACCCGCCGGGCTGACATTATTGTTCTCACTGCTATTAATAGTTATACTGAATTATAATTTGCAATATTATCTGCATTATAAACAAGTCCACAGGAGCCGTGATGTTCGAACACAGGCGCTGGGTGCTCCCAGACAAGGCGCTCTTGATATATTTTGTTCACCGATATATCAAGATAATGTATCTGTCTGCATTATTGTTAATATGTTGTTTACATGACCTGTATACTCCACACGCTAGAACTGCACTGTTACCTGTACGGCTATATGCAGCAATATGGGATTGTATACTCTTTTTGTTAAGGCTCTTGTGTTATTGGCATATCATTTACATTTTTAAATTGTTAAAGTGACTTTTGTTCGTCAGACTGCTGCCAAAATGTGTTCCACAATTATGCGTATTTAAAGGGTTGTAAGAGCGTGGGAATTGGTCGGTTCCTATAAAGGGAACATCTGTGGTTGAACACTTTGGTTGCTAGTTTGTTCATGAGGGAGCGACTTGCAGAGAAGAGGATATGCATTTTGTGAAGTTTTATGGACTACAGACCAGTTACATGTCTTCTGTCTTGGAGTGTCTCTACGTGCGGCGTCTATACCTGCTGTCTAACGTGATGGTTCCGGGGACCAACGTCCCTGCGGCCCGGTCTCTGACCAGGCCTCCTGGACTAGTCAACCTGGAATTGGGCCAGATACATTCACAATTTGCTGCTCCCTAGATTCGCAGCCGTTTTGAATCTGATTAAACACGTGTAGCTACGACTGTGGATAGTACTCTAAACTGGAGAGTCCTCCATTAGACCTCCCCGTGCAGAGTATTACCAAGCATAATGACCAAACCATACCCTAGAAAATGGAGAAAAGACGTTGTGGTCCGACTTGGATCATTACCACACACACACCACTTGATAATGGTCCACGACGGACCGAAACGTCTCACGACGGACCGAAACGTCTCACGACGGACCGAAACGTCTCATGACGGACCGAAACGTCTCCATTCTCCATCTTCTGATGTGTGTTTTGGTCCTCACAGCTTCAGCCACGTTATTGTGACTCGTCGTCTATATCGAGCATTCACGTGTCCACTTACGAAAGCTTTGCACGTTTTGTTTATCATGGCCGCTTATTCTGTATTTATAAAACATTTTTACGAGTTTGGAAACGCTGCGAGGTCGGTCTCGATTCAAGGCTATTCAAGTTACCGCATCTCAAAACTGTTTAATAAAAGCTAAGCAGTTATTACTGAAGAAAGATTTACAGGTTTCGTGTAAGGACATGTAAATGCTTCATGAATCCTGGGCCCGAGTTGCAGTGTAGTGCCATTCACTCCCTAGCAGCAACTAGGTAATACCCTCCGAAGACATGTCTCCTGTGTGTATGATAACATTTACGTATGATTTGAAGGGTTGATCAATGTTCATCATCTTGTTTGAGAAGCTGTTCACTTGAGGCAGTTATAAGAAAGTCCCAGCTGTGTCTGGGTATAAGTGACAGGATGAACAACCCAGCGGGTTTTCTTCCTATTGGGGAGTGTTGTACATGCTGCTATGGCGGTGTGTCCACTCAAAGGATGAGTGACGCTGCCCAATAAACTCGCCCCTCGGAGCAAAATTAAATAAAATAAACTATTGTTTTCAAGCGTCTTGTGAAGGTCAAGCCGCCATCCATTTTCACTCGTAATAAAGTTGATGGATTTATATATCAGTTTTCTTGTGTAGTGTTATATGAGAGGGATGATATATTTTGGTGCCTCAGTGAGGAAGCCCTCAGTGAGAGAGAGCCCTCAGTGAGAGAGAGAGAGCCCTCAGTGAGAGAGCCCTCAGTGAGAGAGCCCTCAGTGAGAGAGAGCCCTCAGTGAGAGAGAGCCCTCAGTGAGAGAGAGCCCTCAGTGAGAGAGAGCCCTCAGTGAGAGAGAGCCCTCAGTGAGAGAGAGCCCTCAGTGAGAGAGAGCCCTCAGTGAGAGAGAGCCCTCAGTGAGAGAGAGCCCTCAGTGAGAGAGAGCCCTCAGTGAGAGAGAGCCCTCAGTGAGAGAGAGCCCTCAGTGAGAGAGAGCCCTCAGTGAGAGAGAGCCCTCAGTGAGAGAGAGCCCTCAGTGAGAGAGAGCCCTCAGTGAGAGAGAGCCCTCAGTGAGAGAGAGAGAGCCCTCAGTGAGAGAGAGAGAGCCCTCAGTGAGAGAGAGCCCTCAGTGAGAGAGAGCCCTCAGTGAGAGAGAGAGAGCCCTCAGTGAGAGAGAGCCCTCAGTGAGAGAGAGCCCTCAGTGAGAGAGAGCCCTCAGTGAGAGAGAGCCCTCAGTGAGAGAGAGCCCTCAGTGAGAGAGAGCCCTCAGTGAGAGAGAGCCCTCAGTGAGAGAGAGCCCTCAGTGAGAGAGAGCCCTCAGTGAGAGAGAGAGAGCCCTCAGTGAGAGAGAGAGAGCCCTCAGTGAGAGAGAGCCCTCAGTGAGAGAGAGCCCTCAGTGAGAGAGAGCCCTCAGTGAGAGAGAGCCCTCAGAGAGAGAGCCCTCAGTGAGAGAGAGCCCTCAGTGAGAGAGAGCCCTCAGTGAGAGAGAGCCCTCAGTGAGAGAGAGCCCTCAGTGAGAGAGAGCCCTCAGTGAGAGAGAGCCCTCAGTGAGAGAGAGCCCTCAGTGAGAGAGAGCCCTCAGTGAGAGAGAGCCCTCAGTGAGAGAGAGAGAGCCCTCAGTGAGAGAGAGAGAGCCCTCAGTGAGAGAGAGCCCTCAGTGAGAGAGAGCCCTCAGTGAGAGAGAGCCCTCAGTGAGAGAGAGCCCTCAGAGAGAGAGCCCTCAGTGAGAGAGAGCCCTCAGTGAGAGAGAGCCCTCAGTGAGAGAGAGCCCTCAGTGAGAGAGAGCCCTCAGTGAGAGAGAGAGAGCCCTCAGTGAGAGAGAGAGAGCCCTCAGTGAGAGAGAGCCCTCAGTGAGAGAGAGCCCTCAGTGAGAGAGAGCCCTCAGTGAGAGAGAGCCCTCAGAGAGAGAGCCCTCAGTGAGAGAGAGCCCTCAGTGAGAGAGAGCCCTCAGTGAGAGAGAGCCCTCAGTGAGAGAGAGCCCTCAGTGAGAGAGAGCCCTCAGTGAGAGAGAGCCCTCAGTGAGAGAGAGCCCTCAGTGAGAGAGCCCTCAGAGAGAGAGCCCCCACAGTTGGGGTTTATCTTGGACTACAGTAACTTGCCGCCGCTGTCCCCAACACAAGATAGTTTTAAGGGTTCCATTGATGTAATTTACATCACTCTGCACACTGACTTTTCTGCAGACAAATTTATTTCGTAGGCGCTGGACTCTGGTGGCAACTTCATTGACCGACTTAGTTTGCAATAAGTGCAGAAAACTATGCAATATCCTAACACTGAACGTAACGAGGATTTGTACAATGAGGAGGGAAGAGAACTATCAAGAGGAAAGCGCCAAGCCATTACGACTATATAGCACTGGGAAGAGGTCAGGATAAGGATTTGGGATGGGACAGGGGGGGGGGAGGATTGGTGCCCCATTCCTTTCCTGTCTCTATACAGTCCCATACTGTATACTCAGATGATTAACATTAAGCCAACCAGGAGGTGGCATGGGCATGAATAGCCCGTAAGTGGTGGCCCTTTTGAGCCATTACCAGTATCAAGAGCTGATACTGGAGATGTGTGGAGGCGCAACTGCACCCTGCGTGACGGGAGATGTCTCCCGGACCAAATGGTGACCAAATGGTGAGGCATGGGCATGAATAGCCCGTAATGTATACCCAAAACGAACGAACCCAAGCAACCCACCTCACCTAACCAAGTATAGAAAACGTGAATATTTCTGAGCCGCTAGTTTTCATAACACTGTAATTTGTATGTTGGGGCCATAACGTACAAAATTCGATGTATTAGTTGAGAAGATTGAAATTGAAATAAGTTTATTGGGGTAAAATACACACAAAGGGATGAGGTAGCTCAAGCTATTCTCACCCCGTTCAGTACATCGTGTTAATACATACATAAGACACACATCACAAGCAATAGACGTATTACCGAACATTCTGAGAGATAAACATATACATTTCCTCCTTTACACAAGTAGTTGAGAAGATGGGTTAGTATACTTGGCTTTATATACTATCCCTCCCTGGTATATTTCTGCGTATACTCTCATATTATTTATTCCACTACCACTCCCACACTAGGTATGGCCAGCATGGTAAATGAACTAAGAGCGAACTACCCTCTCTCAAGCACACTACAAACATTCTCTCACACTCACACACACACACAACACGCACACGCACACGCACACACAGACACACACAGACACACACACACACTCACACACACACTCTCACACACACACACACACACACACACACACACACACACACACACACACACACACACACACACAAAGACCCCCACATCATGTTTATTTAAGGAGCATTCAATCTGGTAGAGGGTACTTACCCCCGCTCAGTACCACGTCTCAAGTACAAGGTACTGACGATATCATCCACACTTATCTCCTTATCAGTGTGTGCTGAAGAAGATAATTACCACTTCTCCACTTGATAGTGATGTATTCACTCCCCAAACACTCACTTCTACCTCCTATTACACCTAATACCACCACCACTACTAGCTTAACCAACACTCCCAGCAACCTAACCACTACCAATCTAAGCATAACTCATAGGGAAAAAAACGGCGAATACAACACAACCCAAACTGACTCGCCCTAATTCAACCCAACAGAATACAACCTATCCTAACCTAAGCAAAATGGAGAAAATGGTCTTATTATGTCTGGTACACCAGAAGGGTGTGACGTCACTATGACATCATTTATCCCAGCAAAGGTTATAGGTTCTACTGGGAACCCGTCGCCTCCCCCCCCCCACCCACTACCAGGAATCCCTCCACAATCCCTATTAGTAAACATGACACCCACTACTACTATTCCTACCTGCAATCCCCACCACTTTACGGGCTCACTATAGCCCGTGCTACATGAACATCTCGTTCTGAGTAGTTAGTTCTAAAACAACAACCACCACCCCACCACTACCACCTACTCGTACGGCCGACGCATCCTACCACATCACCCCCGCACACTTGTAACGCCCTAGGTGAAGGAACAAAGCATGAGTGGGTGAGGTTGCTAGGGGACACCGAGAGGGTGGGCAGGACCGGGTAGCTTTCCTCAGGGTACCTCTCCTCTCAACCCACCCCAGCCCCTTCACCCACCCCGCCCCTACACCATTCTCCCCTTCCTCACCCCACTCGCGTCTCTGAAGATGACTTTACACCAAAACCCACGTGGTTGGTAACACACTGTTTATCACCTCCCCAAGTCGTCGGAGACAATTCTCGATGAATGACTCTACAAAGGCTTCGATAAACTCCTCAAATGTAATGTAAATAGCGCTCCAAAACTGTCTCTATGCAAGTGAACCCAGCAGACAACTCTTCAAGGTCAGAGTTTGGCAAGCCAAAGGACTGAGAGTCTCCCCGTCACCCTGCTGTCGCGATGGAAGCTACATATTAGCGAGGAGCTGCCGCTGACTGACTAACCGAACCTAACCGAACCTAACACAGCCTAACCCAAGCTAATTCATCCTAACCTAATGACATAAAATGTGTTGACAACCAGAAACCGAGCTTTGTCGAACCTTCTTGTGTACAATTCAACTGTGCCACGTCATATGCTCGATCAGATCAACGTTCAGTCGTAAGCTTCGAGGAACTGCCTACGAAAGGCAGACCTTCTGACATCACCAGGTATCCACTGACCTTGGGTCTTAATGATATTTGTAGCACTATTTATGCATATAGATTCTACTATTAGTTACAATGTTTTTCTATAATACACAACATTTGAATTTGCCGATCCACATGAGTTTGTTCCCTCGCATGTTAGGAAAGGGCGGAGCTCTCCTGCTCCTATCCGACAGATTTTTTGTTCCATTATTCTTTTCCTCAAATCTCGGCCTAACTTCCCGATGTAAATCCCGTCACAGTTCTTGAATAACTGAAAACAAAAGGTTGAAGCTAGAAACATGTGCGCCAGAGATGTGACGCTTTGGGTTAGGACAAAACAATTGCATTATTTATGGGGTCAAATCGTGAGAACGGGCTGATTTGTCAGCATTTTCCTACCTCAATGTGGGAATTATTATAGTACATACATATAACCTCTCGTCATACTTACCGAGCAGCTTATATAATAATCATGGCTCTCTTGTTTTTTGTCACTGTTGGTGTGACCTAGATAAGTTGACTGAGCAACTTCTAAGAAAATATCTCGACTGTGTTGTATTTACGTAGCCTGCTTAACCGGAAATGGTTGACATTTAGCGGTCAGCTGTAAATCGCCAAAACCTTTGGCAACACACTTTTGCAACACCTTGACTAACCGTCAAACACAAATTAAACATGGCTGAAATTGTCTTGCACAATTTACACCGCCTAAATATGACTAAGGGATCTGTTGCAGCCAGCGAAGTACGCAACTAGCTTCACATCCTGTTTAATATTACGAAATAGCCTCAAATCCTGTTTAATATTTGCAAAAGAACTGAACTTTGTAACCCACCAACGGACAACAACAATTCCTATTCACGTTCTTGCACACTAAAGCTTAAACCAGAGCCATCAATAATAACATCAAAGTGCTTGGAAACCGGTTCTCCTGATAGCACATCGCATCCTGACGCATCCTTTATTACCCAAGGCCAACATTTGATGTACAAAAAAAAATGGTAGCGGCTAGCGAGATTTACGCAATGTCCCGTTTTCTGTCCGTGGGTCCTCGGGTTGGTTAGGTTCAGGCACTTTAGTACAACAGTTTAATAATGACGTTGGGAACGCTGAGCACGGGTTGTCTGAAGCCCTTAGCCTC